>JAVIAB010000124.1:70510825-70977645 GCA_032433765.1 Megaustenia siamemsis
GTGTGGGATTTGGACATGGGATCACCTCGTCCAGGAAGTTGACATCTTACCTTTAGACCACCCAGACCCTCCCCCTGTTTGGTTATATACTTAGTATGGATAAAAAAAAAAATTTTGTTATCTGTGCCTTAGTTAGATTTGAAAATAGTTTGGGTGGATCTGTTTTAATGTCATAATAACTCAAAATAATAGGCGAAAAAATCTAACTTAAAACATAAGTTACCTCAGAGTTATAGCTCTTGCAACTGGATCATTACTATGAATAACTCCAAAAATTCTTCGAGTGAATTCATCAACAGTAAATATTTTGTCCAGGTGTTTCTCACTTTGCTGGGCCACTCGCAAAATGCAAAGACGAATAAAATTATTCCTGCAAATAAATCATGTTGACATTAAAACATGTGTTATGGAACTGCTTAATTAATGTTAAACAAAAAAAGTAAAAAATGAACTGTACCTATTAAGAATCTTTGCAGCAGCAAAATTTGTCATAGGCAAGTTATACTCTCATCAAAAGCATTGAGGTCATTCCAAGATTATAGTTTCGTAACATCTGGCTTTATGAAGATTCTAACAATATATTAGCTAAATAAAACCAGCAACTAAGAGCTTTCTTCATTTGTACCCATTTGGGGGTTGAAGGAGATACAAAGTTATGATTCTCACACTTTTAGTGGCTTCAATCATTGCCAATGATGTTGTATTATCTCTTTGATGTTGTCTGTCCATCTTACTTTGGGTTTGCCTCTTGCTCTTATGACCAAGAACTACTTAACTAAATAGTATTTATAAAATATCATATATATTTGCATGTGGGATACAACAGGTAAGAGGAAAAGAGGAAGACCCAGCGAGACACTGAGAAGAACATTGATGAGAGGAAGCAGGAGCAGCAGGGATCGGCTTCCTCAATGAGATAGAGCTGCTTGCACAGAACAGAGACAAATGGCAAGATTTGATAAAATATCTTTAAAAGAATTGAAAACTGCTAGAATAAAAATTTAGATAAGAGGAGTATCTTGGTCTACGCCATATGGGCCGGCTATGAAAGTCCAGTCGAAAGGTCAATAGATAGATATATATTTGAATATAAATTATATATTTAAATAAAGTAACAATAATTAAACAAGTAATAATGAAAACAATACAATCAGTAACACTTAAAAATACTTTTTCACAGGAAAAGCAACAATTTTTAACTGGTCAATAAATTAACAATAAAATAGGCACCACATTATTCAACTGTTGCCTTTCATAATTAATGCATTGTTCGACCCGTAACTGTTAAATAATTAAGGTAGGTTGTATTGCACTCCAGATGCTATAACACTTAATTAATTTGAGGCTGAAAAGATTGGATCAAGAAGAAGACAAAACCCCAAGACTACCACCATAAAATTGCTTCAATCAACATTTAACTCATCAAATTGTAATTTCATATCAAAAGTCAAGAAGTTCAAGTGTAAAAAGGTCTCTAAATGTTTTATATGTAAAGTATAATCCACATAAGAATTTTCAAACTAACAGTGCCTAACAGCTTTGATAATTCTCAGGAATAAAGGGCTGGATAACTCCAGTGCATCTATTTTATGATTTCTAGAGGGTAGTGTTCATGTGGATAGCATTACATTGCAATATATATATATATATATATATATATATATATATATATATATATATATATATATATATATATATATATATATATATATATATATATATATATATATATATATATATATATATATATATATATATATATATATATATATATATATATATATATATATATATATATATATATATATATATATATATATATATATATATATATATATATATATATATATATATATATATATATATATATATATATATATATATATATATATATATATATATATATATATATATATAAAGTTAACCTAATAATATATAATAATATTAATATATAAGTTAAACCTATCATTAAAGGGCAATATCATTCAAAGTGGAAGCAAGGCTACCCAAAATACAAAGAGGGGGATGGATATTATCAATTCTTATGGAGCGACCAAATTATCATGCTCTACCTCCACACTGGCCATAAAAGAATGAGGCACAACATGTACTCCAAACTCAAGATAGGTAACACCAGTGTGTGTCACAACAGGAAACAGCCTGAGAGATAAGGTCAGAACTGAAGAAAAAAGCTAGGAATAATCCCCGCCATAGAATATATAAAGATACAGCAGATAAAATAGTTTGGCCACATGATAAGGCAGAAAGATCAAAACACAACACAGTTGCTTATCAATTCTGTTGTTGACCTACAAAATCATTTTTTAAGCGGTCTTGTATCTTTTCTATATTCCCCCCTCTCCTCTTCCCTTATTAGTTTATCCTGTTTTCACAATATATTGCTGCCCCCATCTCATTCCATGACCAAAATATGATTATTTTGTCCTCTTGTTTGAAATGTTTTTTCATTTTTTTTGTTGCTTTGCTTTTTTATATGACCATGGTATTATTCTCAACATTCTTCTGAAAAACCAGATTTCTGTGACCTCTAATGATTTTCTACTCTGAGGTAAAATTGTCCAGGATTAACATCCATCTGTCGATACTGGCACCATATAATACTTAATGTCTCCGTTTCTTATTTCCACTGACAAAAATTTGTTGCATTAGATATTCTCATTATTTTAAAATGCAGCCATTGCCTGAGTTATTCTGCACCTTACCTCTGTTATACATCTACCATCTTTACAATACTGTGACTTGACAAAAATTAGGAGAAAAAAAAAGATATGTAAATGTACATTAGAAAAAAGTCTACGAATTAAAGCCCATCTTACCCTGCATGAAAAACATCAGCTATTTTGAGCATAGCAGAGTTTATGAGAATTGGAAATGGATATTTCTCAAAAAGTCTTGGCGTTTTCACAACTGCCTCACATTGTATTCCAATCTGTCCCGAGCGAATGGCTGAAAAAAAGTTGTTGAATCAATCATAGATCCCACTATTTCTCTCAAAATCCAGGCAACATTTGTGTTCTCCCTATGAGAAATCTGACAGTAAGGGCTACATGCTATTGGCAACAACAACAAAAAAACCCTCATTTGCTACACCATATGATCTTCAATTGTGTTTAGTATAAGCTTTACCAAACCTAAAAAATTTGAGTGAATGTTTAGACATACACTATACATACATACATATGTCTAAAATGTTTGGTGAATGGTATCAGAAAACAAACAAAATAGAAGGTACAAACAAATTACATTTATTGGGCTTCAAAAAAAGCTCCATCTTTCACAACACACTTTTGATAACATTCATAAAACTTCTGGAAACTGTCAGCAAAGGCTTCTTTAAGATCTGATTGCAGAAATGCTGTTACATGTTCCTAGACTGCCGTCATGTCCACAAAACATGATCCTTTCATGATGCTCTTCAGGTGGGGAAACAGCCACTCTGAGCCAAGAATTTGTGCACAAGGATCACACAGTACACAAGCACGTTATCGTGTGGCATCATCCACTGTCCAGTCCTCTGCAACTCTGGCCAAACGTGACAGATGTATTGTAACAATTGTTTCAAAACTGCTCACAGCTTCTAACCTGTATGCTTGCCTCAACATACCAAGTGTTTCCGTTTTCTCAAATTTGTAGCAGAACTTGATGTTCAATCATTGCTAAACTGCACTGACTATGTTTGACTGCCCACAACAGGTTTACCCAGATGGTCGCACTCCACGCTAGGGGGCACTTCTTGGCGAGTCTCTGGATAGCCACAAGCAGGCACATGCACCTGGCCCATGTTGCTGGTGAGATATTGGACTATCACCAAAAATTTTAGATACACTTCATATAATAAAAACAGATTAGCTTTGTCTAAGAGCATTCTTACTTCCCCACATGTACACTCATATTATGGAGGCTGTTCAAAAGGCACCTCCTTTAATTTTTCTTCATGGAAACAAATAAAACATGGGAGATGTCCTCCGGCATGGAGGTGTATTGGACCTGCATGCGCATGCCCGAAATTTTTCCCACCTGTGGAGTACATCATTCGCTAACAGTTAGACTGTGAGTAAGTGTGTGTAGTGAAGATTTATTAGATTTTCATTTTCGTGAAATGATGGAACAACTTGAGCATTTGGTATTGCATCAAATTTTGCCAAAAGCTAGATGATACCAAAATGGAAACATGAGGAAGATTCAAAAGGCTTTCAGCAACAATGCCATGAGTATTGCACACATTATGGAGTAGTACTGTTTCAAAGACAGCCACCCATCAGTGTAGAACAAATTATGTTCTGGTAGGCCTTCAAAAAGCTGAAATGAGATGAAATGCAAAGTTTGGTCATGGCAGATTGCTGTCACCATTCAAGAACTTATGGACAAGGTGGGGATAAGCATTGGAGCTTAATAAATGACCAGACTTGTGGGCAACAGGAACTCGACAGCTCCATCATGACAACACGCCTGCTGATCCTTCGCATACGATTAAGATTTTCTTGGCTAAACATCATATTCCTGTCTCATCAAGCTCTCTATTCTTTCAACATAACTCATAGCTCATTGTGTTGTGTTTTGATCACTCTGTCTTGTCACGTGGCCAAACCATTTTATCTGTTATTTCTTTATATATTCTATGAAGGGGGCCATTCCTAACTTTTTTCTCAGTTTTTTATTTCTGATCTTGTCTCTCAGGCTGTTTCCTGTCATTCGTCTAACGCTTTGGATATAGTCAAACATATTACTGGACTTCCAGTCAATATGGCAGATAAGCGGCAGGAACCATTGAGGCTCAGTCCAAAAAGTGTTTCTTGTTGTAGTTTCCTCAGATTCAAAGGTAGCTTGCTGCCGGAGCTACTGAGTTTAATACTCTGTGCACACAGTGAGCTGTGTTTTTCATCTGGATCGTGTTTCGATATTCCGATTGCTTACGATGAATGATGTTGTTGTATGACAAAGGACAGTTCGGCTGTGTTCACTTTCGGTGCCACTTGGCCTTATGTCTTTTTGTGTGTTGTAGCTGCTATGATGGGGACTGCAGCTGCCTTTCTTTGTTTGGATCCTTCAATCAGATGAGTTTTAATTTGGGTGATTCCACTGGCATGGGTGGCTGAGCTGTAACAATAAGATATCACATCTGTGCCCTTTACTTGATAAATCGTGATGTAACACTTGCTTGGGACACGAATATTGAAGCAAGAATATTGACACAAGGACCAATGGTGCCCTTTTACTTCTTGCTCAGTCTATTAATATTGAGGATGATGTTGACAATTGATCATTTGCTCATGATGCTTCGTTCACCTTGATTTATCTTAATTGATCCGCTTGATTGGCATGACCTTGAGTATCTGACACTGGTGAACTGATCTTAGAGCTATTCACGAACTTAGCTCTAGCATTCTGAGCATGTGGAAGCCCCGCTTCTATTGCTGTCGTAATTAGTGGTATCACATTGTGCTTTTTGTTCTTACTTAGATTGGACCAGACCAGCCCACTGAATACAGTTTATGAACACATCCACACACAATTCAGGTAGTACACAAGTCTTATTATAAAATAGGAACTTCAACATGTTTATTTACACCATTCCACTAAATGCACAAATCTCAATAAAGAGGCTGGGCGGTGTGGATGACAGAAGCAGCTCAATCCAGATGAAAGGGGAAGAAGGAGGAAAAAAAAGAAAGTAAAAAAGTAGAAAAGGAGGAGATAAGAATGAAAAGAGTTAATTCCCTTCTAGTTTAAAGAACCCATAAGAACTATGAGATGGTAAAATTACTATTTATCACAGCATATAAAATAGTCTTTCACTTATCTAAATTTTTATTCTAGCAGTTTTCAATACTTGTCAAGATTTTTTATCAAATCTTGCCATTTGTCTCTGTTCTGTGCAAGCAACTCTATCTCATTGAGGGAGCCGATTCCTGCTGCTCTTGCCTCTATGATCAATGTTCTTCTCAGTGTCTCTTTGTATCTGCCTCTTTTCCTCTTACCTGTTGTTTCCCACATGAGGGCTTGCTTTGTTATTCAACTATTATCTCTTCTCATCACATGTCCAACATATGACCATCGTCTTTTCTTGATTACTGAAGATATTAGTTGTTGATTGCTGATTTCTCTAATTTCTTCGTTTGTTTTGAATTCGTTCCACGCTATACCAAGTATTTTCCTTAGACATTTTTTAATGCATTCAACTTTGTTTCTATGTCTCTTCTTGTTTTCCAGTTCTCACATGCATACTTAAGGGTATATAGTACGCTTGATTTGAATAGTCTAAGTTTTGTGTTTGTGCTGATGAGTTTTGATTTCCAAAATTTTCAAGCCTTCTAAAAGATATTGCTGCTTTAGCTATTTTGATTCTAATTTCTTTACTTGTATCCCCTTCCCGATCAATGTAACTTCCAAGATAGATAAAGTGGTCGATCTCTTCCACTGGTTTATTTTCCATGTATATTCTGTCATATGTTGGAATTAAGCTTTTCAATCAGGTCTACGTTTCATTAACAAAAGCGTTTTTACGATAGCGGCTTGTTAAACCTCTGAACAACGGTTCTATACCAAGAGGGAGAAAAACAAATCCTCCATTTTGGATTCAACCGGAAACAGTGTGTTAATACTTGGTTACATCTGGCAAAATAAAAGGAAATAGAGACAGCGGACGAAAAAGTGAGAAAATACTGGATAGCTTGGTGTCATGCATGGAAAACAGTCAACAACAGAACTGATTCGATGCACTGCCAATAGAAGATTGTGGAAGGGCATGATCGCCTACACAAACCAGTATGGCACAGGATGATGATGAATGTTACATTTAAGTGGTAGTAATTTTTACTATGGTATCGTAACTGTGGGAGTTACAGATAGGTATCGTAATTAAGAATTAATCACTTTCTACAGGCAAAATTAATTCGCTTAAAAATTAATTAATAACTATGTAAGTTATTTAGTTTCCAACTCCTAAGAGTTGCCATCATAATGGATGGGAGTTTGGCTTATTGTAAGATATTTTAGATATTAAAGTTGGTTACTTTGTCCTGCCATTTGATGCTCATAATCTTTCGAGGCAACACACATGAAAGCTATTTAACCTTTTCTCCTGCTCTGCATAGATAGTCCAAGTTTCTGATCTACACAGAAGACACTAAGCACACAACTGGCAAATTTTAATCATAGTCCTGAGTGTTAGTTTTATGTTGGCCCATGCTCTATGTTTACGTTTACCAAATGTCACAGCTGCTTTTCAGATTCAAGAATTTATTTCTTCTTCAAGGGAGACGGTGGTTGTGACCATAGAACCAACATAGGTGAACTTTCTCACGGATTCAAGAGGTATGTTATTTAATTATACGATTGGGTTAATGACCACACCCTGCTGACTCCTGTTGAAGCACTACAGTCTCTAAGACTGAGTCTTCTGGATACTTATAAAATACTGAATAAATCACATGCATTATGCATGATTTAGCTAGATTGTCAATTATTTGATAATGGATTATAGATTGACAGATTGTGTGACTGAAGGACAGGACTGGACTCGTCCTGCTTCATCATCAGTGAATAAATGAGTAAATTATTATTATTAGGATCCTTGATTAGGATCTTACTTAGTTGTTTTAAAATTTAAATTGTGAACTCAGAGTGCCTCAGACATTCATTGCTTGCTAGATTAAACAGATTTTAAGTAAAAAGGAGCTGTCACTGTCAGATCTTCACTTGTTAAGTTGTTTGGGGATGTTAGTAAGAAGAAGTCTGAGAGTCTCCAGAGATGGTTTGGTTTCAAACGGCAACGCTGTGTTCTCAGACTGTAAATTACTTAGTTAAGTATAAGTATTAGTATTAGTAGTATAAGTAAGTATAGTAGTTAGTAAGTTAGTAGTTAAGTAGTATTATATTATAGAAAGTTAAGAAAGAAGGACAGTGAAAAATATTCCGAACAGGGTAGTGGCAAGGACACATCCATCTTGGATTCCATGTTAAATTAATTTACTTTATAAATTAGTAAATACTAAAGAAGTAATAAACTACAATTATAAAGTTACAGTTAAAAGTAACACTAACAATAACAAAACATAAAATAAAAATTTTAAAAAAAGTTACCCCGCCCTGGGGTGGTCGTGACCAAATAATATTAATATAATTTTTAATTTAAAAAAAAGTAATAATAAAAGTTTTATGACTTTATAATTTATTAATTTCATTAGAACACTACCTTTATCAAGTTCCGCTAAGGCTGAATTTGCATCCTGCTCTTGTTCAAAAGATATATTAGTATTATTAGATAGTTGCCGGTTAACTAATGTCGCCATTTTGCGATATTATATAGAAATTGCCGAAGTTTTCTTTTAACGAGTGTTTTCTGCAGATATAAAAACATTTACTTTACATCTCCACACCCACACATTTTAATGAGAAATAAAATTACATTTTTCTTTTATAAATTTTTATATAAATTATTAATTTTATGCATGAAACATATATAAGTACATTAAAAAGTACGATTAATATAAATATTATTATTTCAAAATAAAACAGAACTATATGTTTTTGTATTTAAAATTATCATCTACTAATCTGATGTTATGTCACATGATCACTAAAATGGCAGACGACCCAAAGTGTTATTTAGCTCTCCTGAATGGAATCGCAAGAAGAAATTATTATGGATTTCCAGAATTAACAGATGATGTTTTGAAGTCAGAAATTTTCCCAGATATCGCGCAGGAAGATTTTGCTAGAATCCTCTCGAGAGCTTCGGGATTAATTAAGGTTTTTTATTATTTTAATTTAATGATAATGCCTCTATTTTATTCGTTGGGTGAACAGAAAATAAATAGAAATCGAGAAGTCTTTTATTTTAAGTGTTCGGTCTAGTGGGTGTGACTATTGTGACTCGACGACTGACAACTTTATTTGACATTTATATTCATTTCTACTGACTCAACTGACTGAGAGTGTGCCTTCTAAAGTTCTAAGATTTATATAAAGTTAAGTATGGGGGGAAAAAGCAGTAAAGTAAATTTAATTAAGTAAACTACTGTAAACAAAACACTAGTGAAATATAATTAACAAATACAAGAGTATGACCAAAAAAAGTGGATGCGGGCTCTGTACGCATGCAATGGGTAGAGTCGTTGCAGAAATCCAAAATACGTAAGGTCACCTTTGTCTATGTCCCTGGACATGCGGGAGTACGGGGAAATGAAAGAGCGGACAGGTTGGCTAGCTGCGCTGTCGTTGAGGACGGTCAACCAATGGATCGTGCGGACATCATCAATGCCCTCCGAGATGTGGGAAGAGCATAGGACTTCGACAAACACTGATCCACGTCACTTCTTCGGATGATGGAAATGGTAGTTAAGATGGGCACAGCCAGAAATGAGAAACTTAGTGGCCGTGTAAGAAGACTTACCAACCAACATAGAACTGGAGTCATCAGTCGCTGGACACTGCGGGAATTGCTGAGGAGGGAATCTGAGCACCTATGGACATGTTCGGAGTGCAATGATGATGACCCACAAATAACTCAATTAACAAATCATTTTTAATATTACATAAATGGTTTGAAGACTGGAAAATGTAAATGAAATGTTTAGATAGATGAGAACATGAAATGCACGGTACATTGTTTGCTGTATAATACAATTATTACAATGACTACTTTAGTTTTGCCTCTGTGAACACTTTGCAACACAAATTATTAAGTGATAGCAAGGCGCCAGGGGTAGATCCAAAAATGTAAACAAAAAAAACATTAAAATTTCTTGCTACTACTGCAGGTTTTTGCTTTTCTAATGAGTAAAAAACTATCTGAATTACTAATTTAGTATATCGTTCATATTTATTTGAAGTTTCACTGTTGACAATGCTCTTTTAGATTAAGAAAAAAAAAATTTAACTAGTTACTGCAGATGCAGATTCTTGTTGGCAAAAAGTCAACTTGAACTGCAAATTTAATTATGATAATGGCAAAACTATAAGACAGCAGGAATAGAAAATTATAATATTAATAAAATAGGAAGGTAACGATTTATTTACACTTCAAATGGTGTCTTGCTGCCCCATAGTTTTTTAAAGCATGAATTCTTTTTGCAATAACACCATAAAAATCATGTTAAATGCAGCATGATGACATTCTTACTTCCATTGTGTCGGAGCATGTCGAACTGACCTAACTCTTTGTTATGTTTCATGAGGAAGGGGTAAGAACATCATCACACTCTGTAGGCTGGATCTTGGTCTGATGCTACCACTGCACTTTTTGGCATGGTAGGCCTGTGTTCTGTCACCAGATTTGTTTTCACTTTACAGCGAATATATTATGAGATGAATAGTAGACAAAAAAGGAATTGAAGTCAACGGTCACAACATAAATAATTTGCGATATGCCGATGACACAGTCTTAATAGCAGAGACAGAGAACGAACTACAAGAAATGATAGACATAATAGTAAAAGAAAGCAACAAGAAAGGTCTCAGTCTGAATAGTAAGAAAACAGAAGTAATGGTTATATCGAAGAAACAATCATCACCATCATGCAGCATAAAAATAAACGAGACAAATCTGAAACAAGTGCAACATTTCAAATACTTGGGCACAATAATAACATCAGATGGGAGATGCACCACAGAAATAAAAAGCAGAATAGCTCAGGCCAAAATAGCATTTCAGAAAATGAAAAATATCTTATGCAGCAAATCTATGTCAATAAAAATGAGAAAGAGAGTTCATCGGTGCTATATAGAACTAATTCTGACCTATGGAAGCGAATCATGGACAATAGACAAACAAATGAAAAGACGATTGGAGGCCGCAGAGATGGGATTTCTCAGAAGAATGTTGAAATTTCCCTAGACAGCTAGAAAGACCAATGAGGAAGTTCTCAAAGAGGCCAACACAAAAAGGGAGCTCTTAAAAAACATCAGAAAGAAGCAATCAACATTTTTCGGGCACATCATGAGAAGAGGAAAGTTGGAATACTTGGTTACAACTGGCAAAATAAAAGGAAAGAGAGTTCGTGGACGACAAAGATAGAAAATACTGGATAGCTTGGTGTCATGGCATGGAAAACAGTGAACAACAGAACTGATACGATGCACTGTAGATAGAAGATTGTGGAGTGACATGATCGCGTATGCCAACCGGTATGGCACATGATGATGATGAGGTTACTTGCTACCTTTCTTGTAGATACTTTGTATATGTGTCATATTGAATAATAGTTATTGTTAAATTGGTTAATTCCAGTAGGTCTTTCACATTTTTGTAATTTTCTACCTTTGTGAGAGTGCTAGGAAGGATGGTTTTAAACTTGTTATGCAAGTGTTTGGAGATGTTCAAAGCTCTTTCTTTTTGTTCTTGTGGAGATCAAGTCTTCAATTTTGGAGTGAGTTGGTTTGGAGGGTGATGGATTAAAGTGAGATTGGGTCTATCTGAAGAATAGTGGAACAGTGGGATTTGAGCATCTTCATACTAAAAGGAACATTGAGGTGAGAAGCAACAGCAGTAGCCATCAGCTCCCTTGCTAAGGTTGAGAGGCTCGCCTAGAATGGGGACATGTGACGAGATACAATGCAGATCCTGTACAAGGTCTGACACTTGATAGTAAAGATTGTCAGACATGGAGAGTCTAGAATTTCTGCCCTATATGCCATCTTTGGTAGAAAGGACATTAGACAGATAGAACATATCATCCCTCTATTTTTTTTTATTTGAACCATCTAGACCCTGCTCTACCTCTCTGTGGTGCCTCCAGAAACAGACTAACCTGTCTAGTCTGGCCAAGTGAGTAGGGATCGAGGAGGGAAGACAACCTTGTAATCTAAAATGTCGTGTGGAAATCGGATGTGTTGGGCTGCAAATATCACAGTTTTATTGCCAACCACAGCACGATGCAGACACAGCCACTTAAATTCCTTTTAAGGATGGATGACGAAGATGTGTGATCCTTTAGTCATTGGGTGAATGCAAATAACAATCCCTTCATTAATTAGAATTTTGTAATCTGTTTATTAAAAAAAAACTTAGACTATTCAAATCAAATGTACTATCAACCCTTACGTTTGCGTGTGAAAGCTGGAAAACAACAAGAGATATAGAAACAAAGTTGAACACATTCGAAAATAAATGTCTAAGGAAAATACTTGGTATAGCGTGGAACGAATTCAAAACAAACGAGGAAATTAGAGAAATCGCCAATCAACCACTAATATCTTCAGTAATAAAGAAAAGACGATGGTCATATGTTGGACATGTGATGAGAAGAGATAATAACCGAATAGCAAAGCAAGCCCTCATATGGGAAACAACAGGCAAGAGGAAAAGAGGAAGACCCAGAGAGACACTGAGAAGAACATTGATGAGAGAGGCAAGAGCAGCAGGATTCGGCTCCCTCATTGAGATAGAGATGCTTGCACAGAACAGAGACAAATGGCGACATTTGATAAAATATCTTTAAAAGAATTGAAAAACTGCTAGAACAAAAATTCAGATAGGAGGAGTATCTTGGTCTACACCATATGGGCCGGCTACAGCTCAAAAGGTCAATAGATAGATAGATAGAATCTGTTTATATGAATACAAAAGAACCAGAACTATACATCTTTTATACACACTTAGATGAGTTACTTCTATAAATTTCACATGGTTGGTTGTTGTGGAACAATACATTTAAAAATAAATGAACCACACATAAGTTGAAGTTATGTAAGTAGTTTTATTTTTTATGTGATTTAGCTGAAAGAAAAAATTTATCTTTCATGAATAGTGCAAAATGTAATCATTTGTATATGTTTATTTGAAGCTGCTTTCTTGTAAAACGGAAAAAAAGCACAAGAAAAAAAACCTTACATTTAACTTTAAAATGTCTAGTTAACACCATGAAGATAATGATTTAGATAAGCTGGCAAAGGCATTAATGGAAACCAACCATGGATTCAACAAAGTAAAAGAATGGTAACTCCCTGCCCACTACAAAATAGATGGAAATTGATGGGGAATTGTCTTAGCAAAGTCAGTGGAATCAATACTCAAAATGAAGGGGGAAAATATGAATATATAAAAGCTATAATTTAAAATTATTTTAATTTATCATTAAAAAAAACAACCTAAAGGAAAGTATTATTGAGAATACCAGTTATTACCCCTTACTAAGAAGATACCAAGTGATGATTTTCAGACTGAAAACAGGCCACTTCATACTCAGTTATCACATATCCAATAAAATTAACAGTCACTTCATACTCATCACATATCCAATAAATGTATTTAGCTGCATAACCAAAAATGATACACAAAAAGTGGATTTCTTAGAACTAAAGTAATCCTGGAAAAGGCCAAGCTCAGTTTTTCTTCTTGTCATCCATATCTCTCCTATACTTTAAATACATGAAATGATTGCTCTATGCTTTTAGAGTTTGGTGTCAGCTGATATGGACATGACGCAGTTGGAGATCTTTCTAACAGCTCAGATGAAGCGTAAAGATGGTGCAATAACAGAAGATCAAGCAGCAGTCCTACGTAAATTCTGGAAAGCAAATAAAACCAAAATTCACGACAGCATTGTATCACAGACTATGTGGGGCAACAGTTTGCAGAAAATTTCCTGGCGAGTGGACCTTAAATCTCAGTCACGAGCTGTTGAACAAATAAATACTCCGACGGCAATCATGGAATTACATATTGCTGACAACATCAACAAGACAAAGGTAGATATAAACTTTAAGAAAAGGGTAGCATGTAATCTCACACAATGAATTTTTCCAGACGATTTATAATGACCGTGGTAGTTGGTTATTGTAGATTCCATTTCATAAATCATTTACACATTATCTTAGGGCCCACAGTTGTAAACAAGTTGAATTATTTATCTTATTTATCTTGATGTTATTGTTCACAGCACAGCACATTTATTGTTAACAACATTAATCATCAGAACGTAGTCAACACAGACTTTCTCATATATTATAAATCATAATCATGTTTATTGAACTTTATCTTGGCACGTGATACATAATAGTGGATGCACTTCTCTTAGAATTAATGTTCTTTAATTCTGGACATCTCAGAGGCTACCACCGGTTGATATGATTTGTCCATAAGTGCATATCTTTGTGCGACATGTAACATTCAATCTCTCCATCAACTTACTTATGACTTCTTATAGGAAATATGAAGCACAACTTGGAAACACTCACAAAACACTTTCACAGCAACTAAATGTTCATATGTTCTACTTCACTTGTTCTAGTTCTGTCTACTTCTCAACTAACTTAGAACTACAAACTACTTTCTGACTTTCAATTCCTAACTAATTTCTGACTAACTGTCTTCTTCCAAACTGCTCTTCCTGACTTGCGGGCCTAACTACTAACTCATTGAATGGCGTTCCTAACTCTCTTAAAAACCTATTGTGTTGAAGTTTAAATACCCCAACATAACTCTGCCATGGAATATCTGCATCCAATGAAATTGTCGCGAAGTGACAATTTGCAACCCCTCCAATCCAATCAGATCTCATCATTCTGACCCATAGTTGAACTATGTCTAAGACTTCACAATAAGTTGTTTTTGTGACTTCACTATAACCTCTGGTCAGTTTTGACCTCTCCTGAGTTTCAAAATAATATTTACTTCATGACTTTGACCTGTCCTGGAAGTTGTTTGTCAACCTAATTACCGGACATTGAAGCCATGCATTATCCCCACTTCCACAACTTGCTTGGAAAATTTCCATTCCCCATAAATTTATTATGTCCAGCACTATTCTGCACCTTTCCTTTACCTCCATCCTCCGTGGGTTGTCCACTACCCGCTATGAACTTTCCATTCCCACAACTTGTTATCTGTCACTAATACTGATGACCCGCTATTCTATGTTACAGTCATAGTCTATTAAGAAATGGGTACTGGCTGATTTGCCTGCCCCATAATTTCATTCACCTTTACTGTTACACAGTAAGATGTCATGAGTATATTAACCATCAGCTCTCTCTTCTCTATAACTATAATGTTCTATTGCATCCATTAACTGTCAGCTGGTTAGACAAACTTATTGCACTTATATTCTCATTTGTATATATTTTCTAAGAGTAGTAGGAAACTCTTTGTACAGAGCTTCGCAGCAGGAGGTAATCTGATCATCAGAAGACCCCCGTCGAGCAAGTGTTTCGGCCCTTAATCTTCTTGACACTCTAGGGGAGGTGGGCCTGCATGGGTCATGACTCCCAGGCGTCGACCTCCTGCTGCATTGCCTCTAAGGCTTACACAATATGTTCAGCACAAGATGGCTACATTTAATACACAAAACGTTCGATCCCAACCGACAGCTTCCGGGTTCACCCAGCCTTAAATGGGTACAGGATTTTTTTCTGGGATAGTAAAGCAGCACGGGCGTAATACCGACCACACTACCCCAAAAATCATGTGCTGAAGGTCTGAAAAATATAGGGTCACTAACACCATATTTCCCTATACGCCACTTGGCGTGACGGGGGTACTTTACTTACTTTTTTTTCTAATAAGCAAGACACTCGAAAATAGTTTACCTTACCTGTTTTGGTTTATCCTAGCATGTTTCTGCGCTTTCCACTCCAAATAACGTGGCTACTATTGACAACACAATTTTATAGACCCGTCAGTGTCTGACTTCCGTGGGAATTCGGAAGTTGCAGATGAAAAATTGTCTGGCCTTCCTAATGTTTGGACTGCTGTCGCCACAAACACCTGGTCTGATGCTTACCTCCGACCAGTTATATAACTTCTTGTCGCTTTGTCTAGGGCCCTACTTTGATTTTCCCTACTCTGTTGACTTATGTGGGAGAGATAAGTGGTCAAGGTGTAAAATAGTCACCCGATCGTCTGGGCTGGATATAATATTATTTGACTGCTGGTCTGTCACGATTCTGCCACAGCCAGCACGACGCTCTTTCGGCTGACTCAGCAATAGTCTTTATTGTTCTTGACCACATCCCCCCCCCCCCCCCCCCTTAATTCCTAGCATCTTTAAGAGGTCGTAGAGGGATGGGGTTGTGAGTCCTCTGGCACTAACCACCATCGAAAACACTCTACTCTGGAGTCTCTGCTGTCTCAGCTCGGTGACGAGATCCTTGTATTTGGATAGTTTAAATATGTGTTGTTCCTCTATCCTAGATTCAAATGGCACTGTAAGCTCTATTAAGATGACGTGGGTCATATTTGACGTTTATAGTGCCACGTCAGGGCGCATTTTAGATCTCTTAATGCACTCTGGGTACTTCCTTCGCCCTGGGAGGTCAACCGCCATCTCCCAATCGTTTGCTATGTCCAGGATAGAGGAGTCGTTCGTTCCAGTTGTTCTGCTTGGGGCATGCGGCCTGTCCTGCTCTCAAAAGTAGGTGTTAGTCATGGCTGGTCGAACTTTATTGTTGGCCTTCATTCGCGCTCCATCCACGGTGGCAGCCAGTTCATGCAGCACTCTGTTGTGTCGCCATGTGTACCGCCCTTGGCTTAGTGCTGTCTTGCATGAGGAAAGAACATGCTCCATCGTCTGTCTTCCTCCGCAAAGAGGACATCGATTGTCATTTGTCTTCCCTCACTTCACAAGGCTGCATGCTGATGGTAGAAGGTCATACATCGATATGATTATATAGCTGAGCCGCAGCGGTGCCATATACCACGTCATTCCATGATAGTGTCCTCTGCAAGGCCATATCCCATGTGGTCCATTGGCCTTGCTGCAACTGTTGTGCTGCCTTTTGCACACGCTTGTTCTCCTCAACATCTCTGATCTCCCTGACTACCATGTCCCTACGTTGTCTATTTGATGCTTTTGACCACCATCGGATGTCTCCGTGCCCAAATCCACGCCTGTTGGTCTGCATGTAGCCCATTACTTCCTTTAACTGGAGACTCTCACGTGCTTCGTGTACTGCTGCGCACGCCTGCCACTTCCGACCGGTTTTCACTGTGGGTTCCACTGTTCGGACAGTTTCGTATGACAAGCTTTGCAGCATAACTACTAGTCTGGCCTTGCTGGTCTTATATTCCTCTAGGACTGACTTGAACAGAAGGACCAGCTTGGCTTTCTTACAGTACGGCGCAACATCTGTCAGTCCTGGTGGTACTCCCAGCCATTCCGCGTGTACTTGCTAATCTTTCTCTCCATCTCTTCCACCGTACTTGAGCTGATCTCATATATCAGAAGAGGCCATAACAGTTTAGTATCAACATGAACTGGAGGCACCCGATTTTGAACTTTCCTAAAAGTCTACTCCGGTCGATGATATGTAGCCCTTGCTCTGCCATCTCCCTTACTCTCTAAGAGCTAATTATTGTTAATGATAAGTTAAGAATCATTAACGTTAATATTTTTCAGTAATTTGCTGTGCTCCAAACCAGGAGAACATGTGTAGATCAAAGTTTTGTCTATCAGGGTAGAATACAAATTCTGACCAGAATACCTCCTTGCAGCTGCACTGGACAAGTGACCTTTATTCCCCAGTCCTATAAGTCCTGCTAGCAGATCCCAGAAATGGAAAAGATACCATAAAGATAGTTATTTCAATATTTGCTTTTGTATCTAGGTAAGCAAGGTTGATATGAGAGGCTTTTCCTAGGTGGATGATAATGTGGATCAAAAGTCAGGTTCTGTGAGCCAAATCATCTTTACATTATTTAGAATTTGATATTCCAGCTAATGCAAACACAACTCTAGTGCAAGACTTGCCCCCTAAATCCATGTAGCCAGACCTTTAAGTCATGAGTGAAGCGTTATAAGGGTAGAGCTGAAGCAACAAACTCTTCTTGTTAAAACTTGCAAATGAGAGCACAAGGACAACAAAAATGCTGAATAAACATTTAAACTTTGGCAGTTAACCTAATGGTGGAAAGAATAGGACTTGAAATCAACAGGAATAAAATAAAAATAATGAAAAATAATAATACTCCAGAGTGCAATATATATCTCAATCATCAGGCATTGGAAAGAGTAGACCACTATATATCTTGGTAGTAATATAGATCAAGAAGGTGAAACAAAAACAGAGATCAGAAGCAGGATAGCAAAGGCAGCAGCAAATTTTAAAAACTTGGACAAAATATGGAAATAAAAAATACTAAGCAAAGAAACCAAACTTAGAAACGTATTTCAGCCCTTACCTATGCATGTAAAAGCTGGAAAATAACAAAAGAGATTGAGAGAAAACTAAATGCTTTTGAAGATAAATGCCTAAGAAGAATACTCTGTGTACAAAAGAATAAATTTAAGACTAATATAGAGATAAACAAACAATGAAGTCTTAAAACAACTAAAAATGAAAAGATAACTACTAAACACAATTCAAACAAAACAAATGAGATTTTTGGGGCATGTTAAAAGACACAGCAGCCTACTAAAAGTAATCTTAGAAGGGAAAATACATGGTAAAAGAGGCAGACCAAGACTAACATGGACAAGTAACATAAAAAAATGGACAAGTCAGCCTATGACAATCTGCACCATCAAAGCAAGAGACAGAGTGGAATGGCGCTCTATGGTATCCAACCTTCGATGATGAGATGGCTCTCAATGAATTAATGAATATAGAGATAAGAGAAATGGCCATGCAACCAATGATCTCTATAATTAGGAAGAGAAGATGGACATAACGTTGGACGTGCTGAGAAGAAACAAGAGAATTCCAAAACAGGCTCTTCTATGGAATCATCGGGATACAGAAAAAAAGGAAGACAGGGAGCGTTGAAAAGAACACTTATAAGAGAAGCAAAGTTGGATTAGATAAGATCGAACATCTCGCCAAGAATAGATGGGTGGTGAGAAATACAACAAGCCCTATGTGACATCTAATGGCATGGGAAGGATCAAGATCAAGTTAACATAAGAGAAGGAAACATAGAAACTCAGAAAGAAGTGACAGCCTTCCTAGGAGAAACAACTCTGAAAACAAGCTACCATTCTGACAGAATTTAAACCAAGTACATAAGGACAAGCCTAAAATGAACAATAACATTTGCACTGGGTCACATGACTTATATAAGCCAAAGGTGATTTGTTGTCAACAATTACTTATTGTCTCTATAACATTCCATTATTATTTATTTTACAACACTTCTGTGTTGTAAAGGTGCATGTCAGCACCAGAGCTGAAAGTAGTCAGTGACTGATTGGTCACCAGCTAGGATCGGTGAAGCAGAACTATCCAGATTGTGATCCACTTCTTTGTGGTTGTCCTTGTAATGGACTAGTCTGGACAAGTGGATCAATGTTAAGAAAGAAGGCAGCCTAATACTCAAAATGACATGCTGATGGATGTGTTGGGTGAAAAGTCACAAATATCTTAGCTTGCTGTAAACTACAACATCTCTACATGTACTTAACATCCTTTTAAGGTGAATGATGTGGAATAGTAATTGTTGGGTGAATGCAGCAGGAGATGAATATTGCTTCTGTAGTTTGGGAGATTGCATGGTTGCAGAGGTAAGATATCACCTGTGGACAAGAGGTTTGTGGTTCAAATCCCACCACAGGCAATGGGAAATTTTTCACTTTGTATCCATGGTTTCTTTGTGACTTTGCCCTCTCTGGTGTTTGGGTAGTGAGTTCTGATGTTTAGCCCACACAAATAATGGCAAAGAACAGGAGTTTCCATGTGCATTCTGTGTATGCTAAAGAACCCTTGGCAGATGGAAATTGAAAAGTCTAAAGCAAAAAGTGATCACAGCTGAGGTAAACTTGATGGGAACAAATCTGCTAAAATATATCAAAACTCTCAATGATAACAAATTAGGGTACTGAAGTTGGAGAATATTCTCCTGTATGGCAAGGGACACCTGAGCACACAGCTGCCAGTGTGGAAAGTAGAAATAAGTGATATTGTCCCTTGGGACTTTGCTTGGGTTGTTAAAAAGTCAGCATGTAATATGTGGAAACAAACAATTCTGTTGTTCTTTTCTTCTGCATTCATTAGATTGTTACTCCTCTTCACATTCTCCCTTGAAAGGGCGTCATAATGGGCAAAGGTGTGTTGTGTGGTTGATTGCAACAAAAGGCCTTTCAGCCTGACATTTCAAAGTTTTACATTGCAATTTTGGGGACAGGGTTTCCTTCACTATTGTCAATTACTCACTTTCCCGGACTGTTTCCAGGCTCCCAAAAGAGGTATGAAGTAGGAGGTGAAGTTCTGGTTAACTGAACTTAATGCAAGCTGTCAGCTATTAATCACTGACTGTTTTCAGCACAAATACTATTGGGTGACTTGGGCACACTTCTATAATAAATTGAGCATTTTTTGGTTACACCTGTTAAGAATTATACAATTATTTTTTCTATTTTTTCCCTCAGGGATCCGAGGTTGTTAGATTTGAACTTGATGAAGCCAAGGTCACAGAATTGCTGAATACTATGCAGGAAATAGATTCACAGATAAATAGTTACATTAAAACATAATCTATTTTTAGATATTAAATAATGAACAAAGGCAGTTCTAAAGTTAGGCTTTAATTACAAACAAAAATAATCATCTTGATAATTAGTAGTATAATGCTGTTGATTATTGGCACTCATAATTAACAAACACAGAAAAGCAATGTGGCAATTGTTATTATTCCCAGTAACAGATATAGTCATTGTGTTGACCAGATGACAGACTTTGTTCAGTCAGGATAATAGAAAGCAAGAAACAAGTGGTTAATGTTTGTTTTTAAAAATAACAATGACCAAGTCATCTAAAAATTGTGCACATGAAATTACATTAGCTGTGGATGAAAGCTTGTTTGCTCATGTTAACTGTGACTTACTGTATTTGTTATAACTCTGTTCTGTACCTTTACATCAATATTCAACTGTACTATAACTCCCAGTTCTATATCTATTTTTCTTTCACACTTGAGGAAATCATTAGACAAAATTAGTATAATTAACACAGCATTTTAAGAATAATGATCCACTGCAAATGAATGTGAATGGCTGACAGGTTGGCGGGGGTCTGCCACTGCGCAAGAAATTTAACAAATAGACATGTATGACATTATGAGGGCTTTAAAAGAAAACCTCTTGCAGAATGGTGACAAGGAAACTGAAGATAATCCACATGTCAAAAGAATGGTGGAACACTACCATGAAGGGTGAAACACAACCATGAAGGGTGGAACACTAAACATGAAGGGTGGAACACAACACTACCATGAAGGGTGGAACACTACCATGAAGGGTGAAAGCAGGAAAAGCATCCTCAGCAGAAAATAACACAACATGGTCAATCAATGTTGGACAGAAACAATCAGTAGCTGAACACTTTGATAGTAGTTGGAATGTGCAGCAGAGCGGATATGGGAATGACTTAACTACAGTGATGCCAGTCCAAACTAGAGACTACACGTGAGACTTATTTCATTAACAATTAATTTGGTAGTCTGGATATAACTGAAAAGTTGTGACAGAAACTGATTTAAAAGTACTGCGTTTATGTAAAGATTAGATCAGAAGTCAAGAAATAAGAATAATTCCCACCATTGAATACATAGAGAAAAAAAACAGATAACATGGTTTAACCATGTGATAAGACAGAAGGATCTAAATACAACACAATGAGCTTTCAACAAACACTACAAGAATGCTAGACCCAAGGGTTGGAAAAAAAAAATAAAGAGCAAAAGACCACAAACTACGAGTATATCCCGCCTTGGTGAGGAAAGACAAATGAGAATGGAAAGAAGAAAGTGGGCATTTCCAATAATTCAAAATTGAAAATTTGTGTGATAGTTATTTTTTTTTTTCTTGAAATATTACAGAGATATATTTTGTGAAATAACTTCAGAAATTTCTTTGATTGAAATACAATAATTGTTTGTGCTGGAAATGAGAGAATTTGTTGTACATTTAAAAATGAAGCATTAAACAAAATAATATAGTAAATTCTATATCACAGTGTTGTCTCCATTTATTTTATTTCCTATTAACTTTATCTCTTCTAAAATATTTTATCTTCATGTTGTTAAAGTCCGCTCTTTTTTAACTTATGTTAAAAACATTTACAGCAAATTTTACAATTCCATTCTCGTTAATGGTTTAGATGTTGACTAAGCTTATGGACCCCTGTTTTATTAACCTAGTGCCATGTTTGTTAGGTTAGCATTTTTTGTGTTGTTCCCCCCCAGGTCTGATGCCAGCAAAGACACTCTCACTTCAGTGTGAGACATAAGTTAGCAACTATGCTCAGGTTCAGGGTACTGTGCTCACATTCTTTGTTTTTCATTGTGCATACTTTTCCATGCACTTTAAAATAAAATTCCAGTTTTTTTAAAATGTCTTTTCCTTGTACAAAATAAATGTTAGCAAAGCAAGCACTTCACAGTTTCACAAAATTGATAAAAATTTATATTTGTGTGTATGTTGGAATGAATTAAGTTAACAGATTTAGAATAATATATTAAGTCTCAGTGGGGATGGAACCAGCAAACATACTAAAAAATATTGTTTACAAAAATCATTTAAAGGTTTCTCCATTATAAGACTGCCAGTTCAGGTGACAACTTAAATGCTTTCCTGTAAAGCTCCATAGCCTCTAAAGCTTTGCCTGCTGCCTATAAATAGCAATAAATTATAATATTATTTTTCAGAGTCATCCATATTAAAAGATAATTTGAATGAAATTTGTACATTCAATATTCCAACACATCAATAAAGAATTCAATTAAAACATTTTTTAAAAATTCAATGATGAAGATTTATTCGTTCAACTACCAGGTTCCTAGATATACAATGCATGAGCTAACAGTCATTGTTTGCAAATCAAAGCTGACTATAACTTTACTTGATTTTGTCAAGATGTCCCTTGCTACTCAAGTTGACCCAATGAGTGTGAAGTGAAGAGGGGTTGCAAACCCACATCCAAAAACCGCCATGGAGAAATGTATTGTTTTAAGACAAATACTGTGGCTCTTCTGGAAATAAGGGAGAAAGCACTGTGGAGAAAGTTTCCAGATGATTACTTCTCTTTCTCATCTGCTCTTGAATGGGTGTGAAACTTGGTTAACAATAAGCTTGAGTATCTGTACCACCATAGGCAAGAACATTTAAAAGTGCAAGGTTTACTACCCTCTAATTCATATTCTCTTGGCTGAACAGACTAGTGGTTACCATGAGAGGATGGAGTAGGGTCTTCACCAGTTCTGGTCCACTAATGCCTGTGGTCAGCTTTAAGTCACTGACAGCCTTCAGCTTGTTCACAATATACGTTTTGACCACATATAATGTTTATCCATCAGAGCATGTTTCACATCAGACACAGCATGTGCAGTTATATGGTGGTCATCATCATATGTCATACCCTATGATGTGCTCATTAACTTCACAAGTGTTCATTCTATATTTCTCCTCTCTCTCTTTCTCCTCGAAATAAAGTTGTTAATCCATCCCAAATCACCCCTGTCTCTTTGTCAGCTTCTCTTGCTCTTTCAATCATTCCTGTTGTTGCTAATTTGTAAAATCTTTTCTTCCCTGAGTATATACAACATTTCATTTTGTCAAACATATTGTTATTTTATTCAATATAATTTTCTGAACTTAGTTTTCTAGAATACTTCTCCATATGAGCTCATATCTCTGTTTTCAGAGCAAACTTTTGTTTACAGATGTACTCATGGATGGTTGATTCTCTTCATTAACAATAAATTCAACCACTGGGACCTATTAAAATACCTTTAATCATAGAACATTTGTAAAGTACACTCACCTCCAATCTGTCTGCATCCTGGAACAGCCTGATAGCCTCATCTTGGTTACTGGTCATTTTAACAGGGGTAGAATTCTCATACATAATGTCAGTTCGCAGAATATACTTCTTTCCACTACTGCAGGATAAACAAAACAACCAGTGATGGGAAAACATTTCAAAACCAAAATAAATAATGAAGGGTTCACACAACACATTTAGGTGTCTGGCGATGAATGATATTACTGCCCATATTATTCAATGACCAACTGTACAATTTAAGGGTGATATGGTTGATATCATGTCAAGCTGTCCAACTTGTCCAGTGTGATATCTATTTAAGGCTGGGTGAATCTAACAGGTCCAATTATCTTTCTACTGCCCATAGATTGGATAATGAGATTATGACAGAACAACAGGAATGGAATCAAGTGGTCACTAACCATAAAGTTTGATGACCTAAACTTTGCTGATGATAGATTTCCTCTCACATAATCATAAACAATTGCAAGATAAAATTAGTATGCTTTATGAGAGGAACAATCATCACCATCATGCAGCATAAAAATAGACAGGACAAATGTGAAACAGGTGCAACACTTCTAATACTTGGGCACAATAATAACATCAGATGGAAGATGCACCACAGAAATAAAAAGCATTAAGAGCCAATTCTGACATATAGAAGTGAATCATGGACCATAAAGAAACAAATGAAAAGACGATTAGAGGCCACAGAGGTGGGATTTCTCAGAAGAATGTTGAAAGTTCCCTGGACAGCTAAAAAGACCAACGAGAAAATTCTCAAAGAGACCAACACAAACAGGGAGCTCTTAAGAAACATCAGAAAGAAACAATCAACATTTTTGGTGCACATCATGAGAAGAGGAAAATTGGAATACTTGGTTACAACTGGCAAAATACAAGAAAAGAGAGATCGTGGACGACAAAGAGAAAAATACTGGATAGCCTGGTGTCATGGCATGGAAAACAGTCAACAACAGAACTGATACTATGCATGGTAGATAGAAGTTTGTGGAAGGACATGATCGACTATGCCAACCGGTATGGCACATGATGATGATGAGAGATCACAACAGTTAGGACTGAAAATAAACAGAGTAAAACCAAAATTGTTAAAGTTAATTCAGTTTGTAGTAATCAGATAGCAATGGGAGTAATACCACTTCCAGGCGCACATTCTTATATAAATCTTATATAAAATAGAGGAAGAGAGAATTATACCAAAATCATCATCATCAAGTACTGGGCCTGCTGGCGTAGGTGATCATGTCTCTCCACAACTTTCGATCATGACAGTTATTTATCATTTCTGTTGTTGACCTTCTGCCAAGCCATTCTCTTAAGCTGTCTGGTATCTTTTCTATTTGCTTCCCTCTATCTCTTCGTCCCTCAATTTTTCCAGTTGTTACAATATATTCCAGTTGTTCTCTTCTCATTACATGGCCAAAAAATGATGACTGTTCTTCCTAATATTGGAAATTAGCTCTCTTTTTGCTTTGGCCTCTTTCAGAACATTTTCATTACTCTTCTTAGCTGTCCGTGGCATTCTCAAAATAAGGGATGCATAAGTAAGAGAAGTCTTCATTGCACTAGGAAACATGGAAATCCAAAGAAATTAAGTTAAATATAAAAATGTTATCTTCAATGTTAATGGATGCTTGCAAAGAATAAAAAATATGGAAATAGCAGGGCAAAATTACTGGATTAGAACTAATGGAAAGTACCAGACACCAGTAAACAAAGAGATGTGACAAAGATGATGGTGAGGGATAGGACACAACCTGTGGAACCGAACTGACAGTATTACCTGTAAGTCTTTTTTTTATTCCCAGGGGAGAACACAAAGGATCAAGTCAACATATATTTGTAGAAGACAGATTGACACAGAGCAATCTTAAGAGAATGATATTAAACAGGATGGCTTGGAAAGTGTGTATTGAAGACCTGTACTCCACAAGGAGTTGAAAGGAGGAAAAGACCTAGAAGCCATCAAAAAGGACTGAACTAAAGCAGCTGTAAATATATATAATGTTACAGATAAATAAATTATTGCACATGAGTACACACACAAGTATAACTGTTTACAAATGGAAATATTCTCTATCAGGACTTCTCAATTTTGATTTCCCCCTCACCTTCAGCTTTTATTACCTCAACATGAATGTGATCTCCTAAAAGGAACTCAGATGTTTCATTTCATTTGTCACTTTAACTATGCCACCAATTGCTGCTGCAAATACTCAAATGATGCCTGCAACAACTAACTGTCCTGGTTAAGCATATTTATAAACCATATCATGGAGACAAATTACTCAGTTGTAACATAGTAAATAATATTACAAATGTAGTCCTCTTCTTCCTCTGCTGCCATTGGCGTAGAGGGGAGAAACAATCTGCGATTCTTTGCTCTTCTGTTGGCCTCTTCTGATGTTATTCCTCCTAGTGACTCTAGTATTCCCTTTATCCATCTCTTTCTCGGTCTTCCTCTTAATCTGGCATTTTCGTGGTATTTGTTTATGGCTCTTTGATTCATTGTTAGTTCTTTTTGTCTTGTTATGTGGCCGAACCAATTTATCTGTTGTTTCTTTACATATTCGATGGCTGGTTCAATTTCGAGTTTCCTCAGGTCAGTGTTTCTTACTCTGTCCCTTAAGCTGTTTCCTGTCATTCTTCTGACACATTTCATTTCGGTGGTCGTTATCTTTCTTATTGTTCTAGAGTCCAGTGTCCAATTCTGGCACTGATAGCACAGAGTTGGTAGAAAAATTGATTTGTATATTGCCCTTTTTGCTTCTGTAGTTATTGCTTTGTTTTTCAATAGTGTTGATACTTGGCCTATAACTTGGCATGCTTTGTTACACCTTATATCTTGATTGGTCTCTTGGTTATTGTCTTGTGTTAACGTGCTACCCAGATATTTAAAATTGTCAACTTGCTTCAAAGTCGTATTATCTATTATGATGTTTAAAACAAATGTAGTAAAACTCAAATTTTCCAGGATTTCATCTTAAAGGGGATACATTTTCTGCAGTGGAAAAAAAGTTTCACCTGTTTTAGTGAAAAAAAGTTTCGTTACTGTTGTTGGAGAGCAAATATATTTATGTTCATGTCTGCAGGACTGTTTAATGATAACATTGAAATATATAGTTCTGTCTGACTGTGGCTCAGGGAGAAGAATTATACCTTTTTCTGGCAAGGTCAAAACCCTGAGCAGCCTTGCTTAAAAAAGTGGGCTTTGCTTTCAGCATAACAAGCTCATCAATTCTGCAACATTAAATAACACACCTTGAATCTGTGTGGAGGTTTACCTACCTCAGTTTTATGGTCACTCACAACCACTATCTCACTTGATGAAGAGATAAATACTCAAATCAGAAAGGCAGCTTCAACATTTGGTAAACTTAAACATACAGCAATGGCCAACAAGGAAGCTTTGATGTCAAAGTCAGAAGACAAAAAGTGCAGGGGAAAGGAGACAAGGCTGGGTACCATAAGTACATCTAATTCATTCTGTGTTTGGATCTGTCTATCCAATATTAATGGATTCAGTCACAAGAGAAGCTGCTGAATGAGACAGAATCCAGTATAGTAGACTAACATTGCCAAACTACTGAAAAACCATGATTGACTGTTACCAACCTTCCATCAAGACACCAAAGGCCATAAATATATAGTTATGTGCATTACATATAAATTAACTTTGGCTTCATGAGGGGATTTCTTCATCAATGAAAAGGACTGGGTAAATCAGGTGACAGATCATGTTACATGGAGAGCAGAAATAAAGAAATAAAAAAGGTCACTTTACCCTAATTTCTCTCCCTCATGTAGTCTGTTGTGATTGAAGATAATGGCCATTCCATTCTCAGGATGAATGCGACATAAAATGTTTTCTTCCTCAGCACAATATTTACCATCTGGTCCCTGAAGATCAATTATTCACATATAAAATATACAAAAAAGCAAGGACTGAGAAACAGAGCAGCATGCATATTTTCATGAAAATGCAGGGATTTATTTTTAAACATAAAGTTTACCAGAATTCTCTCACACCATCTCATAAAATGAGAAAATAATAATATATTAGGTCTATGAAGTTCTTGTATAATTATATTTGTCCATCAACTGCTAAATTCCTTGATATTAAAAAATTATATTATATTATTTATATTTTATTTATCGTAATGAAATGTGTCAGAAGAATGACAGGAAACAGCTTAAGGGACAGAGTAAGAAACACCGACCTGAGGAAGAAAGTTAAAATTGAACCAGCCATTGAATACATAAAGAAACAACAGATAAATTGGTTTGGCCACATAACAAGACAAAAAGAATTAACAATGAATGACTCAAAGATCCATAAACAAACACTACGAAAACGCCAGATTAAGAGGAAGACAAAGAAAGAGATAGATAAAGGGAATACTAGAGTCACTAGGAGGGATAACACCAGAAGAGGCCAACAGAGGAGTAAAGAATCGCAGATTGTATCTTCCCTCGACGCCAACGGCAATGGAGGAAAGATAGAAGAAGAATAAATGGAAATTAAAACCGTAGATATGTTTGCTGAGAAGATCAGCAACCGTCACAAGTCACTAAAAGTTTACTGGAACGCTTTCTAGACAGTTCCAACTAAAACAAAAATGCCATAATTGTAAGTTTAAATTTTAAGAATAACATTATGACAATAAAATTAAAAAGGAAAAAAAAAGTTTTAATACAAGCCATGAACTTTACCTTATAGAGTTTCTGAGAAGGGTCAATAAAGTTGGTAGTGCCTCCTGAGAAGTCTTCATTAAGGTACAACATAAATGTCTGAAGTGATCGTTCTGTAGCTGAATGTACAAAATAACCATCATTGTGTGGTGCAAAATGGCCCCCTGTATGATAACGGCACAGTCTAAAAACCTGAAAATTAGAAGTATATTTTAGTACATGTGTGTGTTAGTAATAACTTGCCAACAAATGATGGTAATAAATAAAGATATTGATTTTTTATACACACCCCATTTTCTCTCTCTAACTCTTTCTTACACACTGCACACACATATGCATGCACATAAACATAGAAAAATAGTAATAAACCCTTGCCACTACCAGAAATTGAACTCAGCACCTTAATATTTGTATAACTCAGCAACCAATGACAAATTAAATATATAAGTTTGAACAACTCTAGTTCTCCTCCCAGGGGACTGGGTGGTCTATAGGCAAGACATGGAGCTAGGGACAGGAAGGTCCTGGCTTCGATTCCCACTGCAGGTGGTGGGAATTTTTTTAATCGAACCCATGGTGTCTTCATGGCTTTACCCTCCCCAGGTCTTTGGGTAGTGTGTTCTGAAGTCTAGATCTCTCAAATAATAGCGAAAAATATGAGGTCCCATGTACACTCACACATGTTAAGGAACTCTTGGCAGTTTAAAGTTGAAAAGAGTGCCCCAAAAATGGCTGCTGTCTGGGTACAAATTGTTAAGCAATTCAACCCATCCACCCTGAAGACGAATATGTTGGGCCAAAAGGCGCAGATATGGCGGCTTCACTGTAAACTAGTGACACAACACATCTACGCCCACCTAATGGGTGAGCGCTAAGAAGAAGAAGAGTCCTCCTTTGTATATTCATCCCTCAAGGTGATGCACTTCTCCCATCATTTCTTCACTTTCTTGATGCCATGACTGTGGAACTCCTCAAAACTGGCCCCTGGACCACATCTCCAGTTCAGTAAACAAATTCTCAATGTCTCTTTTGCATGGCACCCCATGTGAGCAATGAACTTGCAGGAAACTTCAACCAATAATGTGTCTTTACAATGCTACATACAATTTCTATCAGCTTTAATGATTTCTTTATAAAATCTAAAACTTGTTGACCAACCTTTTAATATTACTTAATTACATAGTCACATACATTGTGTATATTTCAATTAGACAAAATGTAAAATTCAAAGCACAAACATTTTAAAAAGAACCATAAGTAAGTAAAAAAGTAAAGAGCCCCGTCCCACCAAGTGGTGTATAGGGAATATGGTGTTAGTGACCATAAATTTTACAGACCTTCAGCACATGATTTTTGGTGTAATGTGGTCGGTATTACGCTCGTGCCGCTTTACTTTCCCAGAAAAAAATCTGGTACCCATTTAAGGCTGGGTGAACCCGGAAGCCATCGGTTGGGTTATTGGTTATTGGTTATGGAAGGCCTCGGCATCACAGCAAACGAATTAAAATCCATAATTGCTCAACCGCCCGTGCCAGTGGAATCATCCGAATTACCAACTCATCTCCCAAACAAAGAAAGGTAACTGTAGTCCCCATCGTAGCAGTCTCAGCACACGCCAAAAGACATAAGGCGAAACCGCGCAGAAAGTGAACATAGCCAACTGTTCCCTGTCATACGATATCATCATTCATCGTAAACAAGCGGGATATCGAAGCAGGATCAAAACGGATGAGACACACAGCTCACGGTGTGCACAGAGCACTTAACTCAGTAGCTCCTGCAACAAGCCGGACTTGGAATATGAGGAAACTGCAAGAAGGAACACTTTTCAGACATAGCCTTCAATGGTTCCTGCCGCCTATCCACCATATACCATGGGAGTTCACGTCCTCCCGAAATTGATGATCGTCATAGCACTTGATGATGTTAGGCCGTCATTGATGACTCCAATTCCAAACATATAGACACACAGTGGTGGTAATTTGTCATTTCCAATCCAACAGAAGCCACATGACCTGTAGTTAGTAAAACCACAGAGAGAATATGATTTTGTGACCTTCACTGATTCACTCTTAGATGTGAATGTGTAGTTTACACAAGAGGAGAAGTTTTCAACTACAGTGATTCCATTTAATGCAATTCTGGGATAGCAAGGCAAGTCTCCTTTATAGCAGCAGAACTTGATGTTCTCCGCTCCCTTCTTGTAGCTGCTGCCACACGATTCTGATGTCTCATTAACTTGGACATCATTCAAGAACAATGTCAGATTAACATTCCATAAATATGGCTCTGCTGATGAAGTGCTTGGTGCAACAGTTGTATCAATCATACTGGGGGCTCCTGGTCTGTACACAGTACTGGTTTGCACGCATGCGCAAATTTTAAGAACACAGAATTTTAAGAACACATTGAACAACACGATAAATGTCATTGCGTCGGTTGGGATCGAACCCTACTTCTTGTCCTTTGTAGTCCAGTTCACTAACCACTGAGCTATTGCGGCTCAAAAAGAACCATGTGGTGTAAAATTTGAGTTTTTTATAAGCTGCATGTGGCAGAACCTGAACTATATTTTGCTTTTATACCTCGTATTGCAACATCCTCAGATATGAGGTTTTCTGTTGTATCTATCTATTTATCTATTGACCTTTTGAGCTGTAGCCGGCCCATAGGGCATAGACTCAGATAGTCTTTCTCTTATCTACATTTTTATTCTAGCAGTTTTCAATCCTTGTCAAGATCTTTTATCAAATCTTGCCATTTGTCTCTGTTCTGTGCAAGCAACTGTATCTCATTGAGGGAGCCAATTCCTGCTGCTTTGCCTCTCTGATCAATGTTCTTCTCAGTGTCTCTCTGGGTCGACCTCTTTTCCTCTTACTTGTTGTTTCCCACACAAGGGCTTCCTTTGTTATTCAGTTATTATCTCTCCTCATCACATGTCTAACATGACCATTGTCTTTTCTTGATTACTGAAAATATTAATGGTTGATTGGCGATTTCTCTAATTTCCTTGTTTGTTTTGAATTCACTCCAAGCTATACGAAGTATTTTCCTTAGGCATTTATTTTCAAATGTGTTCAACTTGGTTTCTATCTATCTTTCGTTCGCCCGAAGTATTGTCTATATCTGCAATGTCATTTCCTGTATAAATTTTACAGTCTTTTGTAATTCTTGCAGTGGCCCATATAGTTTTGCCTGTAATGTTGTATTTATGGGCCAAAGGATTTTCCTGTCTACTATATTCAGTGCAGTTTTGAAGTATGTGTTCAGCAGTCTGGGATGTCTGTCCACATGTACAAGTAGTTGAGGTGCCGATCTTGAATTTTGTATACATGTGACTATGGAGTCGATTGTGTCCTGTTCTGAGGCGTATAATGATAACGTGTTCATATCTATTCATATTATGAAAGGCATCCTGATTTGGGGCTTGTGGTCCTCTGATTGATTTGATTATCTGTTCCTTATGATGGTATGTAACCGGTGTATCTAGTTGTGTGCCTGTTGAACCTTCCTTTGCCAACTGATCTGCTTTCTCATTTCCTGGTATTCCACAGTGAAATGGGATTGACTGCAGGGCAACCCTGTGGTGCTTGCAGAGTTCAGTGAATAAGGTCTGCAGATGTGGTAATTTTCTGGATTGTAGTGTCTGGAGTACTGATCTTGCATCTGTCAAAAACACTACAGGATGTGGGCTAAGATTACTGTTCAGCAGTTTTTCTGTTGCCAACTTTATTGCTTGTATTTCTGCATCATAATTGTGACAATATTTCTCTGTTGCTATTTTATTCATATCCCTAGTGTTATTTGGGTACTCTATATATGCACCAGCTCCCCCATTCTTTACTGCATTCTGTGCTGATCCATCTGTGTACACACGAATCCATAGGTCTTGTGGGTATTCTTCATCCAGGAAACTGAGAGTTATTGTTTTTCGCTGTAGACTATTATGTTCCTCTTTGTCAACTATTCCTTTCACTTCTGTCCGTATTTGAACTGATAATCCTGATTCCTCTGTCCAGGGAATCTGTTCTGGTATGGGCAGTAGTGGGTTAACAACTCTTGGCATGTCTGGTGTTTGTCTACTAATACGCTTGGCTTGGTGGATAAAACTGCTTCACTTAAGTCATCCCAATGCAAGATTTTGGAATTGGTCCCTCATTGAATGTCTCGGCATGCAAGCAAATTTTTCTGCCTGTATCAGCACCTTTGTGTCCCTCCGTTCTCTCAGTGATGGTGTCCTCCACAATTTCTCCATCTCCAATATTAGTGTTGATTTCATTGCTCCTGTGATGACTCTAAGTGCCTGGTTTTGTACTTTGTCCAGTTCTTGCAATGTGGTGTTTGATGCTGAGCACCATGCGGATGATCCATATTCTAAATGTGGGCGTATACTCTGTTGGTAAACTTTACTGAGTATTTTCCCACTCGCACCCCATGTGGTTCCACACATCTTTCTTAGAATAGCCAATTTCCTACTTGCTTTTTGGGTTGCATTATTTATCTGCTGTTTCCAAGATAGTTTGTTATCAAATGTAACTCCGAGATACGTAGCTTGTATGTCTTCTTTCACAGGCTCATTGTTTATGTAGATGGCTCCTACTTTTTGTTTTGGGGAGAGAGTGAAAAGTGTAGTACTGCATTTGTTTGTATTGATGCTGATACACCATTTAATTGTCCATGAATTCAGTGCACCCTTTGTAGCAATTCGGAGGCCACTGTTGCATACTCCTCTGTGCACCACATTACCAAGTCATCTGCATACATTGCCACTTTGATGCCATGTGGTAGTTCAGTAACTAGGTCATTGATGTAGATCAGAAAAAGTGTTGGAGATAGTACCCCTCCCTGTGGAACGCCCTGGCGCAGTAAGACCTTCTTAGTCTTAAGACCATCCAGTTGCACTCTCCTGTTATGCAGGTATGCTTTGACCCATTTGTACATCCTGCCATTTACTCCATAATTTCTCAGTTTCTTCAAAAGCCCTTCCTTCCATACCTTATCAAATGCTTTCTTTAGGTCTATCCATGCTGCTAGTACCAGTTTCTTTTCTTGAAACGCATCCTCAATTTCCTGGGAGAGATAGGTTGCCTTATCTTCGGTATAGTAACACTGTCTAAAGCCTGCTTGTTGTGGGACAAGGAGATTTTCACTTTCCAGATACCACTGCAGTCTGAGATTGATTATATGTTCCATTGTTTTACACAAACAGCTTGTAAGGCTGATTGGTCTATAGCTGGATGTCGTTGAACCATCTTTTCCTGGCTTTAGTGATGGTATCATAATTGCTTCTCTCCATGCCTGTGGCACTCTACCTGTGATCCAGCAAATGTTGTAGATCTGCAGTAGTTTTACTTTAGCTGCAGTTCCCAAGTTCTTAATCATTTCATTGGACACTCCATCACTGCCTGGTGACTTTTTCATTTTTAATTTGGATATTGCCAGCTCTAGCTCTCTTTGTGTAATGGGTATTTCCATGACTTCATGTGTGGTCTCTTCTTGTCTTGCATTTTGTTGTTTTAAATGGGTCTCTTGTCGTTTCTCTAGGCTAATATCAATATTATTGTCATTTGCAAAGGAGTCTGCAAAGTGATTTGTTGCACCTGTTAGGATGTTTCCATCCTTCTTCAGTGTAATTTTGGTGTTCCTTTCTGTACCCTCATCATTCAGCTGTTTTACAAGCTTCCACACTTTTCTTGTGTCTCGTTCAAGATTCAAGGACTCTGTTTTCTCTTTCCAGCTTCTCCATCTGGCTTGTAGTTAATCCCATTGAAATTTGGCTTTAGCATGCTGATAGTTATTGTGGTATTCCTGGCAAGGGTTATTTTCTGCTTGTTTTAGAGCTGTTTCCATGTCATTGTGCAGATGCTCTAGTACACTACTCCAGTATGGTTTGTAGTGTTTCCGTGCCCCTCTAGGTATTGTTACACTGTCAGTTTGTATTATTAGTCTACTGAATTCATCAACTATTTTGTTGATGTCTCTGTCTGTATTTAGATCTTTAGTCAGTATTTAGATCTTTAGTCAGTACACTGGTATAATGTTGATACATTTTCCAGTCTGCCTATTTGTAATTCCATCTGGAGAGAGTGCTGCTCTCCCTGACGGCCTCATTTTGCACCACTAAAAAGACTGGCCGGTGGTCACTGCCTCCAATTTGTTTCCCAACAATATGTGTGATATTCCAATCCAGGTCTGGTGAATAGAAAGCAAGGTCTGGTGTAGATGTGGTATGCCATGGTCTGGAGTAGAATGTTGGTGGATCTGTTGTCTGGTTTAATAGTATATGCCCATTGTCATCCTGCCAATTTTCAAGCTCTTCACCTCTCCTGTCTATATGTTCATAGCCCCAGCTCTGTGAATGGCTGTTAAAGTCTCCACATACAATTATTCTATCTTTTAATGTAATTGTGTCTAGTGCTAGTGGGCGGTCACTTGGACAGTAGTAGTTAAGTAGATGAAAGTCTGTATTTTCTGTCCTGAGGTGCAGTATTTGATATTCCATATACACTTCAATCTGACATGCATTGATGTTGTTCTTTACAAGTGTCAATATTTCGTCCTTTTGTCTGTTTTTTCTGTCAGATCGGTAGCACTGGTATCCCCTAATCTTCAAGGCTATGTTGTTGTTTAGATGGGTTTCCTGCAAACAGCATATGCTTACTTGTTCTTCATGCAGGATATTTTCTAATTCTATCTTTTTACTGTACCCATCTCTTTTGCTGTTGATGCCTTCAGCATTCCAGTGCATTATTTTGGGTGGTCTTATTTTGGATTGGCCAGTAGCTCTATTCTCTCACCCCCTACTCCACAGAGCGGTTAAGGACATCCAGTAATAGAGGATGGGCCCTTTCGAGGCTGAGGGCCCGGCGTTGCACCTGCCTGAGTGTCCATCACAGGGCGAGTGCCATATCGATTTGCAGTTATAGACATACTTCCCATTGGCGTGAGTGCATGGCATCCTGATTGTTGTTGTGCGCCTTTTGGCTGGTTGCCTCCGACTTCAGCACTTAAACTTGCTAGAGCAGACTGTGGTCTTGCTTGGGTGTAGGAAGGCCATGCCAGTCTTGGTTTTCAGTCCCTGGTGACTGTTAAGCCCCATCCCCACGACAAGGAGCTGGCCTTGATGAGGGTTTCAATGTCTCTTGTTGTTTTCCAGCTTTCACACACATACGTAAGGGTTGATAGTACATTTGATTCGAATAGTCTAAGTTTTGTGTTTGTGCTGATGAGTTTTGATTTCCACAACTTTTCAAGGCTTTTGAAAGACATTGCTGCTTTAGCTTTTCTGATTCTAATTTCTTTACTTGTATCCCCTTCTCGATCAATGTGACTTCCAAGATAGATAAAGTGATCGATCTCTTCCACTGGTTTGTTTTCCATGTGTATTCTGTCATCTGTTGGAATTAAGCTTTTCATGACTTTAGTCATGTGTCAGAAGAATGACAGGAAACAGTTTAAAGGACAGAGTAAGAAACACTGACCTGAAAAAAAAACTTGCAATTGAACCAGCCATCGAATACATAAAGAAACAACAGATAAATTGGTTCGGCCACATAACAAGACAAAAAGAACTAACAATGACTCAAAGAGCCATAAACAAACTCTACAAAAACGCCAGATTAAGAGGTAGACCAAGAAAGAGATGGATAAAGAAAATACTAGAGTCACTAGGAGGGATAACACCAGAAGAGGCCAACAGAAGAGCAAAGAATCGCAGATTGTATCTCCCCTCGACGTCAACGGCAATGGAGAAAGGATAGAAGAGGAAGAAGAGGAAGAAGAAGAGATGACTTTAGTTTTTTTCATGATTGATCTCAAGCCCAATTTTGCTGGCTATTGATGATAGTTCATTTATGTTTTCCTGCATCATTTTTATCTGACTGCTGATGAGGACTATGTCATCAGCAAAGTTGAGGTCCTCCAAATGGTCTCCTTTTATCCATTCAAAGCATTTGTTACCAGTGCAGCATTTCTTCATTATGAAGTCCATAACAACTCCAAATAAAAAAAATACATCCTTGTTTAACCCCAGTTTCTATTGGAAAACATTCACTCAGTCCTTCCTCTGTTTGAACTGCACATGTGTAACCATCATACATGTTTTTGATAATATTTATGAATTTTGATGGTAAGCCATATTGCCTCAGAATTTTCCACAAAGAATTTCTATGAATGCTGTCTAATGCTTTTTTGAAGTCAATGAAGTTAAGTACAAAAGGTTTTTGCTTTTCAATGTGTTCCTCCAATATAAGCCATAGAGTAAAAATGTGGTCAAGGCAGCTTCTCCCTTTTCTAAACCCAGCCTATTCTTCACGTATTAATGTAGTAAATGGGGACAATCAAGACAATATTCTGGAACATTTAGAATAAAAAGATTGCACTTGAATTATTAACTCGTTTCTACCATTACATTGAAGAAAAAACATAGAAAACTACCCAAATACAATTTACTAGTTGAACTGAACATTACATTTTTTTAAAAAGACAGAAGTCATTTTGATAAATTGAAGTAATTCATCTTGATCCTTTCTGCATTATTAGACATCACATAAGGCTTGTAGCATTTTTCGCCACCCATCCCTATTCTTGGCGAGATGTTCAATCTTATTAAATGAGTCTATGCCTGCCAAAATTGCTTCTCTTATAATTTTGTTTTTCAGTTTCTAGTTTCTCTTTAGGTCGGGGTCTTCATCTTTTTCTGTATCCGATGTTTCCCATAGAAAAGCCTGTTTTGAAATTCTCTTGTTGTCTCTTATCAACACATGCCTGATATATGTCCATCTTCTCTTCATAATTGTAAAGGAGATTGGTGGTTGCATGGCCATTTCTCTTATCTCTATATTAGTATTGAATTCATTCCATTGTACACAGAGTATTCTTAGGCATTTGTCTTCAAAAGCGTTTAGTTTTCTCTCAATCACTTGTTATTTTCCAGTTGTTGCAAGCATAGGTAAGGGTTTGATAATACATTTGAGTTGAATATGATAAGTTTAGTTTTCTTGCTTAGAATTTTTTTATTTCCATATTTTGTCCAGGTTTTTAAAATTTGCTGCTGCCTTTTGCTATACTGCTTCTGATCTTTTTCTGTGTTTCATCTCCTTCTTCTTCTTCTGTGTTTCATCTCCTTCTTCTTCTTCTTTCCTTCCTCATCTGCCTTTCAGCATTAAGGGGAGATATAATTTGCGGTCTTTTGCTCTTCTGTTCGCCTCTGCTGCTGTTTGTTTTCTAGTGCTTCTAATATTCCGTCGATCCATCTTTTTCTAGGTCTACCCTTGGGTCTGGTGTTCTCAAAATGTTTATTGAAGGCTCGTTGTGTTGTGTTTTGATCGCTCTGCCTTATCACATGGCCAAACCATTTTATCTGTTGTTTCTTTATGATTCTATGGTGGGGGTTATGCCTAGCTTTTTTCTCAGTTCTTCATTTCTGATATTGTCTTTCAGGCTGTTTCTTGTCATTCGTCTAACACATTTCATCTCTGTAGAGGTTATTTTTCTTGTATCTAGGGTCCAGGACTGGCATTGGTAGCACAATGTTGGAATGAAGATTGTATTGTATAGTGCCTGTTTTGCCTCTAGAGTTATTTCCTTGTTGGACAAAATTGGTGATAGCTGTCCAATGATTTGACAAGCTTTGATGCATCTTGAGTCTATCTCTGCTGTTTGTGAATTGTCGTTAATCACCAAACTTCCTAGATATTTGAATTCCTCTACTTACTTTATGTTGTCTGCCTTCTATAGCTAATGTTGATGTTTGGTTTCTCTTTTGCAACATTCATGACTTCTGTTTTGTTGATGTTGATTTTAATGTATTATTTTGTGCCTGTGCTGTTGAGTTTATTTAAGTGTTCTTGTAGGTCTTTTATTTGTTCGTGTATTAGTGCCTGATCATCTGCAAATAAAAGCTCGTTGATCTCCTCTGTCTCTGATGGGTTGGCTAACTCTAATATATAGTCCATATATGTATGTAATAATCAGTAGTGGGGATAGTACGCACCCCTGTCATACACATGATCTAACTTCAAAGTGGTCTGTGTAGTCTGTTGCTGTTCTGACTGTGCAGCTGTTTCATCTCTTTGATCTATATTATTACGAACATTTATATAATGGTCTATTCTTTCCAAAGCCTGACAAGATATATTTTGCTGTCTGGAGTATTGTTATTTTTCATTACTTTTTGTTTTATCCCTGTTGATTTCATGTCCTATTCTTTCCACTATGAATGATAGGATATCTGTGATATTTTGCATCTTGCTGATATTGTCACTTAAGAGCACTATATTATTTGCAAAGTCTAGATCCTCCAAGTCTTTCTTGTTGAACCATTTAATGCCATTATTGCCTTTGCAACATTTATTCACTATGTAATCAATAGTAGTTATAAATAGCAAAAGGTGATAGTATAATTTTCTGTTTTGCTCCTGTTTCAATCTGAAACAAACCACTCATTGCTTCCTCTGTGTGACCTGTGCAAGTATAGCCATCATATATGTATATATGTCTTTTACATTGTTGGTCATTTTTGGATTAATTCTGTAATGTTTCAAGATATTCCATAAGGACAGGCATTGGTATGCTGTCAAATACTTTTTTTAAATCAATGATATTTTAGAATAATGGTTGTTTTTCCGAATGTTCTTCTAGTTTTATTCTTATAGTGAATATTTGGTCAAGACAGCTTCTCCCCTTTCTGAATTCTGGTTGTTCTTCGTGCCTCATTTTTACCTACAACATCTTTTTTTTCTGTTCAGTGTGGTCAACAGAAAACCCTGGAGACAAACTGATAAAACCATTACGCCTGTATAAGAAATCCTACACCAGTCTAAATAGGGAACAAGAAGCTAGCAAAAACATTCATATTTACAAACCTGAGCAGTACTGTAACCCACAGGTGGGGGAATCAGTGATAATTTCAATAATAGGCTGACCAAAGCCAAAATAGCTCCTTTGAATCAAATCAACATTTTGAGATCCTTTAAGTGCAAAACAAGAACAAAACAATGAATACATGAGAGTTCCATACTTTGGCACTTTTTGTAAGAATTTCAATGCCAAAGGACAGAAAAATAAACACCAAGATGCAATAATTTCATACAAACTGCTCGAAGAAAATTTTCAGAATATTCAATATTTTATTACTTATTAGTTACTTTCACTTTACAGTCTGTTGTGTAAGATAAATGACTCTAAATATTACACTGATCATCTAACCCACTTTCAAGGATGGACAAGAAAGAGGAGTAGTTTGAAGTATTTTCCAGAGGCATTTGTTTTCAAATGTATTTAACTTATTTTCTGTTCTTTTTTTGTCAGTAGTTGTCCAGCTCTTGCAAGCATAAGTAAGAGGGGGTAACATATTTGGTTTGAAAACTCTGAGTTTTGTTTTTGTGCTCATTAATTTTATAAAGACTAGAATGGGGTAAAAAGAGCATAAGATGTCTTACAAATAATGACATCTGGATGTCTTATAAATAATGACATCTGTCAATACCAGAAGAGCTTCATTAAAGTAGAGATTTTTTTAAATATATAAAATTGAAAAACATACATCATTAAGGCCTTTTGGTACCCAGGTGCCTTGCATTAAGAAACTTGATCCTTCTATGTGTACATCTTGAGGATTTCCGTTGATTACAATGTTTTTGAGTTGCCCTTTAAATCTCTTCCATAATAAAATAGCAAGTTCAGGACTCTTAAATGAAATCCTAGAAAAGAAAGGAAACAAAAAATAGGTAAATTTTATTTAAAATACATGCCTTATAAAGCTTCATAGCAAACCCATAAAGGTTTTCAGTTAGCTGGTCGATGAAGCTATCTTTAGGGATGCAGCAAGAACTGTTTCTATCCTTACTCAGAAATGTAACATTTAAAAATTATAAGTTTATTATTTATTTTTTACTGAGAGTTTTTGAGGCTGTGAACTAATTTATGTTGTTATTTTCCTGTCAGGTGGTTTTATGACTAAATACAATGTAATTGGATCATTAATGATATCATTAAGAAATTGCAATAACCATCTAAGAATATTAAGTGAGAAAAATATATAAGAAAATTATCTTTTAAGGGACTTAATTGATATTTTCTTTTAAGTTTCATCAATTAAAATAATTTCAAATGGTTTAATGAGTAATATTATCACAAACATAATTGTTTTTACATAAACACATGCTCCATGTCTCTGCAATTGAAAGTTACTTTTCAACATGTGCTTTGTGTTCTGTACTGATTATTTCTTTCTCTCTCTCTTTTTTATCTTTCTCTCTACATATCTCTTGGAGAGCTGTATTTGGGAGAGGTGAAGGTAGTCAAGTTCCTTGTCACTACCTGACTGGTGAGAACTGTCACCGCATCATAATCACTCACCACAACTACTAGCATAAGAGATCATAGTTCCCTATACCCGTCTGTCTTTACAGTTATTTATTAATTCTGATGTTGACTTCTTACTTTGTCATTCTCTTAAACTGACTAATAACTATTCTGATTGTTTCCTTCTATCTCTTATTATCTTCATTTTTCCAGTTATTACATACAATGTTTTCAAGCTATTCTCTTCTCACGACAAGGCCAAAAAGTAATGATCGTTTCCCCTGAAGTTAGTAATTACATGCGTACACAGTGTTCTATATATACAAGAAAAAAGATTGAAGATCCAATGAGGCAAACTTTTAAAACGAAATGGTCCATCTTCTTTTTCCTTTTAGCTCCCTGTGGAGCAAAGGTCTTCAACAAACACTTTCCAAGCCAATCTGTTTCTTGCCATTTGTTTAAGATTGTGTCACCATGTCTTCACTATCCTCTTTATCTCTGCTTCCATTTGTCTTTTCCAATTATATCTTGGTCTTCATCTTTGTCTACACTTCTGGGGATTCCAAAAAAGGGCCTGCCATGCAATACTCTCAGTTGGCTTCCACAGTATGTTTCCTATCCAGCACCATCATCTTCGTTGTATATCTTCGTCCATTGGTATTTGATCCTTTAATTCTGTGCTCATCATCATCATCGAGTGCCTTCTCCGCAACGAAGGTTGGCTATGGAGCGCCACTCTGCTCTGTCTCTTGCTTTGATGGTGCAGGTTGTCATAGGCTGATTTGTCCATTTTTTGACGTTACTCGTCCATGTTAGTCTTGGTCTGTCTCTGCCTCTTTTACCTTGTATTTTCCCCTCCAGGATTACTTTTAGTAGGCTGTTGTGCCTTTTAACATGGCCCAAAAATCGCATTTGTCTTGTTTGAATTGTACTTCATCATTTGTTTTCTTTTCTTCCATCCAACTCTACCTATTCTTCTATATACCCACATTTGAAAGGCTTCACTTCTCTGTTCTGTTTTCTTGTCTAATGTCCATGATTCTGCACTATATAGGAATATTGAGAAGATGTGCTATTTTGCTATTCTTAGTTTTAGCCCTGGTGTTATTTGTTTTGATGTTAGTATGTTCTTCATGACATTAAAATTACTTTTTGCCCTTCCTATTCTTTTGTTTACTTCAGTTGTACATTTTCCATCACTGGTTATAGTATGTCCAAGGTGGTTGTAGTTCTGAACTATCTCCAGGTCTATTCCTTCTATTTTGATATCCACTTGTGGGTTTTGAGTATCTTCTTTGTTTATGATCATAGTTTTAGTCTTTTTGATATTAATATCTAGTCCATATTTTTTGCTTGTCATGTTTATTTCATTAAGTAATTGTTGTAGATCTTTAGGATTTTCTGCTAGTAGTGCAGTATCGTCATCATATCTTAGGTTATTAATTATCTTTCCATTAATTTGTAGGCCTGGCATCTCTATGATGTTTTTAAAAATTTGCTCAGTGTATAGATTGAACAAGCTTGGTGATAGGATGCATCCCTGTCTTACTCCTCTTTTTATATCAATGGGTGTAGAGTTCTCTTTGTTATATTTTATTATTGCTGTTTGCTCCCAGTATAGATTACATATTAGTCGTATGTCCATGTCATCTAGATGTATCTCTTTTAGGCATTCTATAAGTTGTTTGTGGTGTACTCTATCAAAAGCTTTGGTGCAGTCTATGAAGCAGGCATATATTGGTTTGTTTACTTCTGTGTCTTTTTTTATTAATGTTCTCATGCAGAATATGGCTTCTTTTGTCCCACTATTTTTCCTAAATCCAAATTGCTGCTCATCTAATTCAGTATTGATTTTATTCTGAATCCTTCCTTGTATAACTTTTAGCAAGATTTTTGTAACATGGCTCATTAGGCTTATTGTTCTAAAGTCACTGCATTCAACTGCACCATTCATTTTAGGCAATGCAATGAAAGTTTTTAGTTCATTTGGTATGTATCCTGTGTGGTATATGTCGTTGCATATGTCTGTAATCACTTCAATGCCAAAGTTCTAGTGCCTGTATCACCTCTATCTGTATGCTGTCAGGTCCTGCTGCTTTTCCCTTTTTCATTGTTTTTATAGCTTTTTCCACCTCAGATTTTAAGATTGTATAGCCTGATGTACATTTTATAACTGGTTTCTTGTCCCTTTGATCCTGAAATAGTTCTGTTATATATTCCTGCCATCTATCTATAATATCCTTATTTATCTGTTAGCATTTTTCCTTTTTTGTCTGCAATGCATCCACCTTCTGTGGCTTTTTTATTTTTATTAGTCATTCTCTTTATTTCTGTGTGCATTCCTCTAAAGTCTTGTTTGCTTTCCATAGTTTCTATTTCTATACATTTTTGGCTGAGCCAGTCTTATTTTGCATTTTTGCACATTTTGCGTATCTCATAATCTATTTTATTGTATTGGGCAGTGTTCTTCGCGTGTCTCCTTTCTTCTATTTTTTCTAAAATTGTGTGCTATCATCCATTAATGAAGGTCTGTATCTTCATGGTTGTCACTTTTGTTTTTCTCCATGTTTTACAGCCACATAATAAGACTGACTTAAAATTGGAGGTGAAAATTGTTATTTCTGTATTTAACATTAATTCTTTCGATTTCCATATGTTTCAAATATGTGAAATGAAGTGTCCTCTTGTTTTTTGTATCCTTATTTTGGTATCATTCACTGATCCTCCTTCTTTGTCTATGTTACTGCCTAGAGATATATACAATTTTACACATAGGAGAGGTATTTCTCCAATTGGTATTTGGTTATTGCCAAATGCATTTATTCTCATGATTTTTTGCCCTTGCCATGACACAAATGACTTCTTATTTATCTGAACCACATAGAAGCATTCTGGGAAGCTGTAACTAACATTGTCTAAACATCTGCCTCTTTGTCTTCCTTGAAGACAGAATATTTGATGTTGTAGATGCTTTCATAATGGTAGCTGAGGTTTAGATTTAAACATTAAGCTCCATTCTCATGGCCAAATCCTTTTCTTTTTTGTTTTATAAACTGTTTGATGCAGGATGAGGTTCCAGCAATATTTATGATGTCACCATTTCTTGGCTCACTACATGGAAATACATTAAAGAAAGAAGAGAAGTAAAGAAAGCCATGACTGATGTAAAGACAGATCTTGGAAAGGTCCTGGCAAAAGCAACATATAAAGAACTAGACAACAAAGTAAAAAGTTCTGCAAGAAGAGATACAAGATCTTATATAAACAATTTGGCAGAAAAAGCAGAGACAGCTGCAATTACAGGAGACAGCAGAACTCTCTATACTGTACAAAAGTTGCTGACAAACACCTATACATCCAGTGGAGCACCAATTCTAGACAAATCTGGTTCAATGCTAACAACAAGCGCAGACATAAAAGCACGTTGGGCGGAACACTTCAAAGAAATTCTTAACCTTCCACTACCCCACATTTTAATAGATTTTGAAGCTGAAACACCAGCAACAGAATTAGATATTAATTTAGATGACGTCACCTTGAGCGAAACTGAGACCTCCTTAAAGCATATGTACAACAAGGCAGCTGGCGAGGATAAGTTAACAGCTGAGATCCTCAAGGCAATTGATAGCCATAATTTAATACACCTCCAGAAAATGTTCAACATCATTTGGAAAGCCTAAAAGGTGCCTCATAAGTGGAAAAAAGGAATCATTGTTAAGATCCTAAAAAAGGGCAATCTCAGAGATTGTAACAACTGGAGAGGTGTGACACTTTTGTCAGTTGCCTCAAAGTTATTCTGCATAATCATCATGAATAGAGTAAAGGATTAAATAGATACAGTAATGCGTGAAGAACAGGCTGGGTTTAGAAAAGGGAGAAGCTGCTTTGACCACATTTTCACTCTATGACTTATATTGGAGGAACACATTGAAAAGCAAAAACCTTTTGTACTTAACTTCTATGGCTTCAAATAAACATTCAACAGCATTCATAGAAATTCTTTGTGGAAAATTCTGAAGCAATATGGCTTACCATAAAAAATCATAAATATTATCAAAGATGGATACACATGTGCAGTTCGAACAGAGGAAGGACTGAGTGAATGTTTTCCAATAGAAACTGGGGTTAAACAGGGATGTATTTTATCGCCCTTGTTATTTGGAATAGTTATGGACTTCATAATGAAGAAATGCTGCACTGGTTACAAAGGCATCGAATAGATACAAGGACACCATTTGGAGGACCTCATCTTTGCTGATGACATGGTCCTCATCAGCAGTCAGATAAAAATGATGCAGGAAAACACAAAAACACAAATGAACTATCATCAATAGCCAGCAAAATTGGGCTTGAGATCAATCATGAAAAGACTAATGTCATGAAAAGCTTTATTCCAATAGATGACAGAATATACATGGAAAACAAACTAGTGGAAGAGATAAATCATTTTATCTATCTTGGAAGTCACAATGATCGGGAAGAGGATACAAGTAAAGAAATTAGAATCAGAATAGCTAAAGCAGCAGTGTCTTTCAGAAGCCTTGAAAAGTTGTGGAAATCAAAACTCATCAGCACAAACATAAAACTTATTCTATTCAAATCAAATGTACTATCTATCCTTATGTATGTATGTGAGAGCTGGAAAACAACAAGAGACATAGAAACCAAGTTGAACGCATTTGAAAATAAATGTCTAAAGAAAATTCTTGGTATAGCATGGAATGAATTCAAAACAAACGAAGAATTTAGAGAAATCACCAATCAACCACTAATATCTTCAGTAATCAGGAAAAGACGATGGTCATATGTTAGACATGTGATGAGGAGAGATAATAACTGAATAACAAAGCAAGCCCTCATGTGGGAAACAACAGGTAAGAGGAAAAGAGGCTGACTCAGAGAGACACTGAGAAAAACATTGATCAGAGAGGCAAGAGCAGCAGGAATCGGCTCCCTCAATGAGATAGATTTGCCTGCACAGAACAGAGACAAATGGCGAGATTTAATAAAATATCTTTGGAAGTATTGAAAACTGCTAGAATAACAATTTAGAATAGTAATAAATTTAGAGTAGAAATAGTAATATTTAGTAATATTACAATAAATTAATGTGAAATCATTATCACTAATCATGCCCTTCAGTTAACTTCATGAAACATGCCTGTTGTTCAAATCTTGGTTTTACATATTTGTTAGTAAACTATGTTATGTGTTGTTGACCACAAATCTACTTTGAACATCTATCTGCCTGGCTGATCCTTTAGCTCTAGTGGGAGCTAAGTTGTTCACAATTTTTCTTTACTACTTCCTCTTGTTCGTGTCTGTTTCTGGGTTTGTTTTAATGTTTTCCCTGTTAAATTTTGTATATCATCAATTCATTCCCAACCAATCCATCCTGCTAGACTTCTGTTCAGAGTGTTCACTGAGATGGCATCACCAGCTAGATCTTTCAACCAGATGTTCCATTTTCATTACCAAATCCAATGAAAGGTAAGATACACATCTTGTTCTAGTGGACCTACATATTACAGAGCTTTAAGATATATGAAAGTAAAGGTTTCCTCCACGCCTTGCTAGTCGTATGGGGAATATGGTGTTAGTGACCATATTTTTCTTTGACTATGGCACATTTTTGGGTAATGTGGTCGATATCATGCCAGGCCACCTTTACTTCCCAGAAAAATCTCTGGTACCCATTTTTAGAGGCTGGGTGAACCCCGGAACCCATATAACTAATAATATTTATTATTATTATTATTTGCTGTACAAAAACATTATTTTACTAAACCAACTGACCTTTCAGAGCTCCGGTAGTCCTCTCGAGCATGTCCAATGCTTCCAAAGCCAAGTTTATCTCCTTCTTGAATGAAATATTGACATTCCTGAGATGTCAGAATGTGTTTTAACAAAAAACACTCGTCACCATAGTCCATTACCTCCACTCGCACTATTTTTTCCAGAGAAAATGATGAATCAGCTACCAGTGGTGGGAACTCAATAAGGGCTGCATCATCTATCAAAATCTCTCCTGACTTGCTTGCCTCCATTTCTAGTCCCGGTGTATACAATGACAATAGTGTCTCCATATTGTTAAGTTATATTTGGGATATAAAAGTACTTAACAATTGTCCACACTTTTATTTAATAACTAGTTTTATTTTAATATGGGTGAACAACGAAGAGGAGAGTTACTCAGTAATGTAAGTTAGAAGTTACTAATAAGCTAGTTAGTGTTAGGCTGAAAGTGAAATAACTTTTAGAAAGACAAATAATAAAACACTTCTTAAGATTTATATTAGTAGTCTATTAGTAAATGATATATATCAGTAAGTAGTTCTATAGTATCCTATATTATACTATATACTGTGAGTGTTCACTACATTTTATTAACAGTGAAAGTATGCTACATAATATTGACAGACAGTGTCTGTGGCAGGAGTGGATACAGCTCTTGGATGACTCCAAAGTAATAGCGTTAACCTGGGTGTACTGTCCAGGGTGTGCTGGTGAACATGGCAATGAAATAGGTTAGGCGCTTTGGCACTGAGTGTGGCCTTTTGCTGGGCAAAGAGAACATCGCAAAGTTTGTTCATCATTCTTTAAGAGAAAAGGAGAAAAATGGGTGGGATAATGATGAGAGACTGATACATTCTCATACATTGAGTTGAGGGACTGGTGAGTCTAAAGGTGGATCTGGTCGATCCGGAGTGCTTAGTGGGAAAAGCAGATGTATCTATAATCAACACCTAAAAGTAACAGTCTGCAAATGCTTCGAGAATTGCTGGGGCGGGGGGTGGAGCTGATATGTAGATGCCCCTACTCACTCAGGGAGCCGCGATAGCTCAGTGGTTTAGTGAACTGGACTACAAAAAACGAGAGGTCGGGTTCGATCCTGGACGACGGCTTCCTGGTTTACCCAGCCTTAAATTTTTTTAATGGGTACCGGATTTTGTTTCTCGTTTCTGGGAAAGTAAAGCGGCACGGGCGTAATACCGACCATATCACTCCAAAAATAATGTGCTGGAGGTCTATAAAAATTATGTTCACAAACACCATATTCCCTATATAATATACCACTGGGCGTGATGGAGCTCTTTACTTTACCTTACCTACCCTCACTCACTGCAGTAAACTGATTCCATGAAACGGAACAGAATAAAATTATAATTAACTATAACTATAACTACTACACTACACCACACAGTCTACAATACTACATTTATGATTTACGGATTAAGTTACATTTTTTATATTAATATCAATCGCCTCTTTGATATAGTTAAGTATAAACGTAGATATAATCAAGTATTGTGGCTTCTGGTCATTTACAAATAATTTTAAACAGTCGATTTTTTTTTTACGTATCAGACTTGGTCGTCTAAAGTCGTTAGAAATTAGTTTAAAAAAGTAAACAGCAATCTTTTGTTTACACCGGAAGTGGGAAATGGAAAGAGAAACTTCATAACAATATAATAACAAATTCTGTTAGACGCTCGCCAAAATGCAATAAAATAAGAACATATATTTTAATCTTATAATTTTAACTGTATACACCACAAATTATTTCTCTCTCCATAATATACAAATACAGCAAGTAAAATACTTTAAATAGTTCTACAATATTGTTGCACCACTATGGTGCAACTGTAACAAATAACAATATGTGATCTCCTGTGACTTGACTACGTGCTACCCCACATGCTCCCCAGAATTCTTTCCAGTATTAATTATTATCGTTGTTTCACTGTCGATCTCTTTCAGGCTGCTAAGCTTTCTATCTAGCATTTTATGTTCTCTTCCTTTGTCTCACTTTCCTATAGTTTCCCACCAAGACGTTATCATTACGCCTGTCACGGTTGAGTTTCTGTTAGTGTTGCTGATCCACTTGTTTAGTTTTATTTAAATCGTACCTTGAGATTATTCATCATCATGTGCCGTACCGGTTGGCGTTGGCGATCATGTCCCTCCACAATCTTCTATCCACAGTGCATCGTATGAGTTCTGTTGTTGACTGTTTTCCATGCCATGACACCAAGCTATCCAGTATTTTCTCTCTTTGTCGTCCGCGATCTCTCTTTCCTTTTATTTTGCCAGTTGTAACCAAGTATTACAACTTTCCTCTTCTCATGATGTGCCCAAAAAATGTTGATTGCTTCTTTCTGATGTTTTTTAAGAGTTCCCTTTTTGCGTTTGCCTCTTTGAGAACTTCCTCATTGGTCTTTTTAGCTGTCCAGGGAACTTTCAACATTCTTCTGAGAAATCCCATCTCTGTGGCCTCTATTCGTCTTTTCATGTGTTTGCCTATTGTCCATGATTGGCTTCCATAGGTCAGAATTGGTTCTATATAGCACCGATGACCTCTCTTTCTCATTTCTATTGACATAGATTTGTTGCATAAGATATTTTTCATTTTCTGAAATGCTATTTTGGCCTGAGCTATTCTAGTTTTTATTTCCGTGGTGCATCTTCCATCCGATGTTATTATTGTGCTCAAGTATTTGACGCGTTGCACTTGTTTCAAATTTGTCCTGTTTATTTTTATGCTGCATACTGGTGATGATTGTTTCTTCGATATGACCATTACTTCTGTTTTCTTATTATTCAGACTGAGACCTTTCTTGATGCTTTCTTTTACTATTATGTCTATCATTTCTTGTAGTTGTCTCTGTCTCTACTATTAAGACTGTGTCATCCGCATATCGCAAATTATTTATGTTGTGACCGTTGACTTCAATTCCTATTTTGTCTACTATTGATCTCATAATATGTTCGCTGTAAAGTGAAAACAAATTCGGCGACAGAATACAGCCTTGTCTGACTCCTTGCTTTATATATTGGAATTGTCCTGTTTGGTTGTTAATTCGTATTGCTGCTGTTTGTTGCCAGTACATGTTTTTTTTTATGATTCGCAGATCCTTGCCATCAATGTTTAATTTCTCCAGCATATTGATTATTTCCACATGCTTTACTTTGTCAAATGCTTTTGTGTTGTCTATAAATCACCTATATATATATATATATTTCTTTACCTCTATAGATCTTTCTATCAATGTTCTTAAGATGTATATTGCATTATTGGTGCACTTTCCTTCCACAAATCCACATTGTTCCTCACTTATTTCTGGTTTTATTTCGTTTTTTTACACGTCTCATGATAATTCTTAGTAATATTTTTGTCATGTGGCTCATGAGACTAATAGTGCGATGGTTGTCACAATCAGTGGCGCCTGACTTCTTCGGTATGGCTACAAAGATAGATTTTAGTAGATCTTCTGGTATGTGCCCAGTGTTATATATGTCATTGAGTAGTTTTGTTATGACTTGTACTCCCAGCTCTCCTAATGCCTTTATCTCTTCTATTGTTATATTGTCGGGACCTGGAGCTTTGCCTCTTTTCATGTGTTGAGATTATTAGAGATAGAATATCATATGCGACAATTTCTTATCAAATATAATTGTATGAGTGTTAAAAAAAAAAACAGAATTAAAAAACAACGGCCTGATATGAAGTAGCTTGCGGGCACGCTTTTTTAAAAAAAATTGAAAATTAATTATTTATTTTATGTGTTTGTGATATATATAAATAAACAGAATACAAAATATACAAAATATTTTATAAGTAGACCTACCGTATTTGTAACCTATGGTTGCCGAACTTGTATTTACAAATCAGTAGCTGTAAATATAAATACTAGTTGGTACTGATGCCAAACATGCAATTAAGATAAGTAACTTTATACAGTGATCGACGCTCTCTGATAACTTTTTTTTTTTTTTTTTCAAAAGTATTACTATCCCTCTTCCCCATATTCCCTACACCAATTAAAGGCAAAGCTACCTTTATTTATTTATTTTTTTGTAAAATCTTGAACTAAAGAATTGTTCGCCTTAGTTTCTCATCATCAAAGACGCGCGGTATTCTCGGTTCTCCATCATGAAACAGGGAGCCGCGATAGCTCACTGGTTAGTGAACTGGACACAAAGGACAAGAGGTAGGGTTCGATCCCAACCGACGGCTTCCAGGTTCATCCAGCCTTTAATAGGTACCGGATTTTTTGAATGTAAAGCGGCATGGGCGTAATACCGACCACATTACCCCAAAAATCATGTGCCGAGGGTCTGTAAAATGTATGGTCACTAACACCATATTCCCTATACGCCACTTGGCGTGACGGGGGTACTTTACTTTTTACATCATGAAACAGGACAAAGAGTCACGGTCGCCTGATCACAAGACTAGAACACTGAAGAAGAAGGACTTGTATGCTTACAGCAAACTGTGATATCAGTGCCTTTTGGCATAAACGCATCCAGCATCAACTTGGCATGTTTGGGTATCAGGTTGCCTCCAATATTCGATCCCTTTTTGCCAGACCAAGTAGTTTGTTACCAGACACACCATGGTTCGGTTCAATGACACTGACGCAAAGATCAACATTGAGTCACGAACCACATTCAACTCACGTGTTGCATAACGTCTTTGATTCTCAACGGTATCATTGAATCATAATTGATGAAGACCCTACTTCGACACCCCACCATGAGCCAGTTATTTGTTAAAGAACCGCTATCATGCTACCTGGCGTACATGGAATAGCAATTCGAGTTTATTGTATGTGTTAATATTTTGTTGTTACCATCTGCACATTTTTTGGGTAATTTGATCAGAATTACGCCAGTTTTCTTTTCTTTGCAAGTAAAAATGTAATACTTATTTAAGGCCTAGAACCGAGAAGGCGTCGTTTGTGATCGAACCTGCTCTCGTGTCTTTAGTGGACCAGTTCACATCCAACTACTCACTTGACGTCCTTTAACTCGACACAGAATGACACAGAACGGTAATTATCGGGAAAAAACATACAAGATTGAAGATAGGGAATGAAGAAAATAAATAAAAAAGCAAAAACCCCCTTCTTCTTCTACCTTTCAACTCCCTGTGGAGCATAAGTCTTTAACAAACACTTTCCACGCCGTTCACTTTCTTGTTATTCTTTTAAGATCATTTCTTATCTTCTTCATCAACTTCATAAAAAAACACAATGAAAGAAATTACATGAGTGCACGATGAACAGAAACACACAGAACATACTACTCTACATACTGCTGTACATACTACTCTACATACTACAGTACATATTACACTACATACTGCTGTACATACTTCTCTACATACTTTTGTGCATACTACTCTACATACTGCTGTACATACTACTCTACATACTACAGTACATACTACAGTACATACTACACTACATACTACTGTACATACTAGATTGGAGAGATAGATACAAGAATGTTGAGGTGACTGATTGGAGAGATAGATACAAGAATATTGAGGTGATTGATTGGAGAGATAGATACAAGAATATTGAGGTGACTGATTGGAGAGATAGATACAAGAATATTGAGGTGACTGATTGGAGAGATATATACAAGAATGTTGAGGTGACTGATTGGAGAGGTTAGATACAAGAATATTGAGGTGACTGATTGGAGAGATAGATACAAGAATATTGAGGTGACTGATTGGAGAGATAGATACAAGAAGGTTGAGGTGATTGATTGGAGAGATAGATACAAGAATATTGAGGTGACTGATTGGAGAGGTTAGATACAAGAATATTGAGGTGACTGATTGGAGAGATAGATATAAGAATATTGAGGTGACTAATTGGAGAGATAGATACAAAAATATTGAGGTGACTGATTGGAGAGATAGATACAAGAAGGTTTAGGTGATTGATTGGAGAGATAGATACAAGAATATTGAGGTGAATGATTGGAGAGATAGATACAAGAATATTGAGGTGACTGATTGGAGAGATAGATACAAGAAGGTTGAGGTGATTGATTGGAGAGATAGATACAAGAATATTGAGGTGACTGATTGGAGAGGTTAGATACAAGAATATTGAGGTGACTGATTGGAGAGATAGATACAAGAAGGTTGAGGTCACAGAGAAAGGAAAGATACAAGTAGATTGGTGCAACTGATTGCAGAGAAAAAAATCTAGAAACAAGGATGAGGTGACTGATTGGAGAGATAGAGATAGATACAAGAAAGTTGAGGTGACTGGATAGATAAAGGCTAGACGCAAGAAACATGAGATGACAGACGAGATAATAAATTAAAGCAACAGACAGCACAAAGTTTGCTTGCAGAGAGCTCATGTAGTTCGCTGGTCATATAAATGTCTATTTCCTTCAATAAGTTAAAGTATGAGATTGTCATAAGCACTGTGTGTGCTATGTGACTTCTACTAGCCAAATTGTGTACCTACACTTTGAAACACCAACACTATTTGAAATATAAAACTCTGTTGCAAGAAGTCTTTGATTAACATATCATCATCACCATCGAGTGCCTTCTCCGCAACAAAGGTTGGCTACCATGGAGCGCCATTCTGCTCTGTCTCTTGCTTTGATGGTGCAGGTTGTCATAGGCTGATTTGTCCATCTCATGATGTTACTCGTCCATGTTAATTTTGGTCTGCCTCTGTCTCTTTTACCTTGTATTTTCCCTTCCAGTATTACTTTTAGTAGGCTGTTGTGTCTTTTAACATGGCCCAAAAATCGTATTTGTCTTCTTTTCCTTCCATCCAATTCTACCTATTCTTCTATATATCCACATTTCAAAGGCTTCAATTCTCTGTTCTGTTTTCTTGTCTTATGTCCATGGATTAACATATATCAAAAATTATTTGCCTTTTCTGTGAGTTTAACGTTTTTTGTTAACATTTGATGTAGATTTTACAAAAGCATGAGTTTCTGATAATTTGTCTTATTTTCTCAATAAACTCTATTTTCTGCAGAACAATTACGTTTCCTCACTTTATTTTCACTCACTTTAACAATTCCCCTATCAGATGAAGCCATGTCGAACTGTATGATTTACAAAATTATTTAATAACTAAAGTAATAATACTTCATTCTGGCTGAAAATAATTTTTGTTGCTCTGTGCTGAGTTTACAGCTAAGTTGTACCTCTTGTACCTGTTGGACCAACACATTTGATTTTGTTGCTGAATATTTTATGGATAAAAATTTAAAAAAAGAGTAAAGTGCCCCTTTCATGCCAAGTGGCATATAAGGAATATGGTGTTAGTGACCATACATATTACAGACCTTCGACACATGCTTTTGGGGTAATGTGGTCGGTATTACGCCCGTCAAATGTACTATCAACTCTTACGTATGCGTGTGAAAGCTGGAAAACAACAAGAGATATAGAAACAAAGTTGAACGCATTCGAAAATAAATGTCTAAGGAAAATACTTGGTATAGAATGGAACGAATTCAAAACAAACGAGGAAATTAGAGAAATCGCCAATCAACCACTAATATCTTCAGTAATAAAGAAAAGACGATGGTCATACGTTGGACATGTGATGAGAAGAGATAATAATCGAATAGCAAAGCAAGCCCTCATATGGGAAACAACAGGTAAAAGAAAAAGAGGAAGACCCAGGGAGACACTGAGAAGAACATTGATGAGAGAGGCAAGAGCAGCAGGAATCGGCTCCCTCAATGAGATAGAACTGCTTGCACAGAACAGAGACAGATGGCAAGATTTGATAAAATATCTTTAAAAGAAAACTGCTAGAACAAAAATTCATATAGGAGAAGGTGTATCTTGGTCTACGCCCTATGGGCCGGTTACGGCTCGAAAGGTCAATAGATAGATAGATAGATTACGCCCGTGCTGCTTTACTTTCCCAGAAAAAAATCTGGTACCCATTAAAGGCTGGGTGAACCAGAAGCCGTCGGTTGGGATTAAACCCTACCTCTTGTCCTTTGTAGTCTAATTCACTAACCACTGAGCTATCACGGCTCCCGTTTTAGGGATAGGATTTATATTTCTTCTTTGATTCTAATGATGAGAATGAAAGTAAAAAAAAAGTGAAAAAAGTGGGAGTGAAAGTTCCCTTTGTTTAAGGGAATTTGGGAAAATTCCCCAAAAAGTGGTTTATTTTTATCATCAGCATTACAGCAGCTTCACAATTCATATCATCAGCTTTACAGCAGCTCCGCAACCACCCCCCCACCCCCTTAAAAAATTTTTTTTTCATTTTTATCAGCTTTACAGCAGCTTTGTATTTGTATGCCTTTACCCCTTCTTTGATTCTACTGCCTTGGCCAGGCTGAGTGACCTGTTTTCTGAACTCATTTATAAAGTTAGAGTTGAATCATGATCAGCTCTAGCTCACTGACCTTGACATCAGCAGTCAATTATGTGTCGTTAAAAGCTAATTAGCTTATGAAATGACAATTCAAAATTAAATCACAGAAACATTATGTAATAAATCTGGTCACAAATAGTATAAGACAAGCTAAAATTGTCAAAAATCTGTTATATCATAGTTCATTAAATGAATCTGGTTACTCTTGTAGAATTAAACTCATTACTCTACATGTTCGTAATCCTGGCGAGGACACCTGGGTTTTACTAATTCCCTAAAAATTAGTGGGAGCCGCGATAGCTCAGTGGTTAGTGAACTGGACTACTACGGACAAGGGGTAGGGTTCGATCCCAACCGACGGCTCCGGGTTCACCCAGCCTTAAATGGGTACCGGATTTTTTCTGGGAAAGTAAAAGCAGCACGGGCGTAATACCGACCACATTACCCCAAAAATCATGTGCTGAAGGTCTGTAAAATATAGGGTCACTAACACCATATTTCCCTATACGCCACTTGGCGTGACGGGGGGTACTTTACTTTACTTTTTTAAAGATTATTGCAAGCCTCCTGGTGTCTTCAAATGTTACACAGAGCTGACAGTGTATCTTGCCATCAGTCTCCGTTCTGGGCAAGCTGATTAACTTCAGTAGGAGAGTTGGTGGTCTTACCTCTCTTTTTTTCCTTAGTGTCTCTTGATGTCAGTCTCCTTTTAATTTGTATCCCATTTATAATTGTATGGTTTGCTTTGTAGTCCTCTGGTTATTTCTTCTCATAACATGGTTAACATGTGCATACCTTCTCTGATTATTTATAAGACTTTTGGTTGTATATGGTCATATCTCTTATTTCTACACTAGTCATGAGATTGTTCATTTGTTTACAAGTATTTTCCTTTGACATTTGTTTTTTAATGTATCTAATTTATTTTCTATCATTTTATTTTAGTATTTTATGAATTGAGGAGTAGGACAAAAACAAAAATATAAAAACCAAACAAGAAGTTAACGGGGAAGATTGCAGCAAGAAACCTGATATTACTGTCATCATCTCTGGTATCATTAGAACAATAAGGTCAATCACTATCAACTGTGTTTGCTAAACATTTACCTTCATCATCGTTTCACTTCATTCAAATGACACAAGACATGCAATGTTTAAAAACTTCTATATTTAGGATGTCTTTAATACATCATTTATTTTTTAAAAGTACAATAACTATACTTAAGAATCCAATTATAACAAGATCCTCTGCACCATCTAAATATTGTCATTATAACTGTATTATGTTATATCCAGTTTATGTTTAATAATAGGGAAATGTACTATGTAAATAAATAAATAGCTCTCAAGCATGTTAAATGTAGATGAGCTGTGATTTCTCCACAATAAGTGTGATACTTCTTCTCTGCAACAATATTTTCCTATCCAGCTTGCGCATACATTGTTCAAAAAATATTGACCCTGTCAACCATGATTTTTTTGTTAAACTTGTACTCTGTTGACAGTGTTCTTAGATTTTTAAAGCAACGTGACTTCTCAAACTTTCTTGTTGCGAGCAGTGGCAGCTAGTCACCATTCATGTTGGCAACAATCAAAATAGAAATGATGTCTTTTGAAATCTTGTATCAACTGCTACACTTCTCCTTTTTAAGTAAGAGCGTGGTTTGGGACACACTTATAAATGAGACCTGTTTCGCCCTCATTGTATATATTTTTTTTATTCAAATTGCTTGAGAATTTCCTGTGGTTCACTTAATTTCTTTTGAAACTGACCCAGCCTCACTGCAGACTACTTTCTTTGCAATTCCATGCCACACTTTGAATCGGTTCAGCCAGCCCATACTTAGGTTGAAGTATGTATGACCTAGACTCTCAGCCAGCCCCTTTCCCTTTTAAATAAGTTTCATTTCATTTCACTTGTGCTTCTTGCCAGTGGAAGACATTACAGTAACAAATTCAATGACTTGTGAATATATTTAATAAGTGTGTAGATGTGTGCCAATACTCAGCCTTAAAGCCTTAAATGAAGAAAGCCTATTGGCTACTGGTCTATCCAATATAAAAAAAACAGTAATTTCTACAACCGCAACCACAACCAGTGCTATTTACTTTTGTTATCCCAAATCATACCACTCTCATCCACTGCTGCAGGCAAGTAGGCCTAACTAGTCATGCTACTAGTCCAACCATTGCCACAATATTTACACAAGGACAACAATAAAAAACATTGTTAACAGTTTTTTTTTGCTAGGCAACTTACACAAAATGCGTTATAACCGATTTGAAGGCCAGGTAACTATATTGTGTTATAACAATTTTTTTTAATATGTAGGTTAAAGAAGAAAAAATTTGGGGATTTTAAAAATTGCCATTATATTAGGATTCTTGTTATAACCAGTCTCATTATAAGTGGATTCTACTGTATTGCAAACAATAGCCTCATTCCAAACTACCAAATAAATCTCCTCAGCACCCTCTAAAGAGCTGAGAGTTGTCAGAACTTGTTCTGTGTTCATGAGTTTCTACTGGCATCTGCAAAGGAAAATAACAAAATATTAAACAACTTTTCAAACAAAAATAAAAACATAAACTTGCAATGATTTTTTAAAAATGATGAAAATAAAGAAAAAAGAAATGGCCCAAAACACTGACCTTCTAACAGTTGATTGATCAATTAAGGTACAGAACACTTAAGTTTAAAGGTTAGTTGTGTCCACTTTTTAGTTGAATATACTGGTAACTTCTTATTCACTGCTTTCCTAGATTTTTTAACTCTGACCCATTGGTCATACTAAATAGCTCAGCAGACAAAGATATCTAGACTCAGAACAGCTCACAGCAGCCTCAGAGCACACCTGCATAAGATAGGACTCAGTTACTTTGCAACTGCGGAGCATTCAGACAAACTTCACAGTATATCCTACAAGACTGCAGCACTAGCAACACCCTGAGAACACAAATATAGCCCACTGAAACAATCCTGCATGACAAACTTCACAGTATATCCTACAAGACTGCAGCACTAGCAACACCCTGAGAACACAAATATAGCCCACTGAAACAATCCTGCATGACAAACTTCACAGTATATCCTACAAGACTGCAGCACTAGCAACACCCTGAGAACACAAATATAGCCCACTGAAACAATCCTGCATGACAAACTTCACAGTATATCCTACAAGACTGCAGCACTAGCAACACCCTGAGAACACAAATATAGCCCACTGAAACAATCCTGCATGACAAACTTCACAGTATATCCTACAAGACTGCAGCACTAGCAACACCCTGAGAACACAAATATAGCCCACTGAAACAATCCTGCATGACAAACTTCACAGTATATCCTACAAGACTGCAGCACTAGCAACACCCTGAGAACACAAATATAGCCCACTGAAACAATCCTGCATGACAAACTTCACAGCATATCCTACAAGACTGCAGCACTAGCAACACCCTGAGAACACAAATATAGCCCACTGAAACAATCCTGCATGACAAACTTCACAGCATATCCTACAAGACTGCAGCACTAGCAACACCCTGAGAACACAATTATAGCCCACTGAAACAATCCTGCATGACAAACTTCACAGTATATCCTACAAGACTGCAGCACTAGCAACACCCTGAGAACACAAATATAGCCCACTGAAACAATCCTGCATGACAAACTTCACAGTATATCCTACAAGACTGCAGCACTAGCAACACCCTGAGAACACAAATATAGCCCACTGAAACAATCCTGCATGACAAACTTCACAGTATATCCTACAAGACTGCAGCACTAGCAACACCCTGAGAACACAAATATAGCCCACTGAAACAATCCTGCATGACAAACTTCACAGTATATCCTACAAGACTGCAGCACTAGCAACACCCTGAGAACACAAATATAGCCCACTGAAACAATCCTGCATGACAAACTTCACAGTATATCCTACAAGACTGCAGCACTAGCAACACCCTGAGAACACAAATATAGCCCACTGAAACAATCCTGCATGACAAACTTCACAGCATATCCTACAAGACTGCAGCACTAGCAACACCCTGAGAACACAAATATAGCCCACTGAAACAATCCTGCATGACAAACTTCACAGCATATCCTACAAGACTGCAGCACTAGCAACACCCTGAGAACACAATTATAGCCCACTGAAACAATCCTGCATGACAAACTTCACAGTATATCCTACAAGACTGCAGCACTAGCAACACCCTGAGAACACAAATATAGCCCACTGAAACAATCCTGCATGACAAACTTCACAGTATATCCTACAAGACTGCAGCACTAGCAACACCCTGAGAACACAAATATAGCCCACTGAAACAATCCTGCATGACAAACTTCACAGTATATCCTACAAGACTGCAGCACTAGCAACACCCTGAGAACACAAATATAGCCCACTGAAACAATCCTGCATGACAAACTTCACAGTATATCCTACAAGACTGCAGCACTAGCAACACCCTGAGAACACAAATATAGCCCACTGAAACAATCCTGCATGACAAACTTCACAGTATATCCTACAAGACTGCAGCACTAGCAACACCCTGAGAACACAAATATAGCCCACTGAAACAATCCTGCATGACAAACTTCACAGTATATCCTACAAGACTGCAGCACTAGCAACACCCTGAGAACACAAATATAGCCCACTGAAACAATCCTGCATGACAAACTTCACAGTATATCCTACAAGACTGCAGCACTAGCAACACCCTGAGAACACAAATATAGCCCACTGAAACAATCCTGCATGACAAACTTCACAGTATATCCTACAAGACTGCAGCACTAGCAACACCCTGAGAACACAAATATAGCCCACTGAAACAATCCTGCATGACAAACTTCACAGTATATCCTACAAGACTGCAGCACTAGCAACACCCTGAGAACACAAATATAGCCCACTGAAACAATCCTGCATGACAAACTTCACAGTATATCCTACAAGACTGCAGCACTAGCAACACCCTGAGAACACAAATATAGCCCACTGAAACAATCCTGCATAACAAACTTCACAGCATATCCTACAAGACTGCAGCACTAGCAACACCCTGAGAACACAAATATAGCCCACTGAAACAATCCTGCATGACAAACTTCACAGCATATCCTACAAGACTGCAGCACTAGCAACACCCTGAGAACACAAATATAGCCCACTGAAACAATCCTGCATGACAAACTTCACAGTATATCCTACAAGACTGCAGCACTAGCAACACCCTGAGAACACAAATATAGCCCACTGAAACAATCCTGCATGACAAACTTCACAGTATATCCTACAAAACTGCAGCACTAGCAACACCCTGAGAACACAAATATAGCCCACTGAAACAATCCTGCATGACAAACTTCACAGTATATCCTACAAGACAGCAGCACTAGCAACACCCTGAGAACACAAATATAGCCCACTGAAACAATCCTGCATGACAAACTTCACAGCATATCCTACAAGACTGCAGCACTAGCAACACCCTGAGAACACAAATATAGCCCACTGAAACAATCCTGCATGACAAACTTCACAGCATATCCTACAAGACTGCAGCACTAGCAACACCCTGAGAACACAAATATAGCCCACTGAAACAATCCTGCATGACAAACTTCACAGTATATCCTACAAGACTGCAGCACTAGCAACACCCTGAGAACACAAATATAGCCCACTGAAACAATCCTGCATGACAAACTTCACAGTATATCCTACAAGACTGCAGCACTAGCAACACCCTGAGAACACAAATATAGCCCACTGAAACAATCCTGCATGACAAACTTCACAGTATATCCTACAAGACTGCAGCACTAGCAACACCCTGAGAACACAAATATAGCCCACTGAAACAATCCTGCATGACAAACTTCACAGTATATCCTACAAGACTGCAGCACTAGCAACACCCTGAGAACACAAATATAGCCCACTGAAACAATCCTGCATGACAAACTTCACAGTATATCCTACAAGACTGCAGCACTAGCAACACCCTGAGAACACAAATATAGCCCACTGAAACAATCCTGCATGACAAACTTCACAGTATATCCTACAAGACTGCAGCACTAGCAACACCCTGAGAACACAAATATAGCCCACTGAAACAATCCTGCATGACAAACTTCACAGTATATCCTACAAGACTGCAGCACTAGCAACACCCTGAGAACACAAATATAGCCCACTGAAACAATCCTGCATGACAAACTTCACAGTATATCCTACAAGACTGCAGCACTAGCAACACCCTGAGAACACAAATATAGCCCACTGAAACAATCCTGCATGACAAACTTCACAGTATATCCTACAAGACTGCAGCACTAGCAACACCCTGAGAACACAAATATAGCCCACTGAAACAATCCTGCATGACAAACTTCACAGTATATCCTACAAGACTGCAGCACTAGCAACACCCTGAGAACACAAATATAGCCCACTGAAACAATCCTGCATGACAAACTTCACAGTATATCCTACAAGACTGCAGCACTAGCAACACCCTGAGAACACAAATATAGCCCACTGAAACAATCCTGCATGACAAACTTCACAGTATATCCTACAAGACTGCAGCACTAGCAACACCCTGAGAACACAAATATAGCCCACTGAAACAATCCTGCATGACAAACTTCACAGTATATCCTACAAGACTGCAGCACTTTCAACACCCTGAGAACACAAATATAGCCCACTGAAACAATCCTGACAAACTGTTGAAAACTGATGAAGACCTCAAACCATCTTGTTCATGACCTATGCTGGTCCAAATGTCTAAATGCACAGCAGTAGCTGATTGCCAGAGACAAAGAAGAAGAGGCAATATCAGCTAATCCTTACAATACCTTTCTCTTTCTACTTTCACTTGGTAAAATATTTATTCCGAAATCTCTTCAAGGTCAACTCTTGCAAGATGAGATTCTCTGATGTTATAAACACGAACAAGTTAAATTTATTGCGCTGCAAAACTCTCAAGTACCTTTCTGCTTTCTTTGCATTTTTTAATCACTCATTTAAATAGAAGACATACTCTCACAGTGGCTTATATGAAAACATCCAGAATCAATGTTTTCCAATTCTTAATACAAAAAGAAAATAAAAGTAAAGTAAAAAAAAAAAGTAAAAGTTCCCTTCATGCTTTATAGATGTATGGGGAATATGATGTTAGCAACCATGTTTTCCATGACCATGGTACATCATTTTAGCATGATGTGGTCAGTAACACCAGCATGCCTTTGTTTCCTAGAAAAATCTCTGGTACCTATTTTTAGAGGCTGGGTGAACCCTGCAGCCTTGTTGGTCCAAAAACAATTAGCCAATTCTGAGAATTCAACCCAGAGCCTTGTGATCAGGAAGCGACCGCACTTTCAGACACTGAATGTACACCTTTTTTCCTATCTTGATGGCTTTTGTACACATTATGCTATAATTTATTTAAATGAATACATTTTTACAGATGATCTGTCACTGTGAAAATATGTGATTACACTGTTGTGAAAAGCCAAAAGAATATATTATCGTATGTTATTATAATCAATAAAGGTGAGTTATGTACATGAAACTAATGAACATGAAATGCAAATGATGTTTTGAACATATAATGTATCTGTGGAGTGAAATATTAACCTTTACTCTGTCAGGCGCAGGTAGGTGCACGTGGCCGTGCGGCTAAATCCCCTGTTCCACTGGCCGAAAAGCTGATGTACGGTGTTCAAAGCCAGCGGTAGACAGAAAGGATTTTTTTCTATCGGAGGTAAAGCGGCCTTTATCCCTCTGGTTCTATCGTTGCCTCCTGACATACACCAGCAATGGTACTATGTGTCATAAAGATAGTTCTTTTTTACTCTGCCAGGCCACAGCATGTAGCATTTAGAGGTGAGAGGTCTTGTGGAGGTGAGAGGTTTTGTTGAGGTGAGAGGTCTTGTGAAGGTGAGAGGTCTTGTGGAGGTGAGAGGTCTTGTGAAGGTGAGAGGTCTTGTGGAGGTGAGAGGTCTTGTGGAGGTAAGAGGTCTTGTGAAGGTGAGAGGTCTTGTGGAGGTGAGAGGTTTTGTTGAGGTGAGAGGTCTTGTGAAGGTGAGAGGTCTTGTGGAGGTGAGAGGTCTTGTGAAGGTGAGAGGTCTTGTGGAGGTGAGAGGTCTTGTGAAGGTGAGAGGTCTTGTGGAGGTGAGAGGTCTTGTGGAGGTAAGAGGTCTTGTGGAGGTAAGAGGTCTTGTGGAGGTAAGAGGTCTTGTGGAGGTGAGAGGTCTTGTGGAGGTGAGAGGTCTTGTGGAGGTGAGAGGTTTTGTTGAGGTGAGAGGTCTTGTGGAGGTGAGAGGTTTTGTTGAGGTGAGAGGTCTTGTGGAGGTGAGAGGTCTTGTGGAGGTAAGAGGTTTTGTTGAGGTGAGAGGTCTTGTGAAGGTGAGAGGTCTTGTGGAGGTGAGAGGTCTTGTGGAGGTAAGAGGTCTTGTGAAGGTGAGAGGTCTTGTGAAGGTGAGAGGTCTTGTGAAGGTGAGAGGTCTTGTGAAGGTAAGAGGTTTTGTTGAGGTGAGAGGTCTTGTGGAGGTGAGAGGTCTTGTGGAGGTAAGAGGTCTTGTGAAGGTGAGAGGTCTTGTGAAGGTGAGAGGTCTTGTGAAGGTGAGAGGTCTTGTGAAGGTGAGAGGTCTTGTGAAGGTGAGAGGTCTTATGAAGGTGAGAGGTCTTGTGGAGGTGAGATGTCTTGTGGAGGTGAGAGGTCTTGTGGAGGTAAGAGGTCTTGTGGAGGTAAGAGGTCTTGTGGAGGTGAGAGGTCTTGTGGAGGTGAGAGGTCTTGTGGAGGTGAGAGGTCTTGTGGAGCTGAGAGGTCTTGTGGAGGTAAGAGGTCTTGTGGAGGTGAGAGGTCTTGTGGAGGTAAGAGGTCTTGTGGAGGTGAGAGGTCTTGTGAAGGTGAGAGGTCTTGTGGAGCTGAGAGGTCTTGTGGAGGTAAGAGGTCTTGTGAAGAAGAGAGGTCTTGTGAAGGTAAGAGGTCTTGTGAAGGTAAGAGGTCTTGTGAAGGTGAGAGGTCTTGTGAAGGTAAGAGGTCTTTTAAAGGTGAGAGGTCTTTTAAAGGTGAGAGGTCTTGTGGAGGTGAGAGGTCTTGTGAAGGTGAGAGGTCTTGTGGAGGTAAGAGGTCTTGTGGAGCTGAGAGGTCTTGTGGAGGTAAGAGGTCTTGTGAAGGTGAGAGGTCTTGTGAAGGTAAGAGGTCTTGTGAAGGTAAGAGGTCTTGTGAAGGTGAGAGGTCTTGTGAAGGTAAGAGGTCTTGTGAAGGTGAGAGGTCTTGTGAAGGTAAGAGGTCTTGTGAAGGTGAGAGGTCTTGTGAAGGTGAGAGGTCTTGTGAAGGTGAGAGGTCTTGTGGAGGTGAGAGGTCTTGTGGAGGTGAGAGGTCTTGTGGAGGTGAGAGGTCTTGTGGAGGTGAGAGGTCTTGTGGAGGTAAGAGGTCTTGTGGAGCTGAGAGGTCTTGTGGAGCTGAGAGGTCTTGTGGAGGTAAGAGGTCTTGTGGAGCTGAGAGGTCTTGTGGAGCTGAGAGGTCTTGTGGAGGTAAGAGGTCTTGTGGAGCTGAGAGGTCTTGTGGAGCTGAGAGGTCTTGTGGAGGTAAGAGGTCTTGTGGAGCTGAGAGGTCTTGTGGAGGTAAGAGGTCTTGTGGAGGTAAGAGGTCTTGTGGAGGTGAGATGTCTTGTGGAGGTGAGAGGTCTTGTGGAAGTGAGAGGTCTTGTGGAGGTGAGAGGTCTTGTGGAAGTGAGAGGTCTTGTGGAGGTGAGAGGTCTTGTGGAGGTGAGAGGTCTTGTGGAGGTGAGAGGTCTTGTGGAGGTGAGAGTTCTTGTGGAGGTGAGATGTCTTGTGGAGGTGAGAGGTCTTGTGGAGGTGAGAGGTCTTGTGGAGGTGAGATGTCTTGTGGAGGTGAGAGGTCTTGTGGAGGTGAGAGGTCTTGTGGAGGTGAGATGTCTTGTGGAGGTGAGAGGTCTTGTGGAGGTGAGAGGTCTTGTGGAGGTGAGAGGTCTTGTGGAGGTGAGAGGTCTTGTGGAGGTGAGAGGTCTTTTGGAGGTGAGAGTTCTTGTGGAGGTGAGAGGTCTTGTGGAGGTGAGAGGTCTTGTGGAGGTAAGAGGTCTTGTGGAGGTGAGAGGTCTTGTGGAGGTGAGAGGTCTTGTGGAGGTGAGAGTTCTTCTTCTTTGCCAATACCATCCTCAACTCAGTGAGTCAGGTATGTATTCGTTTCTATAGCTGGGCCTACCAGAGAGCACCAGGGTGGGACTGAACTCATGTTCATCATCTGATAGTATACAACAATTTACTACAATATGTTTGGTATAAGTAGTGGAGCACAGCATGTGTTATTGGTGAATCCATGACATCAGGACCTGTTTGCTTGTCTATTTTCCTTTCGAGCCAAAGACAACACATAGGGCAGACATTCTAGTCTATTGTATCTGATGATCTTTGTTATCAAGCATCAGACCTTGCACATTGTAACTTGCCACATGACTCTGTTCACATGGGTGAGTTGCTCAATCTCAGTGAGGAAGCTAATGCCTGCTGTTATTGCCTCTTGCCTCAGTGTTGGAATACCCTAAAGTATTATATTATTATAATGATAATATATTCTACAAAAATATAAACTTGACACAGATAAAAGAAAAATGTAGATAAATAGACGACAGTCAAATAATCACACAAAACAATGAAAATAATACACAGATAAAAAAAAACAGAAACATTTACAATCACAGATGTCATCCACTATATCTGACTGTATCCAGTGCAAGGAATCAATGCTGGTAGCCTTGAAAGCACTTGATGGGTCACTGGCTAATTGCCTAAGCTCATAAAGGTCATAGTTGTTGACACCTACAGCGGTGATGTGAACTCCTCCTTTCTTCAGGCGATCAGCTGCATTAATAGCTAACAAGAGAAAGGTAAAATCATGCTGTAACTATATATTAATGAAAATAGAAAGACTGATGACAATACAAATTGAGGTTTAATTTATCTAACTGTTTGTATGTTTACACTACTTGTCAGCTTTCCAGTAGATCGCCTGATGAATTATCCTACATAAACATAACCCTCTATATATGCAATATCCATTTTCATTAACTTATCACTGTAAAGCATATGTATTACTACTTTTATAATATTACTATTTATCACCTCTGCTTTGTTTTTTTCTAACTTCCAATGCCTACCCGCTGGTAAAAAAAACAGCCTTACCACCAGCAGGATCAACAGATGGGTTATCAGCAAGAAGGACTACAATCTTGGAGGCATTGTTACGGCCTCCAAAGGCAGACGTAAACATCTGGTTATCATTGGCCCAGTTAAAAGCCTTGCCAATGTCTGCAGTGCCAGTCAGATGTGGTGAACTCTGTAATCCCTGAAGTAGACAATGTAATGTATTAATTCAGATACAGAAAAATAGAAGCTCATACCATGTTTTATTTACAGAAAAATAAATAATAAAAAGAAAACCGAAAGTTAAAAAATTAAGGGTTTCAAATTATATAGAACATTCATTAAAATACACATGCAACATTGAATGGATTGATGGAATATTAGAAACACTATGAAACATAATAATACCACAGGCCAAGGGAAGAGAAAAGACCGCAAATTATATCTCCCCTCAACTTGAAAGGCAAATGAGGAAGGAAAGAAGAAGAGTTAATTCAGTTGTAAAGCAACATAAAGAGCAACATATCATCATCATGTGCCATACCGGTTGGCGTAGGTGATCATGTCCCTCCACAATCTTCTATCTACAGTGCATCGTATCAGTTCTGTTGTTGACTGTTTTCCATGCCATGACAGAAAGCTATCCAGTATTTTCTCTCTTTGTCGTCCGCGATCTCTCTTTCCTTTTATTTTTCCAGTTGTAACCAAGTATTTCAACTTTCCTCTTCTCATGATGTGCCCGAAAAATGTTGATTGCTTCTTTCTGATGTTTTTTAAGAGCTCCCTTTTTGTGTTGGCCTCTTTCAGAACTTCCTCATTGGTCTTTTTAGCTGTCCAGGGAGCAACATATATATATTATAAAATTACCATTATCTACAAATACTGGAGTTGAAAGACTTGCCTAGAAAAGGAATATGTGGTGAGATATAATGCAGGTCCTGTGCATGATCTGACACTGGATAGCAAAGATAGTAGGGCATAGAGTGCCTAGAATTTCTGCAATATGTGCCATCTTTTCAGCTCAGAAGGATAATAGGTAGATAGGCTATCAAACAAAGACACCAAGAAAAAATAACAAACCAGATTCAATATAATTTAATACAACAGCAATTCTCCCTCTACATAAAGATAACAAAATTTGAGGTTTCAAGTTTTCTTACTTTATATATGTCAAAGTGGTTTGAGAATTTATCCAAGTCAAACACCTTGTACACATCATTGCTGAAAACAATAGTTGCAAAGCGAGCATCAATTGGTCCAACATCAAACTCTTGTGTCAAGTTACTGGCAAACAGGAGCTGTTTTTGGTATTCCTCATTTGAGATAGAACTTGAAGAATCGATGACAAAAATGATATCCGCCATCTCACTGCATGCACGGTGGATCACTGAAGATAATAATGTTGGTCTATAATTTATATATGAAAACTCATCAAAATTTTTGAGAAATCAAAACTCATTAGCACAAACACAAAACTTAGGCTATTCAAATCAAATGTACTATCAACCCTTACGTATGCGTGTGAAAGCTGGAAAACAACAAGAGATATAGAAACAAAGTTGAACGCATTCGAAAATAAATGTCTAAGGAAAATACTTGGTATAGAATGGAACGAATTCAAAACAAATGAGGAAATTAGAGAAATCGCCAATCAACCACTAATATCTTCAGTAATAAAGAAAAGACGATGGTCATACGTTGGACATGTGATGAGAAGAGATAATAATCGAATAGCAAAGCAAGCCCTCATATGGGAAACAACAGGTAAAAGAAAAAGAGGAAGACCCAGGGAGACACTGAGAAGAACATTGATGAGAGAGGCAAGAGCAGCAGGAATCGGCTCCCTCAATGAGATAGAACTGCTTGCACAGAACAGAGACAGATGGCGAGATTTGATAAAATATCTTTAAAAGAAAACTGCTAGAACAAAAATTCATATAGGAGAAGGTGTATCTTGGTCTACGCCCTATGGGCCGGTTACGGCTCGAAAGGTCAATAGATAGATAGATAGATAATTTATATAGTAAAACATATCATGCTAGTGAAGATGATGAGGAAAAAATGCTTATTGTCTTAAGTGGAGAAAAGGTGGGTTGGAATATTTAGTAGCAGTAGGAAATATAGAAAGCAGGAGAGATAGATGCGGACAAAGGGAAGAGAAGCTGGATAGTTTGAAAGTGTGGCTTGGAAAAAGATTAAAAGTTGAATTGTTATACAGTGCAGAATATTGAGGGTTGCGGCTTGGAAAAAGATCAAAAGTTGAATTGTTATACAGTGCAGAATAATGAGGGTTGCAGATGAACATGATATCCAATGGCTCTCAGTACGGACCATGAATATCTGAAGTTATTAGTGTAATGTTCATACTGGATTAGGCCTACTCTCTTTCAATTTGAAAACATTCTAAGATATGTAGAAAATGTGTCAAATTACTGGTTAACATCCATGAACTTCTGAAGGAGATTATTTTTCCTGTAACATTTAATCTATATCATCAAATCATTATCATTTAAGGATGTCTGATTTTCTCCTTGATGATCATAGTCGTAGTTGTTATGGAGTCATCTGTTACCTTTGGATCATAGTGTCCTGATGTTAACATTAAGTATTGTGATAGAACATTATTTATCTAGGAAGTGACTCCTTAACTGTCAGTCCTTTCTTTCTCTCGTAACACCACTCAACATATATAAAACATTACTGGTACTGTCATATGGACATAATACAGTAGATGCTTTACAGGAGAACACACATTTACTCTGTCACCAACTGAACAATGTAAAACAATCATAATAATAAACAGAATTTCAGGAGGCCCTCTTATGCTACTCATATTCACTACATATGACATTCAATCAATTCTCTAGTCCAACACATGCTCAATGTTGCTCTCATAGTCAAGTAACTCACCATAATCTCCACTTTAAATCATCATCATCATCTAGTGCCATCTCCGCAATGAAGGTTGGCTACCATGGAGCTCTATTCTGCTCTGTCTCTTGCTTTGATGATGCAGGTTGTCATGGGCTGACTTGTCCATCTTTTGATGTTACTCAAAAAGATTACTTTTAGTAGGCTGGTGTGTCTTTTAACATGGCCCAAAAATTGCATTTGTCTTGTTTGAATTGTGTTTAGTAGTTCTCTTTTCATTTTTAGATGCTTTAAGACTTCATCGTTTGTTTTCTTTTCTTTCCATCCAATTCTACCTATTCTTCTATATATCCACATTTCAGAAGCTTCAATTTTCTGTTCTGTTTTCTTGTCTAATGTCCATGTTTCTGCACCATATAGGAATGTTGAGAAGATATAACATTTTGCTATTCTTAGCTTTAGCCCTGGTGTTATTTGTTTTTATGTTAGTATATTTTTCATGACATTAAAATTACTTTTTGCCATTCCTATTCTTTTTTGTTTATTTCAGTTTTACATTTTCCATCACTGGTTATAGTATGTCCAAAGTAGTTGTAGTTCTGAACTGTCTCCAGGTCTATTCCTTCAATTTTAATATCCATTTGTGGGTTTTGAGTAAATTTTTTTTGTTTATGATCATAACTTTAGTCTTTTTGATATTCATATCTAGTCCATATTTTTTGCTTGTCATATTTATTTCATTAAGTAATTGTTGTAGATCTTTAGGATTTTCTGCTAGTAGTACAGTATCGTCAGCAAATCTTAGGTTATTGATTATCTTTCCATTAATTTGTAGGCCTGGGATCTCAATGATGTTTTTAAAGATTTGCTCAGTGTATAGATTGAACAAGCTTGGTGATAGGACGCATCCCTGTCTTACTCCTCTTTTTATATCAATAGGTGTAGAGTTCTCGTTGTTATATTTTATTATTGCTGTTTGCTCCCAGTATAGATTACATATTAGTCATATGTCCATGTCATCTAGATGTATCTCTTTTAGGCATTCTAAAAGTTGTTTGTGGTGTACTCTATCAAAAGCTTTGGTGTAGTCTATGAAGCAGGCATATATTGGTTTGTTTACTTCTGTGTACTTTTCGATTAATGTTCTCATGCAGAATTTGGCTTCTTTTGTCCTGCTATTTTTCCTAAATCCAAATTGCTGCTCATCTAATTCAGTATTGATCTTATTCTGAATCCTTCCTTGTATAACTTTTAGCAAGATTTTTGTAAAATGGCTCATTAGGCTTATTGTTCTAAAGTCGCTGCATTCAACTGCACCATTCTTTTTAGGTAATGCAATGAAAGTTGATGTTTTTAGTTCATTTGTTATGTATCCTGTGTGGTATATGTTGTTGCATATGTCTGTAATCACTCCAATGTCAAGATCTACTACTGCCTGTATCATCTCTATCTGTATGCTGTCAGGTCCTGCTGCTTTTCCCTTTTTCCTTGTTTTTATAGCTTTTTCCACCTCAGATTTTAAGATTTTATAGTCTGATGTACATTTTATAACTGGTTTCTTGTCCCATTGATCATGAAATAGTTCTGTTATATATTCCTGCCATTTATCTATAATATCTTTATTGTCTGTTAGCATTTTTCCTTTTTTGTCTGCAATGCATCCACCTTTAGTGTCTTTTTTATTTTTATTAGTCATTCTCTTTATTTCTGTGTGCATTCCTCTAAAGTCTTGTTTGCTTTCCATAGTTTCTATTTCTATACATTTTTGGCTGAGCCAATCTTCTTTTATGGGAGCCACGATAGCTCAATGGTTAGTGAACTGGAATACAAAGGACAAGGGTAGGGTTCGATCCCAACCGATGGCTTCCAGGTTCACCCAGCCTTAAATGGGTACCGGATTTTTTTTCTGGGAAAGTAAAGCAGCATGGGCATAATATCGACCACATTACCCCAAAAACCATGTGCTGAAGGTCTGTAAAATATAGGGTCACTAACACCATATTCCCGTATATAATCCCGTGTGTTACCGGGGCCTCATTATGAGCAAGGTAAAGAATAGTGACACTGTGACCTTCCAGGCATGTCATAAGAGGCGACTAAGGAGGTTGATTGATGGCTTGACAAACTGTCATTGTAAAAAGTATTGTTATGGAAACAGCGCCATAGATTTTAGATCAGTGATCTCTGCAATATGTGCTAATTTGGCACACAAGGTTTCTGTTTTTGAGATTGTGGTTCTGCCCTATATGCCGTCTTCGGCTCAAAAGGACAATAGATAGATAGAACACCATATTTCCCTATACGCCACTTGGCGTGACGGGGGTACTTTACTTTTTTTTTTAACAGTCTTCTTTTGCCTTTTTGCACATTTTGCGTATTTCATTATCTATTTTATTGTATTGGGCAGTGTTCTTCGCTTGTCTCCTTTCTTCCATTTTTTCTAAGATGGTGTTAGTTATCCATTTTTGTTTTTTGTTCTTTTCTCTTTTGGGTAAGGTGTCGCAGGTTTCTTGTATGCTTTTCTTTATGCATTGCCATTTGGTTGTTACTTTTTCATCAGAATTTTCTCTTCTCTATTGCTCAATTCCTTCTTCTAGCAGCTTCAGGTATGTGTTCTTTACTTGTATTGTATAGGTATCTTTAATATCTTTTTGAGTTAAAGCTGTTATATCTAGTGGATTTGTTGATGAATTAGACTTTTGCTTGTTTCTCTTTAGTTTGATTTTCATTTTAATCATTACAGGATTGTAATCTGAATTAATTTTGCTCCTGGGTAGGTTTTGGCTTCCTTTACGCAGTTGCGGAACCTTTCTTTTATCATTATGTAATCTATTTGATTCCACTTCTTATCTCCAGGGCTTTTCCATGTGTAGAGTTTCCTTTTCTCTTGCTCAAAGTAGGTGTTACATATTGTCAGCCTGTTTTCTTCACAGAATTGTATTAATCTTTCTCCTCTGTCATTTCTTTTTCCTAAACCATGATTTCCTATAATGGTCTTATATCTACCTTTTCCTACTTTAGCGTTCATGTCACCCATTACAATCAAGATGTCTGAAGATTCACTGAAGCGACACTATCAAGAAATCTCTGAACTTTTCTGGATAGGCAACTGAGCACATATGGGTGAAAACTCACGTGCTAAGATACCGGTTCAAGTCTTGTACTTTACCTTTACTTTTCTTCTAACTTTATTTTTAATATTACAGTCAACTTCTTATCACTGTAAGGTACATTTTGGTGAAAGTAGACAAAATGCCAGTAACATTATGAACTTAGCACCAGCTTATGAGGACATATGTATACAAAATAATAGATAATGCGTCAAAAAGGGTTGTTTAAGTTAGGCTGGGGCTTTTTGTCTCGAATATAAGAGACATGAGTATAAACACACTGTTAGTAATGAGACAGGTAATTAGAGACAAGTGTCTAATATTATTAATGATATGCTAACGTTGTAGGGCAACAAAAGTTACTTGTTAAATAAGATGGTAGACAAGTCTGTAAGTGCAAATGTGGAACAGCATGTTGTTTTAAGAAATTTCTTGTGGATGAAAGCATAAAAACCAAGTGAAATTTACAAAATACTTCAAGCACAGTATGGTGATGTGACTCTTAGCAGCAGTAAAACACTTGAATGGTGCAAGTGGTTTCAGGATGGTCATACATCAATGCAAGACGATCACTGCCAAGATGGCTTGGAGCTCACTGTAGGTTGTTCCCATGAACATTCAGTAAGTGGAGTACCTGGTTCTTAAAAACCAATGGAGGACATATCATCAGTTTATAGAGCGGACATGTCTTTCTATGGGAATTTTGAACTATAATTCATGAACACCTACAGGTTTTCTCTACAAATGGTGTTCTGTTATTCTGGAAAATAAAAAATCTCAGTTCAACTTGAGCAATTCAAGTATAAATCTGCACACATCCAAGTCATTTACATTACTGACTTATTACTAAATCTAATGTTTCTACACTTACCTGAGTCTGGTTGCTTAGTGGCTGTGAAAGTACAACAACTATGTGTTAAGAAAAATATCAGCATATAAATTAAGCATAAAATCTTAACTATGTACTTAGACAAATATTTTAAAAAGTAAAGATAACATAAAATGATAACTATGTGTTAAGAAAAATATTGTAAAAAATAAAGATAGCATAAAATAACTATGTGTTGAGAACAAACAGCATCACATCAAACTTTCCCCTGTTGAATATTGGCTCCCATGACAACTATTCTGAAGTTTTCTCTGTTGTGTTTAAGATGTCCAGTGTCTGCAGTAATCAATTCTAGCTCATCAATGATATCTTGCTCCCACTTTCTTCTAGGTCTTTCTCTCCCTCATTTACCTAGAACTACACTCTCTCATATTTATTTTCACTAGGCCATTATGTTATCTTACATGATCAAAATATTTTATTTTCCTTGATGTTATGTTCTTTATCAACCAGTTTTCTGGAATTTTAAGTTCTTGCAAAATTGAAAAGTTTATTCTTTCTCTGCACATAGTATTCTGAACAATCATTTGTAACATTTTCCATTCAAAGAAATTGATGTCTTTTTTAGCAATTCTGTCAATTGTCCATGTTTCATAGCCATATGTTTCTGTGGGAAAAATATGCACCCTAGTTATATCAATTCCAGTTATATTAATTCAAATTATATATTGTGCAGCTGTTTTAATTTATTCATAGTTATGTTCAACCTTTTTCTGATCTCTTCGATAGTCTTTCCATAATTCATTATCACTGAGCCAAGTAATTCAACGCTTGTTACTATTTTCAATATTTGTCCATTATACATATATCCCATATGTTACCGGGGCCTCATTATGTGGGAAGTAAAGAATAGTGACACTGTGACCTTTCAGGCATGTCATAAGAGGCGACTAAGGAGGTTGATTGATGGCTTGACAAGCTGTCATTGTAAAAAGCATTGTTATGGAAACAGAACATGGATTTTAGAAGCAGTGATCTCTGCATATGTGCCATTTTGGCACGCAAGGTTTCTGTTTTGGAGATTGTGGTTCTGCCCTATGTGCCGTCATCGGCTCGAAAGGATAATAGATGGATAGATAGATACATACATACATCAGTTTTTATATAAAATATATATTTATATATAAAATAAACATCTTTAAGTCTACATTTTTTTTAAGACATTGACACTTTTTTTTATAAACATGCCGTGGAAATGCTGTCGGGCATGGTTTTCAATAGTATTAACTTTTGCACTGATATGGATCATATTCTTGCAATCTTCTTTTATTAATCAGATTAATTATCCATGTTTTCACAAAATGTGTATGAAATATGTTAAAATATGTACTTTATAAAATGGAAATACTCAACTGCTACATAACAGTTACTTTGATCTAAATTGTGTGAATCGTATGTTAATCTAAAATCACAGTGTGATTCATCATCATTAAGTACCGGGCCTGCTGGTGTAGGTGATCATGTCTCTCCACAACTTTCGATCTTGACAGTTATTTATCATTTCTGTTGTTGACCTTCTGCCAAGCCATTCTCTTAAGCTTTCTGATATCTTTTCTCTTTGCTTCCCTCTATCCCTTCGTCCCTCAATTTTCCCAGTTGTTACAATATATTCCAGCTGTTCTTTTCTCATTACATGGCCAAAAAATGATCATTGTTTCTTTCTAATGTTGGAAATTAGCTCTCATTTTGCTTTGGCCTTTCTCAGAAAGTTTTCATTACTCTTCTTAGCTGTCCATGGTATTCTCAACATTCTTCTGTAAAACCCCATTTCTACAGACTATAGTGATTTCCTTGTCTGTTGTCCTACAGTGTGATTAGCATCAAATTTAAACATTACCATCATCAACCTTCTAATACCAAGTAGAGCAAAGGCCTTCATCAAAGACCTCATTTGTTGTTGACGTTGTTTCTGATAGAGCTAAATATTTCCACTTCTATCCATGTTTCTCTTTGTTCCTTTATACATGTATTTGTTCTGACAGAGCTAAATATTTCCACTTGTATCCATGTTTCTCTTTGATCTTTTATATTTGTTCTGACAGAGCTAAATATTTCCACTTGTATCCATGTTTCTCTTTGATCTTTTATATTTGTTCTGACAGAGCTAAATATTTCCACTTGTATCCATGTTTCTCTTTGTTCCTTTATATTTGTTCTGACAGGGCTAAATATTTCCACTTGTATCCATGTTTCTCTTTGTTCCTTTATATTTGTTCTGACAGAGCTAAATATTTCCACTTGTATCCATGTTTCTCTTTGATTCTTTATATTTGTTCTGACAGGGCTAAATATTTCCACTTGTATCCATGTTTTTCTTTGATTCTTTATATTTGTTCTGACAGAGCTAAATATTTCCACTTGTATCCATGTTTCTCTTTGATTCTTTATATTTGTTCTGACAGAGCTAAATATTTCCACTTGTATCCATGTTTCTCTTTGATTCTTTATATTTGTTCTGACAGAGCTAAATATTTCCACTTGTATCCATGTTTCTCTTTGATTCATTATATTTGTTCTGACAGAGCTAAATATTTCCACTTGTATCCATGTTTTTCTTTGATAGTTTTTTTTTGTTGTTAACTCTCTTCATGTATATAAATTAAAATACATGGGAACGATGTTAACTTCAGATAGTAGATGTATGAAAGAATAGCTGAGGCAAAAGTTGCTTTCCAATAAATTTAAGAAGATATTATGGAACACATTTTTGTCAATAGAAGTAAGAAAACAAGTACCTCAGTGTTATGTGAAGTCAATTTTGACATATGGCAATACATCCTCTTTGGATAATTGAACAAGAGATGAGATAATAAATACAGTTTTAAAGAAGAATGTTGAAAGTACCATAGGCAATTAAAATAAATACTAAGAATATTTTAAAAGAGAAAAAAAAATAAGATGAAAATAATCATCATTTTTTGACCGAGTAATGAGAAGGGAATAACTGGTGTACAATGTGACAGCCAGAAAAATTAAGGGAAGAAGAGTTAGAGGGAAACAGAGAAACAAAAATACAAGACAAATGAAGAGAATAGTTTGCTAGGAATTTAGTAACAGAATTGTTAAATTGAGATAGAAAGTTGTTGAGAGACATGATCACCTAATCCTGTAGACATTACTTAATGATGAACTCTCTTGTATATGAATTTTTTTTTAGCATTACTCTTCTTTTGTTTCCTCATTGGTTTTTTTAAAGGGAAAAAAACCTCTCTTAAATTGCTTTGATTGTTTCTTTTTAATGTCAAATCATAATCCCCTATACCATGGTTTTCTATTCAGTTTTGTCATCTGTGGTTGTTTTTCTTTCTTCCCATGAGCTGGTCATTAGTAGTCTTATACAAACATATATAATTACCACCCCAACTGTTTTCTACACTTGATTGCAGTAGTAGGTGTTCACACTTTCTGTTTTTGTTGTAACAATGGACTTCCGGTTCCAAGGTGGGGGAACAGAGTTTGTGTTCCATTGACCACTGCAGGATTTGCGTTTGGAGACTGATTCATTTCAGCTTTCTAATGTAGATCACTGCATTAAAGGCAAACAGATGTTCCACTTTATAGATTAACATCGGTGCTACTGAATTTATGCATCGACTGCAGTCCTTTTTGGTGAATCAGGCAGTGTGAATAACATTCCTCTATCATGAAATTGATGTGTGTATTACATCATGAAATTGAGAGCTGTTCAATTACTGCTGTTGGATTTGTTTGCTGCTAATTACTTTCAGCTCCTTCATGTAGAACTTGTGTGAATTCAACAAATGTTCCACTTTAAGGATTCTGTGCCTGCACTACAGTGTTTGTGCATTTGTAATGTTCGATGAAATGTAGACCTGATATACATGGAAAACAAACCAGTGGAAGAGATCGATCACTTTATCTATCTTGGAAGTCACATTGATCAAGAAGGGGATACAAGCAAAGAAATTAGAATCAGAATAGCTAAAGCAGCAATGTCTTTCAGAAGCCTTGAAAAATTGTGGAAGTCAAAACTCATCAGCACAAACACAAAACTTAGACTATTCAAATCCAATGTACTATCAACTCTTACGTATGCGTGTGGAAGCTAGAAAACAACAAGAGACATAGAAACAAAATTGAACGCATTTGAAAATAAATGTCTAACTGGTATAGCGTTTAACGAATTAAAAACAAACGAGGAAATTAGAGAAATCGCCAATCAACCACTAATATCTTCAGTAATAAAGAAAAGACGATGGTCATACGTTGGACATGTGATGAGAAGAGATAATAATCGAATAGCAAAGCAAGCCCTCATATGGGAAACAACAGGTAAAAGAAAAAGAGGAAGACCCAGGGAGACACTGAGAAGAACATTGATGAGAGAGGCAAGAGCAGCAGGAATCGGCTCCCTCAATGAGATAGAGCTGCTTGCACAGAACAGAGATAAATGGCGAGATTTGATAAAATATCTTTAAAAGAATTGAAAAATTGAAAGCTGGTAGAACAAAAATTCAGATAAGAGAAGGAGTATCTTGGTCTACGCCCTATGGGCCGGCTACGGCTCATAAAGGTGCATAGATTGAATGGTGGATGATCAAATATCCTTAACAGTTTGCTTGAAAGAAGAGCAAGATGATAAAGATTCTGATGCTTTTTGTGAATCTACAGCACTGGTGTGACTTCTGGATCTTCATGTTAGTCAAGAGGGATATTGTCTAAATTCAGGGAAGGTACGAGGAAAATGGGGGCAGACTAGTGAATCAATTTATCATTCCGCACTGCAGGTTTACTGGGAAGAAGATCTGAGCACATATGGACAGTTGGTCGATCTGCCATGAGAATATTGCAATGGCTAATTAATGGACAATTAACTTTTAATGATTCATTTTCATGTTTATCATTGTTATTCTCTTAAAAGTTTGTTTTCAACTCACTCTTTCTTATAATTTTCAACTAAATAGAAAAATACACATATAGTATAATATTTGTTGTATAAAAGAACACAAAGATATGATTCAGTTACAAACAATGGACTAATGACTGTTATACTTACAGTTACAAGTGTAATTAATAACATCTTTCTGAAGCTGATCTAGGACTTCATAGCTGGCAGCTTGGAAAACATCACTTGGTCCAGTGGCCATACCACTCAGTTCATTGATGTTGACAACATCCCCAATACCAATAGTTATGATGTGGACACCTGTATTCTTGAGCCTTTGGGCTGCATTGACAGCTGTGACAATTTGTTTAACAACTTGTTAAATTTGTATGCAAAACAAAATCTATACATGTAGTGTAGTATTTATGGGAGCCGCGATAACTTAGTGGTTGGTGAACTGGACTACAAAGGACAAGAGGTAGGGTTCGATCTCAACTGATGGTTTCCGGGTTCACCCGGCCTTAAATGGGTACCAGATTTTTTCTGGGAAGGTAAAGCGGCACGGGCATAATATCGACCACATTACCCCAAAAATCATATACTGAAGGTCTGTAAAATTTATGGTCACTAACACCATATTCTTACCACGGCAACAGCCGGGGTTCGTAATCCTGGCGAGGACACCTGGGTTTTACTAATTCCCTAAAAATTAGTAGGAGCCGCGATAGCTCAGTGGTTAGTGAACTGGACTACTACGGACAAGGGGTAGGGTTCGATCCCAACCGACGGCTCCGGGTTCACCCAGCCTTAAATGGGTACCGGATTTTTTCTGGGAAAGTAAAAGCAGCACGGGCGTAATACCGACCACATTACCCCAAAAATCATGTGCTGAAGGTCTGTAAAATATAGGGTCACTAACACCATACATGTGCAGTTCGAACAGAGGAAGGACTGAGCGAATGTTTCCCAATAGAAACTGGGGTTAAACAAGGATGTATTTTATCGCCCTTGTTATTTGGAATTGTTATGGACTTCATAATGAAGAAATGCTGCACTGGTAATAAAGGCATCGAATGGATACAAGGAGACCATTTGGAGGACCTGGACTTTGCTGATGACATAGTTCTCATCAGCAATCAGATAAAAACGATGCAGGAAAACACAAATGAACTATCATCAATAGCCAGCAAAATTGGGCTTGAGGTCAATCATGAAAAGACTAAAGTCATGAAAAGTTTAATTCCAACAAGTGACAAAATATACATGGAAAACAAACCAGTAGAAGAGATCGATCACTTCATCTATCTTGGAAGTCACATTGATCGAGAAGGGGATACGAGCAAAGAAATTAGAATCAGACTGGCTAAAGCAGCAATGTCTTTCAGAAGCCTTGAAAAGTTGTGGAAATCAAAACTCATTAGCACAAACACAAAACTTAGGCTATTCAAATCAAATGTACTATCAACCCTTACGTATGCGTGTGAAAGCTGGAAAACAACAAGAGATATAGAAACAAAGTTGAACGCATTCGAAAATAAATGTCTAAGGAAAATACTTGGTATAGAATGGAACGAATTCAAAACAAACGAGGAAATTAGAGAAATCGCCAATCAACCACTAATATCTTCAGTAATAAAGAAAGATGATGGTCATACGTTGGACATGTGATGAGAAGAGATAATAATCGAATAGCAAAGCAAGCCCTCATATGGGAAACAACAGGTAAAAGAAAAAGAGGAAGACCCAGGGAGACACTGAGAAGAACATTGATGAGAGAGGCAAGAGCAGCAGGAATCGGCTCCCTCAATGAGATAGAACTGCTTGCACAGAACAGAGACAGATGGCGAGATTTGATAAAATATCTTTAAAAGAAAACTGCTAGAACAAAAATTCATATAGGAGAAGGTGTATCTTGGTCTACGCCCTATGGGCCGGTTACGGCTCGAAAGGTCAATAGATAGAACACCATATTTCCCTATACGCCACTTGGCGTGACGGGGGGTACTTTACTTTACTTTAACACCATATTCCCTATAATTCCACCACTTAGCGTGACGGGGCTAAAAAGAAGAAGTGTAGTATGTAGTTTTGTATATAGTGTAGTATGTAGTCTAGTATGTACTGTAGTATGTAATTTAGTATGTAGTCTAGTATGTAGTGTAGTATGTAGTGTAGTATATAGTCTTGTATGTAGTGTAGTATATAGTCTAGCATGTAGTATAGTATGTTGTATAGTATGTAGTCTAGTATGTAGTCTAGTATGTAGTCTAATATGTAGTCTAGTATGTAGTGTAGTATGAAGTATAGTATGTAGTGTAATATGTAGTCTAGTATGTAGTGTAGTATGTAATGTAGTATGTAGTCTAGTATGTAATGTAGTATGTAGTCTAGTATGTAGTGTAGTATGCAGTCTAATATATAGTGTAGTATGTAGTGTAGTATATAGTCTAGTATGTAGTGTAGTATGTAGTCTAGTATATAGTCTAGTATGTAGTGTATTATGTAGTCTAGTATATAGTCTAGTATGTAGTCTAATATGACTATGAGACACAGGATCCAAGTAGAAAACTACAACTTCTATTCATATTTAAAAAAACATAATTAAGAAAAAATCAAAATATGTACATTCTCAAAAGACTGTTAACTTGGAGAAAATTGTGTGGAGCATTAAGGAGATAAAACTTGTGCAATAAAATATTGTCAATGAACTTTCTAACACTATTGTGCCAAGATATTTGATGAATGATGCACAAAGCATAATTAGAATTGGTTTGTAACTGCATCTGTCATATGAGTATCATTGTAACTGTTCTCCATAATATTCCTCTCTCTCAGCTGTTGAAAAGCTTTTTTACATTGTTGCTGCTCCTATATGGGTCAGTATTTAATTTGTAATGTCATCTGGATCACATGATTTGTTTTATTTCAATTTTCCAGTTCTTAAATTAGTTAATTCATTTTCTTGTTTATCTTTATGTTTTTTTTTTTAATCTTATGTTGTTATTTTTCAACTTCACTGTTTTGAATTTTCTCTATTCTGTGACCGGCAATGCTGTATAAAATGGTTTCTAACTCTTTTTAATTTTCTTTGAGGCAAATTTGTTTTCTTTAGCATTGAGTATTTTGTTTAATTTTAATAGTTTTCTACCCTCTTTTTCAAATTTGAGTAGCTATGATTTTAATAAAATATTTTCTGTTTGTTTTATAATTATGACCTTTTTTGTAGCTTAGCTGAGGCAGTCTTTAATGCTATAGCATTTGTAGATAAGGTTTCTTTTGCAGTGTTTCTAGTCTTTGATATTACTTTCTCTAACTTTTCAAGTTCTTCTAACCAAAAATGATTTACATTTTTTTCTAGTGTTTCTTGGGATAGAAAATGTTACTGCTTGCAATATAAAGAAGGTAAGGAACTGAGCAGTTTTAATAACATTTTCCATCCTGGGAATGCTGTTTTTAGTGAGATTATCAGTTAAGACGATTAGAGGCCACAGAGATGGGATTTCTCAGAAGAATGTTGAAAGTTCCCTGGACAGCTAAAAAGACCAATGAGGAAGTTCTCAAAGAAGCCAACACAAAAAGGGAGCTCTTAAAAACATCAGAAAGAAGCAATCAACATTTTTCGGGCACATCATGAGATGAGGAAAGTTGGAATACTTGGTTACAACTGGCAAAATAAAAGGAAAGAGAGATCGTGGATGACAAAGAGAGAAAATACTGGATAGCTTTGTGTCATGGCATGGAAAACAGTCGTTTTTTGAGATCAACTGTGTATTTGTTGGGACTGTCACAAAATTGTTGTTTGAGATCAACTGTGTATTTGTTATGATTGCAACAAAGTTGTTTGAGATCAACTGTGTATTTGTTGTGATTGCAACAAAGTTGTTTGAGATCAACAGTGTATTTGTTGTGATTGCAACAAAGTTGTTTGAAATCAACAGTGCATTTGTTGGGACTTTCTCAAAGTAGTTCTTGCAGCACTCTTGTTGTCTTTATTCTGGTCACAGTATCAGTGGTGGTGGCTAGACTTGAGGTTGAGGTGACATGCCAACTTCTAGAATAAGTAGTTGAGTGGTCTTATGGTTGGTTAATAAAGAACTTAACATGCCATTCTTCTACTTTCTAATCTTTCTATATTCTGATCAGTGTCGCCCAGTTCTATGAGTGACTACTAAAGCTTCTGAGTACTTGGCAGTTTCATGTCCACATCAAGGTGTAAGAGGCCAAAACAGGAGAAGGGGAGAGGAGAATGGAGAGGAGCAAGGGGAAAGAAATCTGAAGGGTGATGAGAATGAAAGAAGGAAAGTGGAGGGGGAGAAAATGGAAGAGAGAGAGGGGTAATTGATTACCCGTGAGAATAGGATACATTGATCACTTGTGGGGTGAGGCAATCCATACAAGCAATTAGACGATTCTCTAAGGTGAATCGGCTACAGCTGTCAGAAGAACGTGTTACCAGACCAGTGGCTTGGACATCCACCTTATCTTGATGGCCCTTAGAGTTGAAATGGAGTGCTACTGGGGTAGCTGTGTCGCAAGTGATGTCATACAGATGTTCATGGCATCTGTCTCCGAGGCAGAGCCCTGATTTGCCAATGTAGGTCATCTTACATCGCTTACATATAATGGCCTAGATAATGTTGCACGATGTACAAGTGAGTCTTCTCTGATCTCAAAAGGAACATTAGGGAAGGGAACTGTATCTGCTTGGAGAATGTGGTTGCAAGTCTTACATTGATTATGATAGCAACGGATTATATCCAGATGATTATGGAGGGAGACAGGAAGGCGGCTCCTGACAAGCATATTGCGAAGATTACAATTACACTTGAAGGCAATAAATGTAGGGTCTGGAGGAGTAGACGGGTAGTAGAGTTGAAGAGAAGAATGGGGAGGTAGCGGTGAATGATTTTGATCACTGCATAGTGGTGAGGATGATGGGGGAGAGCAAGTACTATCATGTCAGAGGGGGAAATGGGAAGAGGGGGTGAGGGCAGCCTGGCATGATGTGTGGAGAACTCGTTGGAGAGCAGGTAGAAGAGTTGATTCGGGATAGAGGCATCAGCAAAAGAAGTCTAGCATCAAGTAGAATTGATGTAGGAAATCTTCATCATCCTGGCAAAGGTGATGAAGCCTGAGAAATTGTGAATAGAAAAGAGTGTTCTTGCAAGATGTCAGGTGGGAAGAGTCATTGCGGAAGAAACCATAGGAGACAGTAGGATTGTAAAAGACCAAGGTAAGTAGATCAGAGACACCTCAGTAAACTGATATCTAGGAAGGAGACAGATTGGGGTGGGAGTGGGGAAGGAAATGTTTGAAGTGTTGCGGATCAAGGAGTGAATATGTCCAGCATGCTCGATGAATAGGGAAATTTCCTCCTTGGACAGGTCAGTCAAACCCATGCAGTCATCACTGTAACTATGGTACATAAAGGGAAGAGGACCTTGGTAAGTGCGGATGGACTGGTGCTTCAGGTAACCAATGAACAGGCAAGCATAGCTAGGGCCTATTTTTGTGCCCATCACTGATCTGGGTGAAGAAGTTGCCATTGAACTCGAAGGAGTTGAGGTTAAGAACTAGTTTCGCTAGAGAGATCAGGACATCAGTTGTAATAGGAGATTGGCTTCTCTTATCAAGGACAAATTTGAGAGCTCAAAGGCCGTCTGTATGGGGAATGGAGGTGTACAGGGAGCATCCATGACAAAGAAGCGGTGGTTTCGGTGAAGAGAAAGGGTGATGGAGGCAAAGATATTCAGAGCATTGTCAGTGTTTATAATAAATGAGGGGATGTTCATGATAATGGGTTGAAAAACACTGTCAAGGAAGTCAGAAATGTGTACTGTGGAACACGAGATAGAAGAGACAACAGGTCGTCCGGGAGAGTTGTGTTTGTGAATCTTGGGCAACATGTAAAATGGGTCTACGTCATTATCAGGGAGGATTATATGGGGCGAGCTAGCAGGAAGTTTTCCCTCCTGAATGTCCTTCAGAATAGTCTTCCGTACCAATGCATTATTTGAGACAGTGGCATCATCAGAGATGGGTTGGTAGAATGTGTGGCCAGATAATTGTCTCTGCCCTTCATGAACAAAGAGGTCCTTCCTCCTGACAACTACAGAGCTACCCTTATCGGCAGGCTTGATGACAATGTCCTCATGGTGGTGAAGATCCAGAAGACCCAAAGTTGCAATTGGCCTGCGGATGGAGTCCAGTCGGATTTGCGTAAGGGGCGAATTCATCATCAGGAGAAGGTTGAGAGGAAAAGTTGGGAAGAAGATGAAAAAAACCTTTCACTTTTTCCCCTTTATCTTCATGCTGAAGACCCTGCTGGTACTACGCTACTGCTGGCATAGTTCTTGGGAACATTGGAACACTCAACCCCCCCCCTCCCCTCCCCGCCCCACGACAAGGTGAAGACACCTCAGGGGGCTTGGGTTTACTAGGACAGCAAGTTTCTCTACCATGGCAATGCAGGTGTTTGTTCACTTCTGTAATTCCACACAGTGCCAAAAGACTTTTGGTTTAATGCATCCACTGGTGCATAGAAGTCACATACACTGTCTTGATACCACTTCATGGACTTCCATTTCTAGAAGGGCGGATCTAGTCCACGTTCTCTCGATCGCTGCAGAAAGTGCATTTGATGTCTGATTAATGTCGGTTCTCCATTGCACTCCTATGCATTAAAGTCAAGATGATGATCTACTTATTACATCTGCGCCGATAAAACAATGTCGCACGTCGGCAATATTCCATTTTCGACAAATCAAGTGTTGTGAATGCGACCTTCCATTGTCTAGGCTTGTTCTGCGCTTTATGTTACGTTGGTGCTGTTCATGACCGTTGTTGGATTTGCTTGACGCAAGTTATTTCCATGTTACTCATTAATGTGAAATGCTTCGTTTGCTGCAGTTTTATCTCTTTAGGGAATTTGCACCGTGTTGTGTTCGTTGTAGGCTAAATTCACTAGAGTAATCAGGATTCTAAAGGGCGCGTCATTGCAGTGCGTCCGACATTATTATGTGTGCTACGTCATCGTAATGGCTCATCGTAAATCCCTAGACCGGCCTTACGCTAATCTTATGGTCTGTTGTTTGATGTGCGACGGGGATAATCTGACAACTAAATGTGTGTTTATATGTTCGGAATTGGAGTCAACAACGATGGCCTAACATCATCAAGCGCTATACATTTTTAAAGAAATATGACGATCATCACTTTCGGGAGGATGTGAACTTCTGGTATATGGTGGATAGGCGGCAGGAACCATTGCAGGCTATGCATGAAAAGTGTTCATTGTTGCAGTTTCCTCATATTCCAAGTCAATGGGGGACTGGTTGGTCTCGAGGCAAGACGCCGGCCTCGGGACAGAGAGGTTGTGGGTTTAAATCTCGGCTACACCGGTTGGGGTTTTATTTATGATTTCTCTCTGCGACAACCACCCCTGGTCTCAGCAGCGAGGCCCGGCTTGAAACGTCATTTACTCATCGATGAAAAAAACATGTGTACCTCCGAAGTCGGAGTTATCTGTCTGTGCGGCGAGGGACCCCTGTGCACACGGCTGCCAGGAAAAAATGGATTAACATGCAAAATTCAGTTCCTAGTCTCTAGGGACTTCATCAGAGTTGAAAGCTGACGAACGCAACAACAATATACCACTTCATTACAGATGATACATTTTCTATTGTAAAAAATAATCAGTTCTAGAATTTTATGAACAGCAATTCTAATTAATCTCAAATATGATAACTGGAAAAACATGGCCACATTAAGATGACTTATTTGAGTTGTAAGTTAGTCTTGAGACAAAGAGAGCATATTCTTTTAGCATCAATGCAGAGGTTGAGCCTGAAGTCAGTGTTGCCTCTTCCATGCTTGCCTAAAGTCAGCAGCTTGTCATAATTTGGTTGCATGCCATCATTTTTGCTTGTTTCTAGTGGAGCTGTTATTGCAATATATTTTAATTGAATTGAGCATTTTTTTAATTGCCAGCGATACACAAAATTGTAATACTCACTCAGGGTGATATTGGCGGACTGACCATCTGTCATTATGATCAACATTTTAGTGGCATTGTTTCGGCCTCCCCCAGGAGCATCGAATACTCCATCTTTGAAAATGGTATCCAATGCGTGTTCTGTGTTAGTGCCTCCCCTCAAATGAGGGGCTTCAAGCAGAGTCTGTTAAGATGAAATAAGCCACAGAAACATTGTTTGAAAGTGTAGCCTTTAACTATAAATACTGGCCATTATACCATTACCCCATTTCTGAAAGTCAACAAGGGAGTTAACTGAGGGCAGGAATAAAGGTAACATGCTCAGTGCAACCACTATGTGGTGTACAGGTAACATTGTGTTTCACCACCTACCCACTTCAGGAGGGGAGAAAAACATTTATCCCACTGTGAATAAAACAGATTTCCATCTTATAGGCAAACAATTGGTTCAGTCCACTAAAGTTTCTAGTTTCTAGTAATAAATATGCAGTATAAGTAATGGCACAATATAATTAAACTTACAATGTGGCAGAAAGCTCTTCATAGTACATTATTAATAGGAAGGTGCAACGATAAAAGTCTAAAGCAGCTCTCATCACTGCTTATGTGGGATAACTCTGAAATAGATGAATCTATAGTTTTCATTATGAGAACTTCTTAATACTGAAGGGATGAATATATGTCAATGGTACATTTTAAGGTTCCCTTCATACCTTCATAGGTAAATGGGGAATATAGTGCTAGTGCCTACATTTTTCCATGATCAGTGGCATATTTTAGGGTGACATGGTTGGTATCACACCAGGCCATCTTTACTTCCAGAAAAAAAAACTCTGGCACACATTTTCAGAAGCTGAGTGAATCCCTAAAGTTTTGTTGGTCTGAAAAGATTCCCTGCATCTGGAAATGAACCTAGATCTTTATGACTGGTAGTGAGTGAACTAATCACTCAGTCCTTGAGGTTTCAGACTAATAATGCTAAAGCTATAGAATTAATGTTTTGACATAATCATAAGATACTTCTGTGTACAAGATATAATATTACAAAAATACAATAAAATCCTGAAAAAGAGGATATTCCAGCTTTGCAGATAAGACAGGACTAAACAAACCAACAGTTCCACTCTAAATGGTCTTCTATTAGGGAGTAACGCAAACAAAATACCAGAATAATAAAGAATTCCAAATGGTAGCCAGACAGTGGTGGGTAAGGTTGGAGTGTGTAGGGATAGTACCTCAAGTGGCAGGAGGTAGCCACATCCTCCGAGATGACTTTAGAGCTTATCTGGTCCCCCAACTCCTATCCAGTGCATGTATGGCTCCTCGTGTCTGCTTGTGCATGGCAGCGCCCCTCTCCCCTCTCAGGGCAATGGCTCTGACTGGCAGGGTAAATTAAGGAGGACAAGTTAAGGAAGGAAGTCTCCCTTCTATAGTACACACAGCTGCTGGCAGAAAGGACAGAGGATCGACTTGGTCTACAATGGTTTTGAAGGCAGGAGCTGGAATGGACTGGTTTTGGGTTCAGGGAGCAACAAGAACCTAAGGTGTTAAGTGGTCAGAACCAATCAGAAAGCACTGGCAAACTATACTGATTGCAGACTGTTGAGAGATCATGACAGGCAACAAGAACCTAAGGTGTTAAGTGGTCAGAACCAATCAGAAAGCACTGGCAAATTACTGATTGCAGACTGTTGAGAAATCATGACAGGCAACAAGAACCTAAGGTGTTAAGTGGTTAGAACCAATCAGAGAGCACTGGTAAACTACTGATTGCAGGCTGTTGAGAAATCATGACAGGCAACAAGAACCTAAGGTGTTAAGTGGTCAGAACCAATCAGAAAGCACTGGCAAACTATACTGATTGCAGACTGTTGAGAGATCATGACAGGCAACAAGAACCTAAGGTGTTAAGTGGTCAGAACCAATCAGAAAGCACTGGCAAATTACTGATTGCAGACTGTTGAGAAATCATGACAGGCAACAAGAACCTAAGGTGTTAAGTGGTCAGAACCAATCAGAAAGCACTGGCAAACTATACTGATTGCAGACTGTTGAGAAATCATGACAGGCAACAAGAATAGCCAGCTGGAAAGAACAATAATGGAAGGCATGGTTCCTGGGTGATGCATCAGTAACAGATCAGGAACAAAGTGGTTTCAAGACATCAAGTAGACCTTGAACAGAAGAAGTGGGAGATCTGGCTAGAGACAGAGATAATTTCAGATGGGCTGTGGTGAATGTAATGTTAAGTGGGAGATCAATGAACATGCGACTGATGATGATGATAATGATGAGCCAGAGAGATGTAACATTATGTAAATGCACACAAGAATGAAATCTGATACAGTAACCTATGACAAGAGGCAAGAATGGTTTTAAAATTATGCGTAGAGAAAAGGCCATTAGACATATAAATAAAATATTTAGATAGAAACATAGATGTCATTATGGAAAGAAATGAATCCCACTTATATTTAAAGATCAAAAGTCGACAATGAGGCAGTTATCAAGAGCAAACAAACTGTGTTCATCCAACAGAGTCAAAGACAGTGTCAGTGTTACTGAGCTAGAATTTTCAGGGGAATCTATACCAACTTTACTGTGGCCTCACATGGCTTTTACGTTTATTCTCACTTACAGATAAACATGCACACCTGCAAAATTGACCAGTGGTCACTGAAGTCATCTAAGTCAAACAGTTTGGTTGCATTGTCACTGAAGATGAAGGCCCAAACTGTGCATTACTTGGTCCAATTTGGAAGCTCTCTGTGAAGTTTGCAGCAAACAAAAGCTGTTGCTGGTAGTCCTCACTGCTGATACTTCCAGAGGAGTCCAGCAGAAAAATGATATCTGCAAGCTTGCTGCATCCTATTGGAAAGATAATGCTACATAGATGATGTGTGTATCTGTTGCACACTTCAAATTTATAACCTTTGAATATAATTAATTCCACTGTTATTAAAAGACATTATCTTTTGTCTGCAATTTTGTTTATTATTAAAATGAAGACATTACATTTTATATGGATATAGTTGTGCAAATAATAAGATCATTTGCAGAAAGAGCCTTGATAGTTAAGACTTATCTATTCTTCTGTTTTATAGACCAAAGCATTGGACTCAATAAAGCATCAAGAAATAATAAAAATTGTAGAAAGTATAAACATTGAAGCAAATATCTGAGAGTAATAAAGATCACATATTGGTAACAAAAAGCAGTTATAAAACTGGAAATCAAGTGGGAATGTTTCAACAAATAAAACAATGTGTTAGGCATGGGTGATTACTATCACCAGATTTATTTAATATGTATAGTAAGATTATACTAAGATCCATAAAGGACATACCTGAGATATCAGTTGTTGTCATAATATAAACAACCTAAGGTATGATGATGGTTCATTAATCACTGAGGGTGAAAGTGAGTTACTGAAATGATTGCCATTAAAGTGGTGAAAAGTAAAAATAAAGGCCTTTAACCTCAACAGTTAAAAGACAGAAGAGATGGCTGCAACAAAGAAAAATGCATTTCTTATAGCACAATTAAAGTAAATGGGACAGTATTAAAACAGGTTTCCGATTGTATCCAAGATGGAGGAATTATTTTTCTCCGGCTTGGTATAGAACCATTGATCAGAGGTTAAACAAGCCGCTATCGTAAAAACGATTTTGTTAATGAAACGTAGACCTGATACAATTCAGTGGAAGAGATCGATCACTTTATCTATCTTGGAAGTCACATTGATCAAGAAGGGGATACAAGCAAAGAAATTAGAATCAGAATAGCTAAAGCAGTAATGTCTTTCAGAAGCCTTGAAGAGTTGTGGAAATCAAAACTAATCAGCACAAACACAAAACTTAGACTATTCAAATCAAATGTACTATCAACACTTACGTATGCATGTGAAAGCTGGAAAACAACAAGAGATATAGAAACAAAGTTGAACGCATTCGAAAATAAATGTCTAAGGAAAATACTTGGCATAGTGTGGAACGAATTCAAACAAACGAGGAAATTAGAGAAATCGCCAATCAACCACTAATATCTTCAGTAATAAAGAAAAGACGATGGTCATATGTTGGACATGTGATGAGAAGAGATAATAACCAAATAGCAAAGCAAGCCCTCATGTGGGAAACAACAGGTAAAAAAAAAAGAGGAAGACCCAGAGAGACACTGAGAAGAACATTGATGAGAGAGGCAAGAGCAGCAGGAATCTGCTCCCTCAATGAGATAGAGCTGCTTGCACAGAACAGAGACAAATGGCGAGATTTGATAAAATATCTTTAAAAGAAAACTGCTAGAACAAAAATTCAGATGAAGGAGTATCTTGGTCTATGCCCTATGGGCCGGCTACGGCTCGAAAGGCCAATAGATAGATAGATAGATTAAAACAGGTAAATAAATTTAAATACCTGGGAACTATGTTAATTTCGAATGGTAGATGTACAATAGAGGTGAGTACTGAGATGTAGTGCCCAGACATTCCAAAGAATGAGAAATATTTTATACAGTTCATTGTTGTCAATGGAAATAATAAAAACAGTTCTTCAGTGTTATGTGAAGCCAGTCTTGAGGTATGGAAGTGAATCCTAGACAGTCGGACAACAGACTTTAAAATTGTTTGACAAAGACAGAAATGTGGTTTTACAGAATAAGGTTGAGAATACCATGGACAGTTAAAAAGAGTAATGAGGATGCTCTAAAAGAGGCCAAAACAAAACAAAAACTAATTTCCAAAATTAGAAGGAAACAATCTTCATTTTTTTGGCCATGTAAAGAGAGGGGAACAAATAGTTCATAGCACAACTGGGAGAGATAAGTGGGAAAAAAAAGAGAAAAAAGATTCAAGTCAGTTTACAGAAGTGGTTTGGTAGGAAATGAACAGAAATTATCAACATCTGTAAAGATCAAAAGTTGTGGAGAGACATGATCACCTATGCCAACAGGCATGGTACTTGATTATGATGAATAGTGCAGATTTTTGCATAGATGGAGGCACTCAAACAACCAACTTTTATCTAAAAATTAAAACAAAAAGAATTAAGCACAAATTACTTAAGACATTCAACTTCCCATTAACAAAAAGTCAAAAACAAAACTACTTTTAAAATGTAACCATCTAAAAATGTATAGTTAGACAGTAAAAGATTGCATGTTAGACCTAGTAATCTAGCATGTGGGGAACATCTCTGGGATACCCCCAATGTGTGGTTTTTCAAAGTTAAGCCCTTAATTTACGACAGACGCAGCAAGGGATAAACGTTTATGCCCAAAAGAAATCACAGAAAAATGGGGATATGCCACAAATATAAATTAGCAACCATCAGTATATGCAGAATAAAAAAACAAAGATGTTGAACTTATAAAACATCTGATCAAATAAATTGAAAACTCATTGTATTATAGGCCTACATATATCATTACATATACCTGGTTTCACTTGTAACAAAGAATTAATATAGTTATGATTATTAAAGCATGAAAACATGTGTTATAGTAAGAATTACATGTCTGACATCAAATACAAGATTTTCTAGATGGTTTTTTTGTTTTTTAATTGATATCAACATCAATGATCTTAATGAGTCAAAAGTGGTAACAAATAAGATCGTTATATTAAATATTACATTTTTATTTTACACTGGAGCCTTAGTTCCTATAAAAATATCAGAAAGAAACAATCATTTTTTTTACACATCAAGAGAAGACAAATGTTGGAATACTTGGTTATAACTGGCAAAATACAGAGAAAGAGAAATCATGGATGACAAAGAGAGATCATAGATAGCTTTGTGTCATTGCATGGTAACCAGTCAACAACAGATTTGATACAAAACACTGAAGACAGAGAATTGTGAAAGGACATGATCGTTTATGCTAATGGTATGGAATGATGATGGTGATGGAGCCTTGGTGTGTGAGTGGTTAGTGCTTCCTGGTCAGAATGGGCTGGGTTCAATTCCAAAAGTGGTGACTTTTTTTTTCTAACCAACAATGCCACAGGATCCACCCAACCTCTAAAAATGGGTACCAGAGATTTTTCTTGGAAGTAAAGGTGACCTGACATGATGCTGACCACATCACTCAAAAGTGTGCTGTTGGTCATAGAAAAATATGGTCACTAATGCCATATGGGTTTCCGGTTGTTTCCAAAATGGAGGAATTATTTTTCTCCGGCTTGGTATATAACCGTTGATCAGAGGTTTAACAAGCCACTATCGTAAAAACGATGTCGTTAATGAAACGTAGACCTGATACAGAATAAAGAAAAGACGATGGTCATATGTTGGACATGTGATGAAAAGAGATAATAACCGAAAAGCAAAGCTAGCCCTCATACGGGAAACAACAGGTAAGAGAAAAAGGGGAAGACCCAGAGAGACACTGAGAAGAACATTGATGAGAGAGGCAAGAGCAGCAGGATTTGGCTCCCTCAATGAGATTGAGCTGCTTGCACAGAACAGAGACAGATGGCGAGATTTGATAAAATATCTTTAAAAGAAAACTGCTAGAACAAAAATTCAGATAGGAGAAGGTGTATCTTGGTCTAAGCCCTATGGCTCGAAAGGTCAATAGATAGATAGAATACCATATGCCTAGCAAAACTACATTTGATTGCAAAAAAAAAAACAAAAGCTAATACGAGATCACATAAAATGTTCACTACAACAGATTACAGAAAAAGTCACTTAAGTTAATCACTTAAACTTACCTGTTGTTTGTGAGACCGTTACTAGAGACAGAGATAAAAATAAGCATATTACTTGTAAGAACGAGAATGTGTCAACTTTAAAAAAAACTGCCATGCAATTTATCTCTTACAAAAATATTACACATTGTATATCATCTGGCATCAGGACATATAAATCTTGCATCACACACATGGAAATCCTTGCATCAAACACATGGAAATCCTTGCATAAACCACATAGAAAACTTTGCATATAACATAAAAAAACTTGCATAAAACACATAGAAAACCTTGCATAAAACACATAGCAAACCTTGCATCAAGCTCATAGAAAACTGCATCAAATACATGGAAAACTTCATTAAACAAATAGAAAACTTTGCATCAAATACATAGAAAACTTGTGTCAAACACATAGAAAATCTGCAATCAAATGTGCAGAAAGAAAGTAAATAAAGTATTTAGTTATTCTTTAAGATAGGAACACTGTTTACTTCATGTCATCAAATAACCAAATATGAGGGTCTGTGTCTTTAATAATTAAATACTGAGGTAGCACAATTCTTCTGTAGATTTTTCTCAAAAATATATTATTTAAAAAAATAAACATTAAAAAAACTGGCTTATATATATATATATATATATATATATATATATATATCTTTTTACAGAGGAAATAAAATACTAGTTACATCAAAGACATTGTGGTTGGAAAAAATAACAATGGAAGGCATGTTCTGGTAAGATGAAATAGGACAGATCAAGAAAAACATGGTTCAAAGATACAAAAGAGACCTTGAGTTTAACAACAGATGTAGTAGGAGAAAAAAGCACAGTATATTTTGTGATGTTTTTACATTCTACAATAGTGGATCTAGCTAAAGAGAGAGAGAGATACTTTCAAACAGGCTGTGATGAATGCAACATTCTGTAAAGGACACACAACTTGGTGAAGATATATATATATATATATATGAATATGTTTTTATGGGAAATATATATATCCAGGCAAATACTATATGGTGAACTAACACACAGAAAAAGACAAATCAGCAGACCTAAACTACGATATAGATATATATGTAAATCATCTCTGAATGACTTCTTCATATGTGAATATGACTGGAAACATCTGGCAAGTGATCGCACATCATGTATAAGGAACAGGATAACATCATTTGAGACTGTGCTAAGACAAAAATTAGAAGAGAAAAGACTCATGAAAAGGATGGAAAATCCTGTAGACCAGTGGGCCTGACTTGTTCATTCTGTGGCTGTGTGTGTTTGTCAACATTTGTAGAATTAGCCATGAGAAAGCTGTTCATTCGTAGTACGAATGGGAGCTGATGAGGTGACCAGGGACAAGTTGATGACATACCTCGGAGTTAAGTTGATCGCAGCCTGTGTTTTCGGGACCACGTCGACCATGTGATAACAAAATCCCGCAAAGGATTAGCCGCCTTGAAGGTCATGGCAGCTGCCAACATCGAGCAGAGGCTACTTACTCTTCTGTTCCAGGGATTAGTCCTCGCACCAATCGAGTATGCCCTGGCCATTCTTACTGTTAGTACGACTCAAATTGATAGGCTGGAGAAAATACAAAATGAAGCCATGCGCATTATCCTGGGATGTACGAGGGACACTCCCTGTGTGGCAATGAGGTATCTTCTTGACTTTCCAACCATGGATGACAGAATCAAGATCTGGAGAGCACGAGCATACCTGAAGATTAGTACAGATACAGAGCATCCATTGCACCACGTGCTCAACACAGAGAAAGGCACCAGGCTAAAAAGAGGCAAATCATGGGTGGGCCGAGCAGAAGATGTCATCAAACAGGTCTGTGGGCTTACCAATCTCAGCGTTGGTGAGGAGTGGATACCGGTGCCTACGACATTCAAGGGACTTTCTCATGTATTGTCACACTCGACAGGAAAAGTAGGGAACAGAACCCGGTCGTGGTTAATGCTGAGGTCAACGGTCTCATCTGCGATAACACCGATGAGAAAGATGCAGTCATCTATACAGACGGATCTGTAAGACGACACGAAAGAAGTGCATGGGCATTTACAGCACGTTCGGCAGGCAGAATGGTCAAGGAAGACAGTGGTGCATACGCCATGACCACGAGTAGCATGACAATGGAGGTGATGGCAGTGACCAAGGCATTCAAATGGTTAGAGTCACAAGACTACATCCACGCATGTATACTGAGTGATTCGATGAGCATGATAAAAAAAGTGGAGGCGGGCTTTGTACGCATGCAATGGGTAGAGTCGTTGCAGAAATCCAAATACGTAAGGTCACCTTTGTCTATGTCCCTGGACATGCGGGAGTGCGGGGAAATGAGAGAGCGGACAGGTTGGCTAGCTGCGCTGTCGTTGAGGACGGGCAACCGATGGATCGGGCGGACATCATCAATGCACTCCGAGATGTGGGAAGAGCACGGGACTTCGACAAACACAGATCAACGTCGCTTCTTCGGATGATGGAAATGGGAGTTAAGATGGGCACGGCCAGAAATGAGAAACTTGGTGGCCGTGTAAGAAGACTTATCAACCAACATAGAACTGGAGTCGTCAGTCGCTGGACACTGAGGGAATTGCTGAGGAGGGGATCTGAGCACCTATGGACATGTTCGGAGTGCAATGATGATGACCCGCATATAACTCAATAACTCAATAACTCAAGCTGTTCAACAAAAACAAAACCTAAAAAAAAATACACAATAGCCTCCACTAAACCATCTGACAAGACGAAAAGGGCCATATACATATGTATACATATGTATATATATGTATATATATATATATATATATATATATATATATATATATATATATATATATATATATATATATATATATATATATATATAATATGCAGCTTTCCAAAAAAATGAGGAAGATACTATGCAATCTATTTTTGACAATCAAAACAAGAAAAAGAGTTCTTAAATGTTATGTAGAGTCAAGTCTTAACGTATGGATGTGGATCATGGACAATAGGACAACAAACAAGAAAATCACTGGAGTGTGTAGAAATGGGGTTTTACAGAAGAATGTTGAGAATACCATGGACAGCTAAGAAGAGTAATGAAAACGTTCTGAAAGAGGCCAAAACAAAAAGAGAGCTAATTTCCAATATTAGGAAGAAACAATCACCATTTTTTGGCCATGTAATGAAAAGAGAACAACTGGAATATCTTGTAACAACTGGGAAAATTGAAGACGAAGAGATAGAGGAAAGCAAAGAGAAAAAATACCAGACAGCTTAAGAGAATGGCTTGGCAGAAGGTCAACAACAGAAGTGATAAATAACTGTCAAGATCAAAAATTGTGGAGAGACATGATCACCTATGCCAGCAGGCCCGGTACTTGATGATTATATACATGTATAATATACTCCATGAAAACATATTCATCACAAATTATTCAAACATATATAAAAATAATTTACCTTTTTCACATGTCTTGTTGGTAAGTGATTTCTGAATTGTATTCAGTACATTAAAATTATTAACTTGGAACACATCTTCAGGCAATGAAGCAATAGCCTCTAGTTCTGAATGTTTCACAGTATTTCCAATACCAACGGACAGGATCAGGACCCCAGTATCCTTGAGTAGCTGAGCCTCTCTGGAAGTCTCTGTTGGAAGTGAGGACTGACCATCTGTGAGGACAATGGCTATTTTAGAAACATTTCCTCTGGCTCCGTGAGCAGGCGTAAAGGCCTCTAATCTTGCTTTCATCAATGCTGTGTTTGTGAATGTGTTCTGTGATAAGTATCTGATACCAAGTATTCCCTAGGGATAAAAGCACAATATATTGTGTGATATTTTTACATTCTACAATAGCAGATGAACAATCATAACTTTAACTGCAAAAAACTTAATAGAGAACAATTATGGGAGATATTAACAACATACACAATAGGCCAAAATCTAATTAGCTGATGAATTAGCAGATTATAGTCCCTATAACAACAGCAGCTGCACAGTCAAAATTGCAGAAAGTTCCACAGAACATTTAAAATCACCAAGTAATAAAACAAAGCCGCCTTGACCACATTTTTACTCTATGACTTATATTGGAGGAACACATTGAAAAGCAAAAACCTTTTGTACTTAACTTCATCGACTTCAAAAAGCATTTCATAGTATTCATAGAGATTCTTTGTGGAAAATTCTGAAGCAATATGACTTACCATAAAAAATCATAAATATTATTAAAGACATGATGGTTACACATGTGCAGTTCGAACAGAGGAAGGACTGAGTGAATGTTTCCCAATAGAAACTGGGGTTAAACAAGGATGTATTTTATCGCCCTTGTTATTTGGAATTGTTATGGACTTCATAATGAAGAAATGTTGCACTGGTAATAAAGGCATCGAATGGATACAAGGAGACCATTTGGAGGACCTCGACTTTGTTGATGACATATTTCTCATCAGCAGCCAGTTAAAAACGATGCAGGAAAACACAAATGAACTATCATCAATAGCCAGCAAAATTGGGTTTGAGATCAATCATGAAAAGACTAAAGTCATGAAAAACTTAATTCCAACAGACGACAAAATATACATGGAAAACAAACCAGTGGAAGAGATCGAACACTTTATCTATCTTGGAAGTCACATTGATCGAGAAGTGGATACAAGTAAAGAAATTAGAATCAGAATATATAAAGCAGCAATGTCTTTCAGAAGCCTTGAAAAGTTGTGGAAATCAAAACTCATCAGCACAAACACAAAACTTAGGCTATTCAAATCAAATGTACTATCAACCCTTATGTATGCGCGTTAAAGCTGAAAAACAACAAGAGATATAGAAACAAAGTTGAACGCATTCGAAAATAAATGTCTAAGGAAAATACTTGGTATAGCGTTTAACAAATTTAAAACAAATGAGGAAATTAGAGAAATCGCCAATCAACCACTAATATCTTCAGTAATAAAGAAAAGATGAAGGTCATATGTTGGACATGTGATGAGAAGAGATAATAACCAAATAGCAAAGCAAGCCCTCATGTGGGAAACAACTGGAAAGAGGAAAAGAGGAAGAGCTAGAGAGACACTGAGAAGAACATTGACGAGAGAGGAAAGAGCAGCAGGAATCGGCTCCCTCAGTGAGATAGTGCTGCTGGCACAGAACAGAGACAAATGGCGAGATTTGATAAAATATCTTTAAAAGAATTGAAAACTGCTAGAACAAAAATTTAGATAAAAGAAGGAGTATCTTGGTTTATGCCCTATGGGACGGCTACGGCTCGAAAGGTCAATAGATAGATAGATAGATAGATAGATAGATAGATAGATAGATAGATAGATAGATAGATAGATAGATAGATAGATAGATAGATAGATAGATAGATAGATAGATAGATAGATAGATAGATAGAGATAGATAGATAGATAGATAGATAGATAGATAGATAGATAGATAGATAGATAGATAGATAGATAGATAGATAGATAGATAGATAGATAGATAGAGATAGATAGATAGATAGATAGATAGATAGATAGATAGATAGATAGATAGATAGATAGATAGATAGATAGATAGATAGATAGATAGATAGATAGATAGATAGATAGATAGATAGATAGATAGATATAGATAGATAGATAGATAGATAGATAGATAGATAGATAGATAGATAGATAGATAGATAGATAGATAGATAGATAGATAGATAGATAGATAGATAGATAGATAGATAGATAGATAGATAGATAGATAGATAGATAGATAGATAGATAGATAGATAGATAGATAGATAGATAGATAGATAGATAGATAGATAGATAGATAGATAGATAGATAGATAGATAGATAGATAGATAGATAGATAGATAGATAGATAGATAGATAGATAGATAGATAGATAGATAGATAGATAGATAGATAGATAGAATAAAACAAAGATGTGTAAAATAACTTCTATTGTTTATTATATTTACATGGACTACATATGTAACTAAGCCAACCTATTTGAGTCAAATGGTATAAATGAGACGCAGACAATCAAGCACTGATACAAGAAGAGTTAGACTTGTCTTATCTTGGGAGTTTTTCCTACTTCTCCATGAGACATGATCCATTCAACTTCAGACTAGGTTATATTAGACTGCATTTGCTAACAATTGCTAAAAATGAAAATAAAAACTGCTTTAGGCTGATAGCTGTTTATATTATAAGATCTGCAAGAACACTTATATCATCATCATCATCATCATCATGTACCCTGCCGGTTGGCGTAGGCGATCATGTCCCTCCACAATCTTCTATCTACAGTGCATCTTATCAGTTCTGTTGTTGACTGTTTTCCATGCCATGACACCAAGCTATCCAGTATTTTATCTCTTTGTCGTCCGCGATCTCTCTTTCCTATTATTTTGCCAGTTGTAATCAAGTATTCCAACTTTCCTCTTCTCATGATGTGCCCAAAAAATGTTGATTGCTTCTTTCTGATGTTTTTTAAGAGCTCCCTTTTTGTGTTGGCCTCTTTGAGAACTTCCTCATTGGTCTTTTATCTGTCCAGGGAACTTTCAACATTCTTCTGAGAAATCCCATCTCTGTGGCCTCTAACCGTCTTTTCATTTGTTTGTCTACTGTCCATGATTCGCTTCCATAGGTCAGAATTGGTTCTATATAGCACTGATGAACTCTCTTTCTCATTTTTATTGACATAGATTTGTTGCATAAGATATTTTTCATTTTCTTAAATGCTATTTTGGCCTGAGCTATTCTGCTTTTTATTTCTGTGGTGCATCTCCCATCTGATGTAATTATTGTGCCCAAGTATTTGAAACGTTGCACTTGTTTTAGATTTGTCTCGTTTATTTTTATGCTGCATGATGGTGATTATTGTTTCTTCGATACAACCATTACTTCTGTTTTCTTACTATTCAGACTGAGACCTTTCTATATAGACTTAACATTGTAGGTACCCAAGACAATGTAAAAAAAAAACATCAATATAACACAAGAAATGAACATCTCAAAAGAAAAATTAATCTCAACATAATAGTAGATAACAGACAATCAAAGCAGGTGAAGAATTTCAAATATCTGGGAAGTTTTTGGATAGCCTCGCAAACTGCAAGGAAGTAAACCAACTCATTTGAAACAAAATGCTACAGAAAATCTTTAAGATACCTTAAGTAATGTTTTTTTTTTTTTTTTTTTTTTTGCACAGACAAATTAGCTAAAGAGGGAGGGAGATTACCACAAGAGAACCATCTGGTCAGCCACGATGAAGCCAAATCCATCATCAAAGGCCAGTATCATGTAAAATGAAAACAAGAACACCCAAAGTGTAACGAGAGGGATGGATACCTCCAACTATCAAGGAGGGATCAAGTCATCCTACTTCGCCTACACACTGGCCACAACAGAATGAGAAACCACATGTTCACCGAATTTAAAATAGGAACTATCAGCCAATGCCACTGTACACTGGATAATATGACAACAAAACATGTTCTACAGGATTGCTCCCAGTACACAGACCTGAGAAGGACAGTGTGTTCCACACCCACCTCCCTGGAAGAGAACTACACGGGGTAACCGAATCACTTGAAACTGCCTTCATACGAGAGTCTGGAATCCTAGTCTGAATGAGCCATGATCACAGAAGAAGAAGAAGCAGAAATAATGAAATAGAGCAATGAAGATATATCAAAAGACTTAAAAATTAAAAAGAACTAGCTTATAAACATCATTCTACAAAGGAGATTAAAATATATTTTCCCATGTCAAAAGAACAATAATAGAAGGCTTAATAACTTGAGAAGTAAAGTGAACTATCTATGGCACAACCTTCATCCATCATTGTGGTACTAGACCTGGATGCTACATTCAGGAGAAGTAAAGTGAACTATCAATGGCACAACCTTCATCCATCATTGTGGTACTAGACCTGGATGCTACATCCAGGAGAAGTAAAGTGAACTATCTATGGCACAACCTTCATCCATCATTGTGGTACTAGACCTGGATGCTACATCCAGGAGAAGTAAAGTGAACTATCTATGGCACAACCTTCATCCATCATTGTGGTACTAGACCTGGATGCTACATCCAGGAGAAGTAAAGTGAACTATCTATGGCACAACCTTCATCCATCATTGTGGTACTAGACCTGGATGCTACATCCAGGAGAAGTAAAGTGAACTATCTATGGCACAACCTTCATCCATCATTGTGGTACTAGACCTGGATGCTACATCCAGGAGAAGTAAAGTGAACTATCTATGGCACAACCTTCATCCATCATTGTGGTACTAGACCTGGATGCTACATTCAGGAGAAGTAAAGTGAACTATCTATGGCACAACCTTCATCCATCATTGTGGTACTAGACCTGGATGCTACATCCAGGAGAAGTAAAGTGAACTATCTATGGCACAACCTTCAACCATCATTGTGGTACTAGACCTGGATGCTACATCCAGGAGAAGTAAAGTGAACTATCTATGGCACAACCTTCATCCATCATTGTGGTACTAGACCTGGATGCTACATCCGGGAGAAGTAAAGTGAACTATCTATGGCACAACCTTCATCCATCATTGTGGTACTAGACCTGGATGCTACATCCGGGAGAAGTAAAGTGAACTATCTATGGCACAACCTTCATCCATCATTGTGGTACTAGACCTGGATGCTACATTCAGGAGAAGTAAAGTGAACTATCTATGGCACAATCTTCATCCATCATTGTGGTACTAGACCTGGATGCTACATCCAGGAGAAGTAAAGTGAACTATCTATGGCACAACCTTCATCCATCATTGTGGTACTAGACCTGGATGCTACATTCAGGAGAAGTAAAGTGAACTATCTATGGCACAACCTTCATCCATCATTGTGGTACTAGACCTGGATGCTACATCCAGGAGAAGTAAAGTGAACTATCTATGGCACAACCTTCATCCATCATTGTGGTACTAGACCTGGATGCTACATCCAGGAGAAGTAAAGTGAACTATCTATGGCACAACCTTCATCCATCATTGTGGTACTAGACCTGGATGCTACATCCAGGAGAAGTAAAGTGAACTATCTATGGCACAACCTTCATCCATCATTGTGGTACTAGACCTGGATGCTACATCCAGGAGAAGTAAAGTGAACTATCTATGGCACAACCTTCATCCATCATTGTGGTACTAGACCTGGATGCTACATTCAGGAGAAGTAAAGTGAACTATCTATGGCACAACCTTCATCCATCATTGTGGTACTAGACCTGGATGCTACATCCAGGAGAAGTAAAGTGAACTATCTATGGCACAACCTTCATCCATCATTGTGGTACTAGACCTGGATGCTACATCCAGGAGAAGTAAAGTGAACTATCTATGGCACAACCTTCATCCATCATTGTGGTACTAGACCTGGATGCTACATCCAGGAGAAGTAAAGTGAACTATCTATGGCACAACCTTCATCCATCATTGTGGTACTAGACCTGGATGCTACATCCAGGAGAAGTAAAGTGAACTATCTATGGCACAACCTTCATCCATCATTGTGGTACTAGACCTGGATGCTACATTCAGGAGAAGTAAAGTGAACTATCTATGGCACAACCTTCATCCATCATTGTGGTACTAGACCTGGATGCTACATCCAGGAGAAGTAAAGTGACCTATCTATGGCACAACCTTCATCCATCATTGTGGTACTAGACCTGGATGCTACATCCAGGAGAAGTAAAGTGAACTATCTATGGCACAACCTTCATCCATCATTGTGGTACTAGACCTGGATGCTACATCCAGGAGAAGTAAAGTGAACTATCTATGGCACAACCTTCATCCATCATTGTGGTACTAGACCTGGATGCTACATCCAGGAGAAGTAAGTGAACTATCTATGGCACAACCTTCATCCATCATTGTGGTACTAGACCTGGATGCTACATTCAGGAGAAGTAAAGTGAACTATCTATGGCACAACCTTCATCCATCATTGTGGTACTAGACCTGGATGCTACATCCAGGAGAAGTAAAGTGAACTATCTATGGCACAACCTTCATCCATCATTGTGGTACTAGACCTGGATGCTACATCCAGGAGAAGTAAAGTGAACTATCTATGGCACAACCTTCATCCATCATTGTGGTACTAGACCTGGATGCTACATCCAGGAACAATAAGGAATATAACAAACAATGAAGTTAAATGAATCAGACATAAGTCATAAAACATTCAGAGAATATCACCAGAAGTGAAGATTTAAGAGAAAAGAAAGAAATAATATTTTCTATGTAATACACAAAGTAACAACTGATAAAAGTTTGGTTAAGCGATGAAACAGAGAGAACTAAATGTGGTACAACAAACCATCAACAAATACTACTGGGGGCTGACCATGACCAAATATAGATTGATAGAATGAAACACAAGAAACATAGCAGCAGAAGAGACCAACAGAAAAGACTGCAGACTATATCTCCCCTCAGTGCTGAAAAGCATATAAGAAAAAAGGATAAACAAATGATGATGACTTTAGTTTGTGGTGGTCATATTTAGAGAAACTAAAAATACAACTGTAAGTCACATTACAGCTCATTTCAGTAAAACATTTTTGATTCATACATATTCTACAGTGACAGGTTACCACTGAGCTAAACAATTTCTTTTTCCTACTGTTTCTGCTTATTCACTAATGAAAGAAAATAGTTGTAGCAGTTTAAATTAACAAACACATTAACAGACAAAACTTGCAGTTAAACTAAATGGCCTTTAAAACAAAAAAAATAAGAAACACAAAACCAGAAACACAGCAAAAACTAGTATCAATAAAATAAATGAAGAAACAGGCAAATGAAGTACCAACCAACTCAAGTGTGGCATATATATGAATTTTGATGTTTGGACCAAAATAAATCTGTGAGAACACAAACAAAACATGTAAACAGATATAAACTAGAGAAATAATGTTATTATTCCTTTTATTCATCTAGTTTGTATCTGTTTTTGATTGTTTGCAAACACTAGCTTTTTCTTTTTTTAATCTCTTGTGAAGTCCTGAGGTTTTTTTGTATCTTCAGTGTATTCCAGATGGAATACATTTTGTGTGAATGTAAGTTTTTACCCCTTTTCTTTCACACTGGTAGCTGTGTACTCAGGTGTCCCTCAATATACAGGGCATGAGGCAGATATGCTCTGATTTCAGAGGTACTCTCCTTTTTTTCTTAAACTGTCAGGATTATTGACATTTGTGGGTAGATTTTTTCTATTCATTATACCAGGCAACTGGGGTTAAACAAGGATGTATTTTATCGCCCTTGTTATTTGGAATTGTTATGGACTTCATAATGAAGAAATGCTGCACTGGTAATAAAGGCATCGAATGGATACAAGGAGACCATTTGGAGGACCTGGACTTTGCTGATGACATAGTTCTCATCAGCAATCAGATAAAAACGATGCAGGAAAACACAAATGAACTATCATCAATAGCCAGCAAAATTGGGCTTGAGGTCAATCATGAAAAGACTAAAGTCATGAAAAGTTTAATTCCAACAAGTGACAAAATATACATGGAAAACAAACCAGTAGAAGAGATCGATCACTTCATCTATCTTGGAAGTCACATTGATCGAGAAGGGGATACGAGCAAAGAAATTAGAATCAGACTGGCTAAAGCAGCAATGTCTTTCAGAAGCCTTGAAAAGTTGTGGAAATCAAAACTCATTAGCACAATCACAAAACTTAGGCTATTCAAATCAAATGTACTATCAACCCTTACGTATGCGTGTGAAAGCTGGAAAACAACAAGAGATATAGAAACAAAGTTGAACGCATTCGAAAATAAATGTCTAAGGAAAATACTTGGTATAGAATGGAACGAATTCAAAACAAACGAGGAAATTAGAGAAATCGCCAATCAACCACTAATATCTTCAGTAATAAAGAAAAGACGATGGTCATACGTTGGACATGTGATGAGAAGAGATAATAATCGAATAGCAAAGCAAGCCCTCATATGGGAAACAACAGGTAAAAGAAAAAGAGGAAGACCCAGGGAGACACTGAGAAGAACATTGATGAGAGAGGCAAGAGCAGCAGGAATCGGCTCCCTCAATGAGATAGAACTGCTTGCACAGAACAGAGACAGATGGCGAGATTTGATAAAATATCTTTAAAAGAAAACTGCTAGAACAAAAATTCATATAGGAGAAGGTGTATCTTGGTCTACGCCCTATGGGCCGGTTACGACTCGAAAGGTCAATAGATAGATAGATACCAGGCACGGGCCTTTTTTGCCTACTCTTTGGATTTTCCACTGACAAGGCTTCGTTAATATGCACAGGCTGAACATAATATCTTGTTTTTTTTGCCATTATATTGAAAAGCCAAGATATTGGATCTCACTAACTAGAGACTGGGGGAAGGTAAAGCCAAGACATTGAATCTCACTAGCTAGAGACTGGGGGAAGGTAAAGCCAAGACATTGAATCTCACTAGCTAGAGACTGGGGGAAGGTAAAGCCAAGACATTGGATCTCACTAACTAGAGACAGTGGGAAGGTAAAGCCAAGACATTGGATCTCACTAACTAGAGACAGTGGGAAGGTAAAGCCAAGACATTGGATCTCACTAACTAGAGACAGTGGGAAGGTAAAGCCAAGACATTGGATCTCACTAACTAGAGACAGTGGGAAGGTAAAGCCAAGACATTGGATCTCACTAACTAGAGACAGTGGGAAGGTAAAGCCAAGACATTGGATCTCACTAACTAGAGACAGTGGGAAGGTAAAGCCAAGACATTGGATCTCACTAACTAGAGACAGTGGGAAGGTAAAGCCAAGACATTGGATCTCACTAACTAGAGACAGTGGGAAGGTAAAGCCAAGACATTGGATCTCACTAACTAGAGACTGGGGGAAGGTAAAGCCAAGACATTGGATCTCACTAACTAGAGACTGGGGGAAGGTAAAGCCAAGACATTGGATCTCACTAACTAGAGACTGGGGGAAGGTAAAGCCAAGAAGAAACCATAGATTCAAAGAAAAAATTTCCCACTACCTGTGACTGGATGCAAACTCAGGACTTTCTTGTCCTGAGGGCAAAGTCTTACTTCTAGACAACAAGTTACCCATATCTGTTTTTTAATAGCCAGCAAACAATTAAGAATTTTATTTTAAAAATGTAAAAGCTTACAATTGTCAAAAATGTAAATGTTTAAAAAAAACACAACAAAATACAATATAACAAATAAAATACCATAACAGTTTACAATTTAGTAGTTAGATAATGTATGGACATAGAAAGAAACATTATGAGCTCAGATAATGAGAACTTGAAAATACCACACAACAATTTATTTACATTCATCTGAGCTCAAATTACCCATCTCCCTTCCTGTCCCCTTCACCCAAGTACCATTACCTGCTGGATAGAAGCATAATTATTGTAATGGCCAAAGTCAAATTCAAAGTGTGCATCATCTCCAAAAATGATGGCGCCGAACTGCACAGCTCTAGGTCCCAGGTCAAAGTTTCGTGTCAGGTTGGCCAGGAAGTTCAACATCAGTGCATAGTTGACAGCGTTTATACTTGCAGAAGAGTCCACAATGAACAAGATGTCCGCCTGTGCTTCACATTCTGCACAATAGTTTAAGGTGTGGGTCGAAAACAGAAAGATTTACAAAATGCAGGAAGATTTTAACTATTCAAAAAAGCATCTGTTATTATGCATCACAATCTCTATGTGACATATTACAAGATTATTTTAAGATATTGAGAATCACAATCTCTGTGTGACATATTAAAAGATTATTACAAGATATTGTGAAACACAATCTCTATGTGACATATTACAAGATTATTACAAGATATTGTGAATCACAATCTCAGTATGGTATTGGTTATTATAAATCACAATATCAATCTGGTACCTGTTATTATGGATCACAGTCTTTATCTGACATCTGTAGTTATGAGTTACAATCTGATTCTAAATTTCAGAAAAAGCCTAAAGATTGGCTGTAACAAACAAGAAAAAACAATAAGAAATTGTAAGATTGTGGTGGATGGTAAAGCACCAAAACAAATGATGAAGCTAAAAGACTTCATCATAGAAGATGGAAGGTGTAAAGAAGAGGTAAAACACTGAAACAAGTGATAAAGTTAAAATACTTCATCATAGAAGTGGATGATGTAAAGCAAAAGTAAAATACTTGAACTATCAGGTTAAAGGTATGCTTCCAAAGACTGTAAAAACATACAAGCAAATAAGTGGCAGGCTTTTAAAATAAGAAAAGCTAAAGATTGATAGTGTTGTATAGAACCAGTAATGTTCTATGAGTGAGAATAATTGACATAAGCAATCCTAAACTATCAATGGATTATTAACAATGTGGTATCAGAGAAGAATGTTTTATACATCATGGACAGCAAAGAAGTCATATGGCAAATATTTTTCCTTCACTCAGCAACCTGCTCCCTTATATAAAATATAATTGCTAAATTTGCAAGAACAAATTCTGAAATTATGTAGTTTAAAATCACTTATTAGGATTAAAGCACTTTTTAATTTGCAAGCATTGTGGCTTATGTGGTGTTAATGCCCATTATTTGTCTGTGACTATCTGCACATTGTATGGTCAGTACCACATCAGGCCACCATATTTTCTCAGGGTGAACGCAGAAGCCATGCCAGTCTGAACAAAATGTGCCACATTGAACCTGGACTCATTGGTTAGGGGATGAGCTCATAATTATTCACAGAAAAGCTTATTTTTATTTTGTAGAAAAAGAATAACTCAATAATCGCCTTTCTCATTGTGCCTCATCAAGTACTGGGCCTGCTGGCGTAGGTGATCATGTCTCTCCACAACTTTCGATCTCAACAGTTTTTTTATCATTTCTGTTGTTGACTTTTCTGCCAAACCATTCTCTTAAGCTATCTAGTATCTTTTCTCTTTGCTTCCTTCTATCTCTTCATTGTGCCTAAATGAACAAATTACAAGTGATATTCTCCTATTAGATATGACATTAAAGGTAATGTTATTGTATTAAAAGTAACAAATAAATGTCACAAATAAAAAAGAAACTTACCTACAGTTTGTGTAACTGGTGAGGAAAAAAGAATCAAAGAGATTCATTAATTACTTGAAACAAAAATGAGAATAACTGATTCCCAAAATATGTAGTAGTAGCTTCCCGAAATATGTAGTAGTAGTAGCCTTCCAAAATGTGTAGTAGTAGCCTCCCAAAATATGTAATAGTAGCCTCCCAAAATATGCAGTAGTAGCTTCCCGAAATATGTAGTAGTAGTAGCCTTCCAAAATGTGTAGTAGTAGCCTCCCAAAATAGGTAGTAGTAGCCTCCTAAAATATGTAGCAGTAGCTTCCCCAAATATGTAGTAGTAGCCTCCCAAAATATGTAGTAGTAGTAGCCTCCCAAAATATGTAGTAGTAGCTTCCCAAAATATGTAGTAGTAGTAGCCTCCCAAAATATGTAATAGTAGCTTCCCAAAATATGTAATAGTAGCTTCCCAAAATATGTAGTAGTAGTAGCTTCCCAAAATATGTAATAGTAGCTTCCCAAAATATGTAGTAGTAGTAGCCTCCCAAAATATGTAATAGTAGCTTCCCAAAATATGTAGTAGTAGTAGCCTCCCAAAATATGTAGTAGTAGCTTCCCAAAATATGTAGTAGTAGTAGTAGTAGCCTCCCAAAATATGTAATAGTAGCTTCCCAAAATATGTAATAGTAGCTTCCCAAAATATGTAGTAGTAGTAGCTTCCCGAAATATGTAGTAGTAGTAGCCTCCCAAAATATGTAATAGTAGCCTCCTAAAATATGTAGTAGGAGCCTCCCAAAATATGTAGTAGTAGCCTCCCAAAATATGTAGTAGTAGCCTCCTAAAATTGAGTTATTTGCGGGTCATCATCATTGCACTCCGAACATGTCCATAGGTGCTAAGATCCCCTCCTCAGCAATTCCTTCAGTGTCCAGCGACTGACGACTCCAGTTCTATGTTGGTTGATAAGTCTTCTTACACGGCCACTAAGTTTCTCATTTCTGGCTGTGCCCACCTTAACTCCCATTTCCATCATCCGAAGAAGTGACGTGGATCTGTGTTTGTCGAAGTTCTGTACTCTTCCCACATCTCATAGGGCATTGATGATGTCCGCCCGATCCATTGGTTGCCCGTCCCCAACGACAGCGCAGCTAGCCAACCTGTTCGCTCTTTCATTTCCCCGTACTCCCGAATGCCCAGGGACATAGACAAAGGTGACCTTACGTATTTTGGATTTCTGCAACGACTCTACCCATTGCATGCGTACAGAGCCCGCCTCCACTTTTTTTATCATGCTCATCGAATCACTCAGTATACATGCGTGGGTGTAGTCTTGTGACTCTAACCATTTGAATGCCTTGGTCACTGCCATCGCCTCCATTGTCATGCTACTCGTGGTCATGACGTATGCACCACTGTCTTCCTTGACTATTCTGCCTGCCGAGCGTGCTGTAAATGCCCATGCACTTCTTTGGTGTCGTATTACAGATCCGCCTGTATAGATGACTGCATCTTTCTCATCGGTGTTATCGCAGATGAGACCATTGACCTCAGCATTAACCACGACCGGGTTCTGTTCCCTACTTTTCCTGTCGAGTGTGACAATACACGAGAAAGTTCCCTTGAATGACGTAGGCACCGGTATCCACTCCTCACCAACGCTGATATTGGTAAGCCCACAGACCTGTTTGATGACATCTTCTGCTCTGCCCACCCATGATTTGCCTCTTTTAAGCCTGGCACCTTTCACTGTGTTGAGCGCGTGGTGCAATGGATGCTCAGTATCTGTACTAATCTTCAGGTATGCTCGTGCTCTCCAGATCTTGATTATGTCATCCATTGTTGGAAAGTCAAGAAGATACCTCATTGCTACACAGGGTGTGTCCTTCGTACATCCCAGGATAATGTGCATGGCTTCATTTTGTATTTTCTTCAGCCTATCAATTTGAGTCGTACTGACAGTAAGAATTGCCAGGGCATACTCGATTGGTGCGAGGACTAATCCCTGGAACAGAAGAGTAAGTAGCCTCTGCTCGATGTTGGCAGCTGCCATGACCTTCAAGGGGGCTAATCCTTTGCGGGATTTTGTTATCACATGGTCGACGTGGTCCCGAAAACACAGGCTGCGATCAACTTAACTCCGAGGTAAGTTGTCAACTTGTCCCTGGTCACCTCATAAGCTCCCATTCGTACTACCGGTGTGGTCGTATTAACGATATGATTGTTAAGGGAGAACCATGAAACTGATGCTTTATTAGGATTAACCAAGGCACTTGAAACCCCACACCACGAAGAAATGCAATCGAGTTCGTCTTGTATTGAGCGGCAATTCCCCGTCTGTCTCTTCCCTGTCGATATACCAAAATATCAGCAGCAAAAGTCATTGTTCTTCCCCTCCCATCCAGCTGTTGTTCCGTGATCGTTATTGTGTACACGTTAAATAGAACTGATGACAATGGTGAACCTCCTAAAATATGTAGTAGTAGCCTCCCAAAATATGTAGCTGTAAAAAAAAAAGTAAAGTACCCCGTCACGCCAAGTGGCGTATAGGGAATATGGTGTTAGTGACCATAATTTTTACAGACCTTCGGCACATGATTTTGGGGTAATGTGGTCGGTATTACATCCGTGTCGCTTTACTTTCCCAGAAAAAAAATCAGGTACCCATTAAAGGCTGGGTGAACCCGGAAGCCGTCGGTTGGGATCGAACCCTACCTCTTGTTCTTTGTAGTCCAGTTCACTAACCACTGAGCTATCGCGGCTCCCCAAAATATGTAGCAGTAGCCTCCCAAAATATGTAGTAGCAGCCTCCCAAAATATGTAGCAGTAGTCTCCCAAAATTAGTAGTAGCTTCCTAAAATATGTGGCAGTAGCCTCCTAAAATTAGTAGTAGCCTCCTAAAATATGTGGCAGTAGCCTCCTAAAATATATAGAATACCAAGAAACAGCATTTCCAATACTTCTTTCATCTTATTCTTTCCAATCAACTCTCATTAACCACATATATTATTATACTTATTTATAAATGCATGTTCAATCACACAACAATTAGAACATTTAAGTAATTTTTTCTGCCCTTTTATGTTACAGAGCTGCAGTGAAAAATTGTATATAGAAATTCTAAAAGGATGAGGCAATTTTTACAAAATGTTTGGCTATTACATGGATGATATAATAATGCCTGCTGTAGAGGTATTGAAGGATGCATAAAAAAAAAAAATGAATTTGCTAAATTACAAATGAAGCACACAAGAGAAAACTGTCAAGAACACTCTACTTACCTCCAATGCTGCGAGGTACAAGAGGATTGGGAACAGAAAAGAATAAAATAAATCTTCTTCTTCTTCTATCCTTCCTCTGCTGCCGTTGGCGTCGAGGGGAGAAACAATCTGCGATTCTTTGCTCTTCTGTTGGCCTCTTCTGATGTTATTCCTCCTAGTGACTCTAGTATTCCCTTTATCCATCTCTTTCTCTGTCTTCCTCTTAATCTGGCGTTTTCGTAGCGTTTATTTAAGTCTCTTTGAGTCATTGTTAGTTCTTTTTGTCTTGTTATGTGGCCGAACCAATTTATCTGTTGTTTCTTTATGTATTCGATGGCTGGTTCAATTTCGAGTTTCTTCCTCAGGTCAGTGTTTCTTACTCTGTCCCTTCAGCTGTTTCCTGTCATTCTTCTGACACATTTCATTTCGGTGATCGTTATCTTTCTTATTGTTCTAGAGTCCAGCTGGTGTTATGTTTCCTAGTGCTTCTAATATTCCATCGATACATCTTGTTTGTGGTTGACTCTTGGGTCTGGTGTTCTCACAACGTTTACTGAAGGCTCATTCTGTTGTGTTTTGATCACTCTGCCTTGTCATGTTGCCAAACTATTTTATCTGTTGTTTCTATATTATTCTATGGTGGGGGCTATTCTTAGCTTTTTTCTCATTTCTTTTATTTCTGATCTTGTCTCTCAGGTAGTTTCCTATAATTTATCTAACACATTTCATCTCTGTAGAGGTTATTTTTCTTATTGTTCTTTCATCTAGGGTCCAGGACTGGCATTGATAGCACAATGTTATTATGGTTATCAACTTTAGTATATTTTTGGTAAGGTATTTATGTCCCACTTGAAACAATATGAACCATTAGAGGAAAAATGTTTGTCAAAGGTAATAGAACATTCTTAAGTATTATGTGGAGTCAGCCTTGACATATTTTAAAACATCCTTGACATATGAATCATTGACATTTAGACAACTGACAAGAAAATTATAAAATGATAAATTTATATTATTTTAATTATAAAATTATAAAATAATAAATTAGAAAATATTAATGAGGACATTCTAAAAGAGGACAAAGCAAAAAGAAAGCTAATTTCTCACATCAGAAAGAAACTGGAATATATTGTGACAACTAGAAAAATTGAAAGAAGAAAAGATAGAGGGAAACAGAGAAAAGATACCAGACAGTTTAAGAGAATAATTTGTCAGGAAGTCAACTTGAGAAATAATAAAACAAACTGTGGAAATAAAAAAAAAGTTGTGGAAAGACTTGATTACCTATGACAGCAGGCATTCTACCTTATGATGATGAAAATGTGAGGAGAAATAAGACACAGTAATGTAATTAGTTAGGAAGAAACAATCATCATTTTTTGGCCATGTAATGAGAACAGAACAACTGGAATATATTGTAACAACTGGAAAAATTGAGGGACGAAGAGATAGAGGGAAGCAAAAAGAAAAAATACCAGACAGCTTAAGAGAATGGCTTGGCAGAAGGTCAACAACAGAAATGATAAATAACTGTCGAGATTGAAAGTTGTGGAGAGACATGATCATCTGTGCCTGCAGGCCCAGTACTTGATGATGATGAATGTAATTAATTGTAAATGATTACTTCTGTCACATGTCTGGTTAGAAAACTCCTTCTGTATAGACTCTAAGGTATCAAAATGTTCAACATGGAAGACATCTTCAGGCAATGTGGCAATTGTTTCCAACTCTCTGTTTAGAATGTCAACCCCAACGGCCACAGTAAGCACCAATACACCTGAATCTTTCAACAGCTTTGCTTGGTCTGCTGTCAGGTCTGGGTCATTTGATCTCCCATCTGTTAGCACAATGGCAATTTTATCTACACCAGGACGAGCACCATTTTGCAATGTAAATGAAACCTCTCTAGCCAACTTCAGTGCCAGGTCTGTTTGAGTTGTTTCCCCAAGGTATGTTGAGTTGAGAATTCCCTGAAAATATTAAAGTCTCAAGTAAACAAGTTTTTTTAAAATAACTTATCTATTTTTATTACTACACTCTACATTTGTGTCTGAAATGTAAAGAAATTTATAAACTGCTAATCTAAGATTCTAATTTTTCTTACAAGATTGATAAACTGCTAATCCAACATTCTAATTTTTCTTACAAGACTTATAAAATGCTAATCCAACATTTTAATGTTTCTTACAAGACTTATAAACTTGCTAATCCAACATTCTAATTTTTCTAACAAGACTTATAAACTGCTAATCCAACATTTTAATGTTTCTTACAAGACTTATAAACTGCTAATCCAACATTTTAATGTTTCTTACAAGACTTATAAACTGCTAATCCAACATTTTAATGTTTCTTACAAGACTTATAAACTGCTAATCCAACATTTTAATGTTTCTTACAAGACTTATAAACTACTAATCCAACATTTTAATGTTTCTTACAAGACTTATAAACTGCTAATCCAACATTTTAATGTTTCTTACAAGACTTATAAACTGCTAATCCAACATTTTAATGTTTCTTACAAGACTTATAAACTACTAATCCAACATTTTAATGTTTCTTACAAGACTTATAAATTGCTAATCCAACATTTTAATGTTTCTTACAAGACTTATAAACTGCTAATCCAACATTTTAATATTTCTTACAAGACTTATAAACTGCTAATCCAACATTTTAATGTTTCTTACAAGACTTATAAACTGCTAATCCAACATTTTAATGTTTCTTACAAGACTTATAAACTGCTAATCCAACATTTTAATGTTCCTTACAAGACTTATAAACTGCTAATCCAACATTTTAATGTTTCTTACAAGACTTATAAACTGCTAATCCAACATTTTAATGTTTCTTACAAGACTTATAAACTGCTAATCCATCTGATCATCTCCACTGATGGCTCAATCACTTGGGGTGGCAGGAGCACTAAAAGAATACTACCTCCAGTACACACATGAAAATTGAGGCTCTCGCATGGCTGTTGAGAACACCCTGAGCGTACACTTGTAGATACTTAGTCACACACAATATGTTAGCTTGATTTTCATAGTTACTTAGCCACACTTAGTAGTGTTAGCTTACTTTATTAGTTATTTAGTCACACTTAGTATTGTTAGCTTACTATATTAGTTATTTAGTCACACTTAGTAGTGTTAGCTTACTTTATTAGTTATTTAGTCACACTTAGTAGTGTTAGCTTACTTTCATAGTTACTTAGTCACACAGAGTAGTGTTAGCTTTATTTCATAGTTACTTAGTCACACTGAGTAGTGTTAGCTTTATTTCATAGTAACTTAGTCACACATAGTAGTGTTAGCTTACTTTCATAGTTACTTAGTCACACTGAGTAGTGTTAGCTTTATTTCATAGTTATTTAGCCACACTTAGTAGTGTTAGCTTACTTTATTAGTTATTTAGTCACACTTAGTAGTGTTAGCTTACTTTATTAGTTATTTAGTCACACTTAGTAGTGTTAGCTTACTTTATTAGTTATTTAGTCACACTTAGTAGTGTTGGCTTACTTTCATAGTTACTTAGTCACACTGAGTAGTGTTAGCTTTATTTCATAGTTACTTAGTCACACTGAGTAGTGTTAGCTTACTTTATTAGTTATTTAGTCACAATTAGTAGTGTTAGCTTACTTTATTAGTTATTTAGTCACACTGAGTAGTGCTAGCTTACTTTCATAGTTACTTAGTCACACTTAGTAGTGTTAGCTTACTTTCATAGTTACTTAGTCACACTGAGTAGTGTTTGCTTACTTTATTAGTTATTTAGTCACACATAGTAGTGTTAGCTTACTTTCATAGTTACTTAGTCACACTGAGTAGTGTTAGCTTTATTTCATAGTTACTTAGTCACACTGAGTTGTGTTAGCTTACTTTATTAGTTATTTAGTCACACTTAGTAGTGTTAGCTTACTTTCATAGTTACTTAGTCACACTGAGTAGTGTTAGCTTACTTTCATAGTTATTTAGTCACACTGAGTAGTGTTAGCTTACTTTCATAGTTATTTAGTCACACTGAGTAGTGTTAGCTTACTTTCATAGTTATTTAGTCACACTGAGTAGTGTTAGCTTACTTTCATAGTTATTTAGTCACACTGAGTAGTGTTAGCTTACTTTCATAGTTACTTAGTCACACTGAGTAGTGTTAGCTTACTTTCATAGTTACTTAGTCACACTTAGTAGTGTTAGCTTACTTTCATAGTTATTTAGTCACACTGAGTAGTGTTAGCTTACTTTCATAGTTACTTAGTCACACTTAGTAGTGTTAGCTTACTTTCATAGTTACTTAGTCACACTTAGTAGTGTTAGCTTACTTTCATAGTTATTTAGTCACACTTAGTAGTGTTAGCTTACTTTCATAGTTACATTGTCATACTCAGCAATGTTACTCTACATTTATAGATACTTGGTCACACACAATATATTAGTAAAAAAAGTAAAGTACCCTCGTCACGCTAAGTGGCGTATAGGGAATATGGTGTTAGCAACCATAAATTTTACAGACCTTCTTTTTGGGGTAATGTGGTCGGTATTATGCCCGTGCCACTTTACTTTCCCAGAAAAAATTCTGGTACCCATTAAAGGCTGGGTGAACAGGAAGCCATCGGTTGGGATCGAACCCTACCTCTTTTCCTTTGTAGTCCAGTTCACTAACCACTGAGCTATCGCGGCTCACACACAATATATCAGTTTACTTGTATAGTTATCTTATCAATTGTTTTATATTGCTATATGTTGATGTAAAGAAGATGGAGTTTTACATGAATTATTTACATGCTATCTACCAGCTCAAAGTTTGCATGCCAGTTTTGCTCTTTTAACGACTATCTTCTATTGGCCTTCCATTTCATTCTGTGTCATCATAAAAGTAATAAACGATGGAATTTAGCCTCTGTATTTAGGAGTTTGTGGTGGCCTATCTATTGTCATTGTGCAGACATATGTATGTGAATCATCTTAGATGAGCTGCTACTGTTTTATGTGGGAAATAAGGAACTTATTATTTCAGATTGTATACCAACCACATAACGCATACAAAGTGTCACTAGTCATGGGAAAAAAAATATGGGCACTAACACTGCATTCCCCAACGTGCATTTAGGCACAAAGGGAACTCTTTACCTTTTTTAACATTTTCTTCTAGAAAGATATGCAGGTGTTATGTTCTACCTTTTATTCTAGGTACATTATTGTTTTGTTCCATTGTTTAACCTGGATTTGTAGGTATTTTTTCCATTGTTTCACCTGGATATGTAAATGTTTTCCTCCATTGTTTCACCTGGATATGTAAGTGTTTTCCCTCATTGCTTCACCTGGATAGGTAGTTATTCTGCTTCATTGATTTACCTGGATAGGTAGTTATTCTGCTTCATTGGTTTACCTGGATATTTAGGTATTTTGCTCCATTTTCCCTGGATACATAGATGTTGTCCTCCACTGTTCACCTATATATGTAGTACCACTGCTCCATTGTTTCACCTATATATGTTGTACTACTGCTCCATTGCTTCACCTATATATGTTGTATTACTGCTCTATTGCTTCACCTATATATGTTGTATTACTGCTCCATTGTTTCACCTATATATGTTGTATTACTGCTCCATTGCTTCACCTATATATGTTGTATTACTGCTCCATTGCTTCACCTATATATGTTGTATTACTGCTCCATTGCTACACCTATATATGTTGTATTACTGCTCCATTGCTTCACCTATATATGTTGTATTACTGCTCCATTGCTTCACCTATATATGTTGTATTACTACTCCGTTGCTTCACCTATATATGTTGTATTACTGCTCCATTGTTTCACCTATATATGTTGTATTACTACTCCATTGCTTCACCTATATATGTTGTATTACTGCTCCATTGCTTCACCTATATATGTTGTATTACTACTCCGTTGCTTCACCTATATATGTTGTATTACTGCTCCATTGTTTCACATGTAAATGTAGTAGTGCTGCTCCATTGCCTCACAAGGAAAATTACAAATTATTTTTTAAACCTAGTTAAGTAAATATTGATTGTTTTGTCTGAATATACACTATTTTATTCTTCACATTGGAGAAGGATTTGACTCATTTACTTGAATATGTAGGAAAAGTTTGTTCAACTAAATATATATTGGAGTTGATTACTCAACCTGGATGTGTAAGAGTTGATTGATCCGCCTAGACCTGTAGAAATTGATTGTTCAGACTAGACTTGTAGAGTCAATATCAATCAGATGAATCTTTAATTTCCCTTCCCATAATTCTTAGCTTTAATTATTACCAACTGTGTTTTTATTTCGCTAAATATTTTAGTTTCTGTTAAATTAAAAATTCTATGTGCATTTTCTATGTTGCAACAGAAAGCCAGGTTTTAGGCCGCAAAGATCTAACATTTTGTGTTATTTTTAGTCACCATAAGGTTCTGACTGTACAATTTGTTTTACATTCTTTATCTGCTCACTATTGATAATTAGGAGTTGATTGTTCCTCATAGAAACTGATTTTCACCCTGAATACATAGGAGTTGATTGTTCCTCCCTTGATATGTAGGAGCTGATGTTTGAGAGCGTCACATATTAACATATACTGTCTTTTCATATTACCTGCATAACTGCCTTCCGATATATTGTTTGAGAGTCATGTATTGACTTTAATTAGATTTTGGCTATTTATGGATTGTAGCCGCTGCTCATGATTCACATTCGTAATCTAATACTTGTGTTGACGAATATACATAATAGCTACCTTTGTCCTCATTGTGGTTTTATGATTATATATATATATGCAAGCTTGTTAGATAGGAAGGAAGCTAAATTTCAGGATACACTACATTACATATGTTTTCCCTTTGATTCGTATAAATTTGCTTCAAGTGCTTGGTAAATCATATGAGATTGGATAATGTGAATAATATGAATAGTGTGATACTAATATTATTATTAATGTCAATAGGCAAAGTTGCTTATTGATATAATGTAAATGGTAAAAAATAGTCTAACTGTGCCATTAATAAATGTTCTGTTAGTCATGGAAAACATTTAGAAGATACTGTATTTCTCATACACTAAGGGGGGAGGGGGGGAGGGTTAATGGATTCTATTTTCTTTTATTACATGGCACACAATACTGCTATAACTGAATCTTGTATAAAAGTGTAAGTATTAGGTGTACCTGCTCAAGTTCTGAACGTGTACTGTAAGAGTTGAAGCCAAACTCATTATAGGCTTTATCACCAAATGTGACAATGCTGAACCTTGTCCAATTTGGACCAAGAGCAAAGTTTCTGGTAAAGTTCACAATGAATGAGAGCATGATGTTATAATTATTTATTCCAATACTTCCAGTAGAGTCCATAATAAAGAGAATATCTGCTACTGCTGGGCATGCAGGCACTGTATGATAACAAAGCAAAGAGAGTAATAATCCAACAACATATTTTAATATCTCTCATACAATATTTACAATGTGATTAAATAAAGGGTTATTACAAATGAACCACTGAGCTTTAAAGAATGCTATTTCAAAGAGTATTACACATAAAATAATGAATGTTTCATGAAAAGAAATAGAAATTGTCCAAGTTTTAGTTGTACACTACAAGACACATGTGTATATGGTAGTTACTTATGTTCCAACACATACTGATTTCCTATCAATCTAGATTTGTAAAATGTACAACCACAGACTGCAAATAAACAGTGCAAAAAGTGACTAACAGAAACAGTCAGAACAAATTGCAAGTAAGGTACCTTTGTCCTTAATAGAAAAATTATAATAAGAAATGTTATTTTCTTCAGTTTATGCAACAAGAAAACTACTATTATGTGTATTCTAGTAGTCCATTTATAGAAAGAAAGCAATCAAACTACTGATTCTTCCCAACAAGAATATAAAGACCATTATCTATCTATCTATTGACCTTTTGAGCTGTAGCCAACCCATAGGGTGTAGACCAAGATACTCCTTCTGTTGTCTGAATTTTTGTTCTAGCAGTTTTCAATTCTATTAAAGATATTTTATCAAATCTTGCCATTTGACTCTGTTCTGTGCAAGCAGCTCTATCTCATTGAGGGAGTCGAATCCTGATGCTCTTGCCTCTCTCATCAATGTTCTTCTCAGTGTCTCTCTGGGTCTTCCTCTTTTCCTCTTACCTGTTGTTTCCCATATGAGGGCTTGCTTTACTATTCGGTTATTATCTCTTCTCATCACATGTCCAACATATGACCATCATCTTTTCTTTATTACTGAAGATATTAGTGGTTGATTGGCGATTTCTCTAATTTCCTCATTTGTTTTTAATTCGTTCCATGCTATACCAAGTATTTTCCTTAGACATTTATTTTCAAATGCGTTCAACTTTGTTTCTATATCTCTTGTTGTTTTCCAGCTTTCACATGCATACGTAAGGGTTGATAGTACAGTTGATTTGAATAGTTTAAGTTTTGTGTTTGTGCTGATGAGTTTTGATTTCCACAACTTTTCAAGGCTTTTCAAGACCATTATAGATGTTTATAATTTGACTTAGTAACCTAATCATACAATTTTATTTGCACAAAAACCACAATTTCAAGACAAAATATGAGTGTTTTGTCACTGGATTTCTGTGAAAAAAAAAAAAAAAAATTACCTGCAGCTGTTATACAGCAAGTTAAGCAGAAGATAAACAACAAAAAAGGTTACATTAATTTCTGTGCTTATGTATTCCAAAGAACAAACAGCAAAAAGTTTTCTGAAGTGAACAATTTGTTAGTATGAAAGTCAGATAGTAAAACGCACGAAAAGGGCAAGACCACACAATTAAAGACAAGAGCTTTGAAAACTGATGATATAAATTTTAATTAACAGATTTTTCTAAATAAAAAAGAAAATGTGCATATTAAAAGTAATTGATGTCTGCAACACTGTTTTTATTTTCAATTCCTTTACTTTATAAACTTTAATTGTTGCTATCGGCCTGTCCCTCAGTTTGTTCCATGATTTACATTTACAACATTTATAATTGATCTTACTCTTTGCTCTTTGCAAAGTAATACTTCTTCCACTTTTAAAATGCTTGTTTTCATTTCCTGTTCTTTCTTTGTCTGCAGATAAGCAAAACAGCAAGTGACCAACAAAAAAGGACAACAGCCAATTTCTTTCATTTTGCTTGAGTTATCCATGCAGGATAACCCACGTTGATCACTACTATTTACCTGTACCCACTGTTATCTGCTAGTTTGTTCTTGGTCTGCCTCTCCTTTATCTTTCCTTTAGAGACAGTACATGGCATTTCTTGGGATTGTTTCTGCATCTCTTTTATCTTTCCTGTTGAGGAGTCTATGCATGACATTTCTTGGGATTGTTTCTGCATCTCTTTTATCTTTCCTGTTGAGGAGTCTATGCATGACATTTCTTGGGATTGTTTCTGCCTCTCTTTTATCTTTCCTGTTGAGGAGTCTATGCATAGCATTTCTTGGGATTGTTTCTGCCTCTCTTTTATCTTTCCTGTTGAGGAGTCTATGCATGACATTTCTTGGGATTGTTTCTGCCTCTCTTTTATCTTTCCTGTTGAGGAGTCTATGCATGACATTTCTTGGGATTGTTTCTGCCTCTCTTTTATCTTTCCTGTTGAGGAGTCTATGCATAGCATTTCTTGGGATTGTTTCTGCCTCTCTTTTATCTTTCCTGTTGAGGAGTCTATGCATGACATTTCTTGGGATTGTTTCTGCCTCTCTTTTATCTTTCCTGTTGAGGAGTCTATGCATGGCATTTCTTGGGATTGTTTCTGCCTCTCTTTTATCTTTCCTGTTGAGGAGTCTATGCATAGCATTTCTTGGGATTGTTTCTGCCTCTCTTTTATCTTTCCTGTTGTCTCTATGCATGACATTTCTTGGGATTGTTTCTGCCTCTCTTTTATCTTTCCTGTTGAGGAGTCTATGCATGACATTTCTTGGGATTGTTTCTGCCTCTCTTTTATCTTTCCTGTTGAGGAGTCTATGCATAGCATTTCTTGGGATTGTTTCTGCATCTCTTTTATCTTTCCTGTTGTCTCTATGCATAGCATTTCTTGGGATTGTTTCTGCCTCTCTTTTATCTTTCCTGTTGAGGAGTCTATGCATGACATTTCTTGGGATTGTTTCTGCATCTCTTTTATCTTTCCTGTTGTCTCTATGCATGGCATTTCTTGGGATTGTTTCTGCATCTCTTTTATCTTTCCTGTTGTCTCTATGCATGGCATTTCTTGGGATTGTTTCTGCCTCTCTTTTATCTTTCCTATTGTCCCATGAATGCCCTTAATTGAGATTGTTTCTGCATCTATTTTGAGCACATAACCTATGTTAACTTTTATTATCAGTGAAGCAATTCACAACAAATGGTTAGCAGACCAGAAATGACAGGTCAAGTATACAGAGACCAAGTCATAAAGAACTTATGCAAGTCCTACAAATGAAGTTGCTGTAGCAGAACAATGATCCCAGCAGTTTTTCTTCAACAAGAGAAATAACTATGAGCACCTATTTTCTTTAAATGAGCTTTCTCTCCCTGGAGATATTTACTTTCCAGGAAACAAAAAAATATTCTGTAGTTTATTAAATACTTTTATTATCCCCAGAGTTCATAATGATTTTTATAGCTTTATATTACTTTATGTATACAACCTATACTTACCTTCCTCAGAAGCTGTGAAAGAAATAAAATAGTTTTTCAAGTTTTTTAAAAAAGATTTTGCAGCAACATTAAAGCTACCAAAATAATGTTAATCTTTATAGTGACCATCTTTACACCAATCTTTGACATCTACACAAATTTACCTCTGTAAACATAAATATGAGGATTTTAAGATATGAATTGAGACATCAACTATCTGGGAAGAAAGTTAATGAATTAAAAAAGAAAAGAATAAACATTCATTAACAAAATCAACATATTCAAAATGACAAAAAAACATATCTAGCTCTGTATATTAGTCTATCTATCTATTGACCTTTCGAGCCGTAGCTGGCCCAGAGGACATTGACCCAGATACTCCTCTTATCTAAATTTTTATTCTAGCAGTTTCCAATCCCTGTAAAGATGTTTTATCAAATATTGCCATTTGTCTCTGTTCTGTGCAAGCAGCTCTATCCCATTGAGGGAGCCGATTGTATATTAGTAGATCAATATAAAGTTTTATCAATATCACTACATAATCATGAGTTTACATTATAAAAGGTGCAGGTTTTCTAGACAGCATTGCTACTTTACATTACATTATCTGTCTGTCTATCTATTATCCTTGTGAGCCAAAGACAGCCCATAAGGCAGAAATTGTAGATGTCTGATGATCTTTGCTATCATCTTTGACATGTCTCCTACATGTCTGATGATCTTTGCTATCATCTTTGACATGTCTCCTACATGTCTGATGATCTTTGCTATCATCTTTGACATGTCTCCTACATGTCTGATGATCTTTGCTATCATCTTTGACATGTCTCCTACATGTCTGATGATCTTTGCTATCATCTTTGACATGTCTCCTACATGTCTGATGATCTTTGCTATCATCTTTGACATGTCTCCTGCATGTCTGATGATCTTTGCTATCAAGTGTCAGACTTTACACTGGACCCACTTTGTATTTTGTCATATGTCCCTGTTCTTGAAGAGCCACTCTATCTTGGCAAGACAGTTTATGGCTGCTGTTGTTGCCTCTTGCTTCAGTTTTCCTTTTAGTGATTTTCTAGATTGGCATCTCTTTGTCTTTTATCCTCTGATTCCCATTTGAGGGCTTGCTTTGAGATTCTCTTGTTGTCTCTACTCATCACATGGCCAACATACGATCACCTTCTTTTGATTATAGATGATATTTTTCTATGTTTTATCATTACTCTTATTTCTGCACTAGTCTTGAATTCATTCCATGGTATACAAAGTATTTTCCTGAGAAATGTGTTTTCAAGCGCGTCTTATTTATTTTACATTACCATATACTAGCTTTTAATACACTTATTTAAAAAGATGTGACAAAATACATAAATACTTAAACAAAATAAAAATAATAAATCTAAAAAAAATTGTTTTACATATAACTTTTTTCTTTAAGCTTCCTTGAATAAAAAAATAAAAACATGCAATATTTAGCTAATCTTGAACATTATAAGTTTCATTTGTTGTAACATTGATATAAATCATATCAACATTCTGTACAAGAGACATTCTTATATTTACGCTGAAATAGGAATACTACTTTAATACATTCAACAAAGAATCAGTTTTAACCATTTTTAAAAATTGATTTTCTTCTCCATTAGTGTAGTATAGTTAGGAACAACCAAAGATTTGCCACAAAGAAAAGTGTCCTATATAACCTATGTACATAAATGGAAAGCATAAAAGTAAAATAAAATTATCCATCGTGTACACATTAAACAAAACAGTATGATAATAAACTTTTCAGTATGGAAACAAAAGAGTAATAGAAAATTGTACACTATTAGAAGGAGAGGCAGGCAAAGAAAGAGATGAGGAAGATAACATCAATGAATGGACAAACCGTGACTTCACAGAATCCTAAAGAATGACTGAAGATAGAGAGAAATGGAGGCTCATGAAGTCTGTCAGTTGTGCCCCAACCACTTCCAGAATTGTGAGATGAAGAAGAAGGAACTATTGCCTCATGTGAAGTGTCGCTAAATAAATCTTATTTCTACATTTCTTACTAATTTATTTTACTAATTTATTTTACTAATTTATTTTACCTCTTTCACATGTCTTGTTGGTAACCTCTTTTTGGATAGTATCCAAGACATCAAAGTTTGTGGCCTGGAACACATCTTGTGGCATGGAGGCAATCGTTTCAAGCTCATTCTTATTGATTGAACTTCCTATTCCAATGGAAAGAACCAAAATTCCAGTATTTTTTAATAACTTGGCTTGAGTGATTGTGGCTGTTGGATTCGTTGACTGACCATCTGTTAGGATGACAGCTATTCTCGTAACACCAGGTCGAGACCCCTTAGATGCTGTAAACATTTCTTCTCTTGCCAGTTGTAAGGCTTTATCAGTGTAAGTATTTCCAAAAATATATGGTGTGTTCATTATTCCCTGAAGGATTTAAAGAAACATTTTTGCAAGAAATATAAAGCTTGTTGTAAAAAACAAAACCTTTCCTGCAGCACTAATTTCATTTTCTGGGGTTATAGGGTCAATGTATGTGTGGGTGTGAAGTATAAAAATCACTCGTGTAAGGAAACATTTGTGTGGGTGTGAAGTATAAATATCACTGGTGTGAGGAAACATTTGTGTGGGTGTGAAGTATAAATATCACTCGTGTAAGGAAACATTTGTGTGGGTGTGAAGTATAAATATCACTGGTGTGAGGAAACATTTGTGTGGGTGTGAAGTATGAATATCACTGGTGTAAGGAAACATTTGTGTGGGTGTGAAGTATAAATATCACTGGTGTGAGGAAACATGTATGTGTTGGTGTGAAGTATAAATATCCTTGATGCAAGGAACATATGAGTGGGTGTGAAGTATAAATATCCTTGATGCAAGGAACATATGTGTGGGTGTGAAGTATAAATATCACTGGTGTAAGGAAACTTGTGGGTGTGAAGTATAAATATCATTGATGCAAGGAACATATGTGTGGGTGTGAAGTATAAATATCACTGGTGTGAGGAAACATTTGTGTGGGTGTGAAGTATAAATATCACTCGTGTAAGGAAACATTTGTGTGGGTGTGAAGTATAAATATCACTGGTGTAAGGAAACATTTGTGTGGGTGTGAAGTATAAATATCACTGGTGTAAGGAAAATTTTGTGTGGGTGTGAAGTATAAATATCACTGGTGTAAGGAAACATTTGTGTGGGTGTGAAGTATAAATATCACTGGTGTAAGGAAAATTTTGTGTGGGTGTGAAGTATAAATATCACTGGTGTGAGGAAACATGTATGTGTTGGTGTGAAGTATAAATATCCCTGGTGTAAGGAAACATTTGTGTGGGTGTGAAGTATAAATATCACTGGTGTAAGGAAAATTTTGTGTGGGTGTGAAGTATAAATATCACTGGTGTGAGGAAACATGTATGTGTTGGTGTGAAGTATAAATATCCCTGGTGTAAGGAAACTTGTGGGTGTGAAGTATAAATATCCTTGATGCAAGGAACATATGTGTGGGTGTGAAGTATAAATATCCTTGATGCAAGGAACATATGTGTGGGTGTGAAGTATAAATATCCTTGATGCAAGGAACATATGTGTGGGTGTGAAGTATAAATATCACTGATGTAAGGAAACTTGTGGGTGTGAAGTATAAATATCCTTGATGCAAGGAACATATGTGTGGGTGTGAAGTATAAATATCCCTGGTGTAAGGAAACATATGTGTGGGTGTGAAGTATAAATATCACTGGTTTAAGGAAACATATGTTATTGAGTTATTGAGTTATTTGCGGGTCATCATCATTGTACTCCGAACACGTCCATAGGTGCTCAGACCCCCTCCTCAGCAAGTCCCGCAGTGTCCAGCGACTGACAACTCCAGTTCTATGTTGGTTGATACGTCTTCTTACATGGCCACTAAGTTTCTCATTTCTGGCTGTGCCCATCTTAACTCCCATTTCCATCATCTGAAGAAGTGACGCGATCTGTGTTTGTCGAAGTCCTGTGCTCTTCCCACATCTCGGAGGGCATTGATGATGTCCACCCGATCCATTGGTTGCCCATCCTCAATGACAGTGCAGCTAGCCAACCTGTCCGCTTTTTCATTTCCCCATACTCCTGCATGTCCTGGTTGATTATGGTAAAAAATAGACGTATATGTGGGTGTGAAGTATAATTATCCCTGGTGTAAGGAAACATATGTGTGGGTGTGAAGTATAATTATCGCTGGTGTAAGGAAACATGTGTTGGTGTGAAGTATAATTATCCCTGGTGTAAGGAAACATATGTGTTGGTGTGAAGTATAAATACCACTGGTGTAAGGAAACATATGTATGGGTGTGAAGTATAAATATCACTGGTGTAAGGAAACATATGTATGGGTGTGAAGTATAAATATCTCTAGCGTAAGGAAACATATGTGTGAGTCTGAAATATAAATATCACAAGTGTAAGGAGACGTGTGTGAGTCTGAAATATAAATAAGCATATCTCTGGTGTAAGGAAACATGAAGTATTATTATATAGGCAAAGCTGACCACATTACCAAAAATTGGTGATTATGGTAAAAAAATTATATGAGCTAATACCAAATTCTCTATACATAACGGGTTGTGATGTAGTTCTTTCCTTATTCTTTGCGTTGCTTAGTGAGTAACACTTTAATTTATTCTACCACCCCTGGTCTCAGCAGCGAGGCCTGGCTTGAAACGTCAATTACTCATCGATGGAAAAAATATGAGTACCTCCTAAGTCTGAGCTGTCTGCTTGTGCAGTGAGGGACCCCTGTGCACACGGCTGCCAGGGAAAAATAGATTAACACGCAAAAATTCAGTTCCTAGTCTCTAGGGACTTCATCAGAGGTAAAAGCTGGCGACCGAAAAAAAAAATAAATTCTATCACAAAATTAATTTTGCCATTCCTGTTGTCCAAAACTTTTAACAGAATAGCCCAACTTGAAATGTTCATATTTTGTTTACAAACATGGAATGCAGTTTCTGCATTAAAAAACACCATGAACAAGATTAGTTTGAGGTAAACAACAAATTCAATGCAGCTGAAATGAATTTGTAATAGATTTTCTTTTTCTTTCTAACAGTAATTAACCACAAGTAAGAGACTGTCATTATAAAATCAGTATCATATGAAACAGGCTGAAGACAAATCTGAGGGTTGAATAAAATTGCAGCTACAGAACCTAGCAAAACAAACTCAATTTATATTATCTGCTGAGATGGACTGAGTTCCTAGAAGCTGCCCTGAGTGCAATGAAATTAATTCTTATAATCAGTGATAAGAATAAAACATTTAAAATTATGCCAGACAATGAACCTGGAGCAAACATTTAAAACAAAAAAGAAATAATTACAATTACTCTAATACACATACAATCACATTTATAACGTACCCTTTCTAATGCAGAATTATTCTTATATTTTGTAAAATCAAAAACTTCTTGGGCATTATCACTAAATATTATGCTGCCAAACTGAACTGCTGAAGTTCCAATTTTAAAACTTTTCGTCAGGTTTGCAGCAAAGTTGAGCATTTTGTTGTAATTACTTGTACCGATGCTGCTAGAAGAATCTAAGATTAACAAAATGTCTGCCTCTGCATGATCACATAATGTCTCTGAAAACAAAGTCATTAATGAGTATTAATCTGAGTGTATATATTTAATGTAACATATACAAGAACATCAAGCATAGATGTTATTAAAGATAACAACTAAATTGAAAAGTGTGTATTAAATGTAAAGGTAAGCACAAAATTAAAAGCTAATCTTCTATTTTTTTTTTCCTCTAGTCCATTGAAATATGTGTTATTATTTTACCAATCCTTATCTGGAATTAATATGTGCAGAACATGGCTTAATTCTGGAATGTGTTTGTTGTAATATTGTGAAACCTCCTCTACCTATAGTTTTTTTATGTTCATTTTGCCCTTAATATTTTGTGAAACTCATTAGTTAATTGGTGAAGGATATCAGTTAGCCAAACGTAAAAGGAAATTGCTAAAGAATTTTGTTCTTGAATTTTATTCATTTTAAGTAAGTATGGATTTAAAAAAAAAGTATGAAAACAGTTATTTTAATTTCTTTTACAAAGAAACTGATGATTTTAAATAGGAAACTGTTTAGTCTATAATATAAAGAAAACTTCTGTGTTCACAAAAGGTGTCTGGTTCTAAATTTTTTCTGCATTTTCATGGGAATTTATTTTTCCTGTCAATAACACATTTAATCTGTTTAAACAATGTAAATTTGAAATGTTTAACACACAACATTTCATAACAAATGGTACATCTTTCCACTGTCAGTCAAACATATAAAATCTGACATTTTTGCACTCCCACTGCCAACATGGCTTATGTGACTGCCACATAGGTAACATTTGATTTCACTTACGTTGAGCGATAACTGGAGAGAGAAATAAAGAGACATTTTAAAATACTTTTTAAAAAAATTAGAACTATCACACAAGTAATACAATAGTAATGTTAAACAGACATTTTGTAAAGGTATTAAAAATGCTTGGACATTAAAATATGAGCCATTACAAGGCACAAACTCAACTGCTGATTGTCATTTAATTTCAGTGCATGTACTATAAATAAGAAAGGTACATAAAATGTGAATTTAAGATTTAGCAAATTTAATAAATAAAGTAAATGTGGAAAAATCGGCAAAAAACACCAGGAGCAAGAGTTTTAGTCCAAAGTCATAACTTATCAAGGATTAGATTGCAGAGAGCCACAACTTAAGATATTAAAGAAGATGATGACATTTAATTGTGACTTTTGCAAAAATTAAAGTAATATTTTTTAAAGATTATTGCTAATGAGATCACATCCCTTGGGCTGAAAGTGGCCTGTGACTCACAGCTGACTGTTGCATTAGGATCAGCATCAACAGGTGGACTGTGACTCACAGCTGACTGTTTGCATTAGGAACAGCATCAACAGGTGAGCCTGTGAGTCATGGCTGACTGTTTGCATTAGGATCAGCATCAATAGGTGGGCCTGTGACTCACAGCTGACTGTCCGCATTAAGATCATCATCAACAGGTAGGACTGTGACTCACAGCTGACTGTTTGCATTAAGATCAGCATCAACAGGTAGGACTGTGACTCACAGCTGACTGTTTGCATTAGGATCAGCATCAACAGGTGATCATGATTCTACTCCATCTTTTCATGCTGGCTCTGGTAATAAACTAACTAGACTGATGATACAAATGGTCTTAAAGAGAGAAGACAACACTGTATATTAAAATGCCATGCTGCAGTTTGATAACCTCAAAAAGATTTCAATGAGGATAGAGGCTAAGACACAACCCTGCTTAAACTCACTTCTGACTCAACACTTTTAGATATGCCACCTTCAAATTACACTGAGGCATTCAATTCCTCATGAAATAATAAGATCAGTTTAGGCAGCAAGAAATGAGTCAACTTTTAAGGGTGGATAATGGAGAGGAAGAGCTTGGGTCAACACAGATGGGGAAAGGGATTAATTACTAGTAAGCACAACTGTTTCATTATAATTTTTAAACTAAAACAGTCCAAAGAAGCATATAGATAGCATGTGCTTAATGTGGTACAATAAAGAATTCACAGCTCTCAGTATGTAGACAATTGTGGCCTCTAGAAGAAAATATGGGCTCAAGAGTTGCTAGTATAAATGAGAACAATGCAGCATTTACAATCTTTACTCTTTCAAGATGTTTATATTGAAACTGGGGACTGGTGCATCTTGCCTTGAGACAGAGAGGTTGTGGGTTCAAATCCCAGCTGCACCGGTTGGGATTTCTATTTATGATTTTTTTCTGTGGCAACCACTCCTGTCTCAGCAGCGAGGTCCGGCTTGAAACATCAATCATTCATGGACGAAAAAATATGAGCACCTCCAAAGACAGAGTTATCTGCCTGTGTGGTCTGTGCACATGGCTGCCAGAGGAAAAATCGATTAACACGCAAATTTCAGTTCCTAGTCTCTAGTGACTTCGTCAGAGGTTAAAAAATGCTGACGAACCCCCCAAAAAAATTAAAAATATTGAAACCAAATGAACATGACATGCTGAAAGAGACAACACCCCCATATGTTGGTATCACAGAATTATTTTAGGGTGAACATTGAAAAAGCAAACAGAGAAGATTAATCAGAAAAAAAATACTATATCATGAGACAATGAAAAACTATAATAATTTTACATGTTAATGTCACAAAAAGGTATGTGGTACTGTTATCAGAGCAAAGCTTTATAAAGTGTTAAAGAACATTGGCTACCCATTCTTGCTGCTTCAACTGATCATGTTATTTCATGAATGCTTCAGTATAGGTGGCATAGCAGAATGCATTGAAGTCAGAGAGGGATTACGCAGGGTTGTCTCTTTGCTCCTATCTTCTTTAGATATCTTTTCTTTAACTGCCACCTTTATCTTATACCATGCATTTACAGTAGCCTCAGGTAACATCTACAAACACTCAAGGTATGATGTCTTCACTGTCTACTTCATCATCATCATCATCATCTTCAGCATTATCATCAAGTATTGAATCCATGGAAAGAGTATCTGGGTCTATGCCCTATGGGCCGGCTATGGCTCGAAAGGTCAAAAGATAGATAGATAGATTGTATCCATGGGTGTAGATGATCATGTCTCTTCACAACTTTCTATCTCAAAATTTGTTTATCAATTCTAATGCTGCCTCCCTATCAAACAATTCTCTTAAACTGTCTAGTCCCTTCTCTTTATTTATTTTTCGTTTGATTTTTCCAGTTGTCACAATATGACAATGATTTCTCCTGATATTGGATTATAGCTTTCTCTTTGCATTGACCTATTTTAGAATGTCCTCATTACTCATTTGAACTGTCTATATTATTCTCAACATCCTGTCTATTTTATTCTCAACATCGTTCTGTAAAACCACATTTCTGCAGCTTTTAACAATTTTCTTGTCTTTTTTCCATTTGTCCAGAATTTTTATCCATATGTTAAGATTAACTCCACATAACACGGAAGAACTCGTTTTCTTTGTTTTCATCAACAATAATGGATTGCACATTATCTTTCTCATTCCTTGGAATGCTACCTTTGTCTGAGCTATTTTGCACCTTATCTTTATTGTAAATGTACCATCTTAAGTTAACATCTTTCCCAGGTAATCATTTTACTTGTTTTAGTATTGTCTCATCTTCATTAATTGTGCATTGAGGAGGTATATTTTTCTTTGTTGTGACCATCACTTCTGCCATTATGCTGTTGAGGCTAACGACTTTATTTTTAATTTCCATCACTATAATGTCAATCACTTTCTGTAACTTGTTTTCACTCTTAGCAATTAAGAAGTGTCATCAGCATACCTCAGATTATTTATATCATGACCATCAACTGATTCTTCGGGTATGTCCTTTATGGAACTTAATATAATCGCATTTTACATATTAAATAAATCTGGTGATAGCACCTTTGCCCAATACCTTGTTTTATTTTTTAAGAAATAGTGAATTCATTAAAATGATCACATCAATGTCCAAGGTAAAATAATTTATTAAGAAAGCTGAAATAGAAAAAAAAGTAGGAGACTATCTTGCTCTATGTAACTTTATCCAAGAGATATTTCCAATAGTTAAGTACACATTTCTGGCGATAAAATCACTTTAAAACAATGTGGTGTTGATAGTTACCTTGGTTACAGGTTTTAATGGTGATCTGCTTTTCAATGGTGCTCAAAATGTTAAAGTTCGTGACCTGAAAAACAACTTCCGGTAACGAAGCAATGTTTAGCAACTCGGTTTGATTCACAGATGATCCTATACCAATAGACATGGTCAGTACACCAGAATTTTTCAACTGAGTGGCTTGATTTGCAGTTTCTATTTTATTATTTGATTCCCCATCCGTGAAAACGATGGCTATTTTTGTAACACCTGGCCGTGATCCCCTGGCTGCTGTAAACATCACTTGTCTAGCCATTAGTAAAGCCCTATCTGTGTAGGTCCATCCTCCTATATACTGTGTGTTCAGAATCCCCTGCAGATGATTAATAATGAAAATGATTACATTGTTTATGCATAGAGTGTCACAAATGTACATTGTTTATGGACTTTTACAGAAGCACATTTTTTTTCTATAAATTGTGTCACAATGAAACATTTTTATGCACAGTGTGTCACAAAAGTATAAACTTGTATGCACAGTGTGTCACAAAAGTATAAACTTTTTATGCACAGTGTGTCACAAAAGTATAAACTTTTTATGCACAGTGTGTCACAAAAGTATAAACTTGTATGCACAGTGTGTCACAAAAGTATAAACTTTTTATGCACAGTGTGTCACAAAAGTATAAACTTTTATGCACAGTGTGTCACAAAAGTATAAACTTTTATGCACAGTGTGTCACAAAAGTATAAACTTTTATGCACAGTGTGTCACAAAAGTATAAACTTTTATGCACAGTGTGTCACAAAAGTATAAACTTTTATGCACAGTGTGTCACAAAAGTATAAACTTTTATGCACAGTGTATAAACAAGAGTATAACTTTTTATGCACAGTGTATCACAAAAGTAGTATATTTTCATGTACAATAAAAAGTATATTTTTTAATGTACAATGTGTCACAAAAGAATGTTTTTTTAAGGAGTGTTTCAAAAAAGTTGATTATTACGTAGAATGCAACACAAATATATATTGTTTATTGTCTTTCATAAAAATATACTTTTAAGGAACAATGTGTCTCTAAAGTACATTGTTTTTTATTCGCAGTGTGTGACAAGAAGGGTACAGGTAAAATAATTGCAGTGCTGCTGTAAAGCTGGTTGTGACAATTGACAAGAATACATTTTGAGCAGAGTGTGTCCCAAAAGTATATTGTTTATGCACTATCTGTTAAGAAGTATATTTTTGATCCTCAAACAGTCATGAAAATACATTATATATGTACAATGATACACAAAGCAGGGAGTTGTGGTAGGGCAGAGGGTAGTGAATGTGACTTAGGACAAAAGTTGAGTTTTATTCTGAACAATGGCTTCCAGGTTCTCCTTACTCTCCATCTCATCATCCTGGGGGTCATTGGGGCGCTACTTCATCAAACTTCTCTTTGTATCTCTATCTTCAGTCACTCTTTGGGACTCTTGAAGTTAAGAATTGTCCATGTTATCGTCCGATCTCTTTCTCTGTTTACCTTTCCTTTTTCCCCCCTTTCTCAGTTTCTTGTGTATTCGTCTCTGTTAAGCCAGGTGATCAAGATATGTCATTCACCCTAACTTATATGGGTACCAGATTTTTCTGAAAAACACTGGCATAATATTGACCACATTACCAAAAACAGTGTTTACAGTAAAAATAAAAGGGTAACTAACACCATAATCACCACATACTATGTGGCAATCCAGGGTTGTTTCTCTTTAATTTGTCTTTCACAAAGCAGCAGTAATGGTTGTCTCATAAAAAAGAAAAAATAATGCACCAAGACATCAGATAAAATTAAACTGAGAACCACTGAAACATGTCAACAATTTAAAATAGCTTGACACAATAATCATTTCTGATGGGAGATGCAGTTCTGATGTAAAATGTAGAATAGCCCAGACAAAGGAATTTCAGAAAATGAAATATACATCATAAGATCTTTAGTAAAAAGAGCAATAGAGGTGAAAACAGATCTATACCTATGTTTCATAGATTATACCAAAGCATTTGACAAAATAAAGCACCAAGAAATAATAAAAATTTTAGAAAGCATAAACATAGACAGTAAAGATTTAGGAATAATAAAGAACATGTACTGGCAACAAACAGCGGCCATAAGAACTGGAAACCATTTGGGAATGTTTCAACAAATAAAACAGGGTGTTAGGCAAGGTTGTGTGCTGTCACTAGATTTGTTTAATATTTATAGTGAGATTAATTTAAGATCCATAAGGGGCATACCTGGAATAACAGTCGGAGGTCATAATATAAATAATCTAAGGTATGCTGATGATACAGTCTTAATCGCTAAGAGTGAAAATGAGTTACCTGAAATGTTGGACATTATAGTGAAAGAAAGCAAAAATAAAGGACTCATCCTTAATAGCAAAAAGATAGAGGCAATGGTAACAACAAAGAAAAAGACATCACCTCAGTGCAAAATAAAGACTAGTGGAACAATATTAAAACAGGTAAATGAATTTAAATATTTGGGAACTTTGTTAACCTCAGACGGAAGATGTACAAAAGAGGTGAGATGCAGAATGGCTCAGGCAAAAGCAGCTTTCCAAAAAATGAGGAAGATACTATGCAATCCATTTTTGACAATAGAAACAAGAAAAAGAGTTCTTAAATGTTATGTAGAACCAGTTTTAACATATGGATGTGAATCATGGACAATAGGACAACAAACATGACAATCATTGGAGGCTGTAGAAATGTGGTTTTATAGAAGAATGTTGAGAATGCCATGGACAGATAAGAAAAGTAATGAAAATGTTCTGAAAGAGGCCAAAGCAAAACGAGAGCTAATTTCCAATATCAGGAAAAAAAATAATCATTTTTTGGTCATGTAATGAGAAGAGAACAATTTGAATATATTGTAACAACAGGGAAAATTGAGGGATGAAGAGATAGAGGGAAGCAAAGAGAAAAAATACCAGACGCTTAAGAGAATGGCTTGGCAGAAGGTCAACAACAGAAATGATAAATAACTGTCGAGATCGAATGTTGTGATGAGACATGATCATTGATGATGATGATGATGATGATGATATCCTCATCTAGTTACTTATTTTTTTACAGAATGTTGCTATCATCACTGCACATCTATGTCTCTCTTAGGTCAGATACCTCACTTCCTTTGTCACCAAATTCAAGGTCTCTTTGATGTCACAAAACCAACTTTTTCTTGTGCTATCCCTGTCTCATTTTTCTGGAACCTTTCCATCCATTATTGATCTTTTCAGCCATGCCTTTTTTTATTTTCCTCTAAAATATTATTTATAAGCCATCACTCTTCAACATTCAGATCCTTTAATCTGTCCTCATTTATCTTTTTCCTTATTTATTCAAACAAGTTTTTTCTTAGGTTTGAGACTTCTAGATAGATTGTACATCATCCACTTATGTTGGAGACATCAGTTCTACACTGAGGGTTTGTTATGGTAATTGCCCCATTCAATTATTTTTTTTTAGAACCCACAGTGGGCTTTCCTGTGTGTTACTGGAGCCTCATAATGTGGGAAGTAAACAATAGTGACACTGCGACCTTCCAGCATGTCGTAAGAGGCGACCAAGGAGGTTGATCGATGGCTTGACAAGCTGTCATTGTATAAAGTATTGTTATGGAAACAGAGCCATAGATTTTAGAAGTGATCTCTCTAATATGTGCCATTTTGGCACTCAAGGTTTCTGTTTTTGATATTGTGGTTCTGCCCAATGTGCCGTCTTTGGCTCTGAAGGACAATATATATATAGATAGTGGGCAGCAGCTAATGCTTCAATCTCTCTTCTCTACTAGGTTGTTGTAAAGTAAGTTCCACTCTTCCACAAGAATGTGTCCCTGACCCTAGCTGAGAAACCCCACCTTGATAGCACAAACCCATTTGTGTATATACAAATCTCCCCTTCTTCAGAACTGTCAGCTTTTAACTGTTGAATTTCAAGGTCTATAAATTTATTTCAGCAAAACGTGACAAACTTATTGGTCCCTTTTGTCATAATTACTGGAATTGTGTCAAATATTCCCAAATCTTTTGATCTACTAAAAAACGAAAGGCCAGAAATAAATATGTGCTTGTTGATGAAATAATGAAAAAGGGAAATTTTAACATCGTCCCAGAAAGATCAGAAGTCACAGGGAGCTTGCAATGAACCATTATGGGTGAGGTTTTCAATCTCAGTAGATGGAGGAGGGGTGGGGGCCTGGGGGTGAGGTCAATGCTCTCTAAAGTTAGTCTCTCTTATCAGTGTTTTCTTGGTGTCTCGTAAGGTTCACTTCTTTTTTGTTTAAATGGAAAATTGAACTGAATCTTTCCAAATGCCAATAAATTGTAAATACACCATTGTAAATACACCATTGTAAATACACCATTGTAAATACACCATTGTAAATACACCATTGTAAATACACCATTGTAAGAATGACAAAAATAGTTAATTAGTTGAACTGACTTGTCCAGCATCATTTCTATCTATCTATAGTAATTTCGAGCCAAAGATGGCACATTGAGCAGAAATTCTAGACTCTTGTATAAAATGATCTTTCAAGTGTCAGAACTTGCACAGGATCTGCGTTGTCTCGCCACACAGCTCTTTTCTGGGTAAATTATTCAATCTCAATTAGGGAGCTGATGCCTACTGTTCTTGCCTCTCCCTTTAATCTTCTTTTTAGTGTTTCTCTAGGGCAGCCTCTTTTTCTTGTACCCTCTGGTTCCCATGAGGCCTGTTTTGAGATTCTTTTGTTGTAGTTTTGTTGTAGCAGATGTCTATTGACTGTTCCAGTAGTTCATTGATAATATATACTCTTATTCCTTTCAGCAATCATCTATTCTATACATACCACTTCTGATACCAAAAATTCCTGTCTGGATAGTAGTTTCACCATCATCAAGTCACATGTCCTTTGCAGAATGTTGCATTCACTATAGCCCCTCAGAAAGAATCTTTGTCTAACCAGATCTCTCACATCTTCTGTTATATTCAGGATCTTTTTGATGTCTTGAAACTGTCTTCTTCTTAGTCTGTCTCTGATGCATCACCCAGGAACCATGCCTTCCATTATTGTTCTATCCAGCCTGCTGTGTCTTTTGACAAGGGCATAGTACTTTAATTTTCTCTGTAGAATGGTCTTTGCGAGATTGTCCATAATTTACAACTATATGTTGCTATTGGGAAGATAGAGGGCCATAGTAATTTTAATTTTACTGTCTAGCTGGTGTTGTGCCACATGTTGTTCATGGCACTTAATTTTGTGTGTTGCTATTGCTAATCTTCTTTTCATCTCGTTCTGTCAGTCTCCATTGCTAGTTACTATAGATCCCAGATATGCATAATTTGTTACAATCTCAGCTTTTCACTGTTGCAATTGATTTTGGGTTGACTGTTTGTCTTTTCAATGCACATCAGTTTAATTTTCTGTATATTTAAATAGAGGTTTAGTTCTTAACTGTGTTTTTTGTTGAACTCAATTATCTCATTTAATCCTACTGCACTGTTTGACAAGAGGACTGAATCATCAGCCTGTCTGAGTTCTGGAATTATGTTGTCATTTATTGAGAAAGGGATGAACTTCACAAACCTGTCATCATTTCTGACATTTCTTATGATGTTCTCAGCATAGATGTTGAACAGGTGTGGACAGATGAAGCAAAGCTTCCTCAGGTATTTTTGTACTGCAAGCAAATGTGATGTTTTGCCTGCTATTCTGATAGCAACTTGCTGTTTGTGATATAATAATTCGATAAGTTGTATTAGGTGTATTGGAAAACCCATATCTTTCATGGCATTCCAGTTTCTGCTGTTGTCTGCAGTCAAAGGCCTTGCTGTAATCTATGTAGCATATATGTACTTCTATGTTGCATGCAGTTAAAGGCCTTGCTGTAATCTATGAAGCATGTATGTAGTTCTATGTTGCATTCAGTCAAAGGCCTTGCTGTAATCTATGAAGCATGTATGTAGTTCTATGTTGCATGCAGTTAAAGGCCTTGCTGTAATCTATGAAGCATGTATGTAGTTCTATGTTGCATGCAGTCAAAGGCCTTGCTGTAATCTATGAAGCATGTATGTAGTTCTATGTTGCATGCAGTCAAAGGCCTTGCTGTAATCTATGAAACATGTATGTAGTTCTATGTTGCATGCAGTCAAAGGCCTTGCTGTAATCTATGAAGCATGTATGTAGTTCTATGTTGCATGCAGTTAAAGGTCTTGCTGTAATCTATGAAGCATGTATGTAGTTCTATGTTGCATTCAGTCAAAGGCCTTGCTGTAATCTATGAAGCATGTATGTAGTTCTATGTTGCATGCAGTCAAAGGCCTTGCTGTAATCTATGAAGCATGTATGTAGTTCTACGTTGTATGCAGTCAAAGGCCTTGTTGTAATCTATGAAGCATGTATGTAGTTCTATGTTGCATGCAGTTAAAGGTCTTGCTGTAATCTATGAAGCATGTATGTAGTTCTATGTTGCATGCAGTCAAAGGTCTTGCTGTAATCTATGAAGCATGTATGTAGTTCTATGTTGCATGCAGTTAAAGGCCTTGCTGTAATCTATGAAGCATGTATGTAGTTCTATGTTGCATGCAGTTAAAGGCCTTGCTGTAATCTATGAAGCATGTATGTAGTTCTATGTTGCATGCAGTCAAAGGCCTTGCTGTAATCTATGAAGCATGTATGTAGTTCTATGTTGCATGCAGTCAAAGGCCTTGCTGTAATCTATGAAACATGTATGTAGTTTTATGCTGTCTGCAGTCAAAGGCCTTGCTGTAATCTATGAAGCATGTATGTAGTTCTATGTTGCATGTAGTCAAAGGCCTTGCTGTAATCTATGAAGCATGTATGTAGTTCTATGTTGCATGCAGTCAAAGGCCTTGCTGTAATCTATGAAGCATGTATGTAGTTCTATGTTGCATGCAGTTAAGGGCCTTGCTGTAATCTATGAAGCATGTATGTAGTTCTATGTTGCATGCAGTCAAAGGCCTTGCTGTAATCAATGAAGCATGTATGTAGTTCTATGTTGCATGTAGTCAAAGGCCTTGCTATAATCTATGAAACATGTATGTAGTTCTATGTTGCATGCAGTCAAAGGCCTTGCTGTAATCTATGAAGCATGTATGTAGTTCTATGTTGCATGCAGTCAAAGGCCTTGCTGTAATCAATGAAGCATGTATGTAGTTCTATGTTGTCTGCAGTCAAAGGCCTTGCTGTAATCAATGAAGCATGTATGTAGTTCTATGTTGCATGCAGTCAAAGGCCTTGCTGTAATCTATGAAGCATGTATGTAGTTCTATGTTGCATGTAGTCAAAGGCCTTGCTGTAATCTATGAAGCATGTATGTAGTTCTATGTTGCATGCAGTCAAAGGCCTTGCTGTAATCTATGAAGCATGTATGTAGTTCTATGTTGCATGCCGTCAAATGCCTTGCTGTAATCTATGAAGCATGTATGTAGTTCTATGTTGCATGCAGTCAAAGGCCTTGCTGTAATCTATGAAGCATGTATGTAGTTCTATGTTGCATGCCGTCAAAGGCCTTGCTGTAATCTATGAAGCATCTATGTAGTTCTATGTTGCATGCAGTCAAAGGCCTTGGTGTAATCTATGAAGCATGATTGTAGTTCTATGTTGCATGCAGTCAAAGGTCTTGCTGTAATCGTGGAAGCATATACGAGTATGTAGTTCTATGTTGTATTCCTTATATTTTTCTAAGATGTTTTTATGTGAAAGACATGATCCTGTGTGCTGCTACTATGTCTGAAACCTGCTTGAACTACATGAACTTCCTGTTCTAGCTTCCGCTCTATCCTCTTCATGACGATCTGTAAGGGTATTTTGCTGTCATGTCTTATAGTTCTTTAGGGCAAGAGTTCTTTAATTGGTACACATCTTCAGATTTCCTTTCTTTGGAATGGGGATGTACACTAATCTTTTCAAGGCTTTTGACCAGTCTGCATTTTTTCAGATCTTGGCACATAGTACATACGAACACTGGCCACCCCTCCAGCGTGGATGAATTCAGTGGAATATATTATCACATCCTGGTGATCCGTTCTATTAATACATCAGTGTTTTGAGTTTCATAGTTAACTTATATTTATCCAAAGTATGTTTAATATGTGACTGCAGTCTACATACTGTTTGTTAATATTTGCTACCCCTCTTAATTAAGCTCCTTTTAAAGCTAACTTGTAGTCAGAGAGCAACTTTGATTACTAATAAATGCAGACAAGTTAAGGAATTTCAAAGGTTTGGAAAGCATTCTTGAAAATAAAAACTAGTGAAAAAAAAGATACAAGAGACTGCAAATGACAAAACAGAGTGCAATGCAAATTACTATGCAAACAAAAAAGAAAAAAAATGCCTTAAAACGCAATGTAATATGTATCCTACTGATCCTAATCTGAGCACAAAACATACCTTTTCTAATGCTGCACGAGTAGTGAAGTTTTTGAAGTCAAAAATTTCATGAGCATCATCTCCAAATATAATAGTAGCAAACTGAACTGCCTGGGGTCCAATGTTGAAATTTCGAGTTATATTCACAACAAAATTCAACATCACGTTATAATCTGCGGTCCCAATACTTCCAGAAGAATCCAAGATAAATAAAATGTCTGCCTGTTGTGTGACATTACATACTTCATCTAAAAGTGATAAAGTATATGAGATTAAAACAATTTTGCTTGCAAAAAAAAGGGAATTTGATTTTGTAGATATCTTCAGAAAGGAATCACTGAGACTACTCTAAAATTAGGAACATAACCAATATACTTGAGGAACAATTACCATACCTTTGTCAGCTTGTAAGGATTGCATTTACTTGTAAGTCTTAAAGTTTAATATAGTTAACAGATACCCATCCCTAAAGTTAAGTATTTCAAATTAAAATGGCCAAGACTTTACTTATGTTTTCTCTTTTATCTACGTTTTCTACTTAATTTTACTGAATACCATTTTATTCTAAATTCTAATACATGTACCAGGTGTAGTTTTTAAATACAATGCTGTGATAATTAAAATGAAATTTATTATAGGCACTTTACTATAATCATTTAATTCTAATTTTACTGTACTGTATTTTTATTCTACATAAGTTTATCATTTATATACGTTTACTGTATTGAGTGTCAACACAAACATGCATTGATAACAAGCAGTAACATCTTATTGGAATATATTTATAAATATTAGAGATCACAGATACATGAACAAATTTTCAATTCTGTCCCACAAAGTACTCAGAAAATTTCTGAACGAGCACCTGCCCACATTTCTCAACGAGCACCTGGTTAAAGTTTTCAATGAGCACCTGCCCACATTTCTCAACAAGAACTTGCTAAAATTTCTCAACAAGCACATGTCTAAATTTCTCAACGAGCACCTGTCTAAATTTCTCAACAAGCACCTGTCTAAATTTCTCAACGAGCACCTGTCTAAATTTCTCAATGAGCACCTGTCTAAATTTCTCAACGAGCACCTGTCTAAATTTATGAACAAGCACCTGCCAAATTTCTGAACAAACACCTGCCCACATTTCTCAATGAGTACCTGCACACGTTTCTGAACAAGCACCTGCCCACATTTCTCAACGAGTACCTGCCCACATTTCTCAACGAGCACCTGCCCACATTTCTCAATGAGCACCTGCCCACAATTCTCAACGAGCACCTGCCCACAATTCTCAATGAGCACCTGCCCACAATTCTCAATGAGCACCTGCCCACAATTCTCAACGAGCACCTGCCCACATTTCTCAACAAGCACCTGCCCACAATTCTCAACAAGCACCTGCTAACATTTCTGAACAAGCACCTGCACAAATTTATGAACAAGCACCTGCTCACATTTCTCAATAAGCACCTGCACAAATTTCTGAACAAGCACCTGCCCACATTTCTCAATAAGCACCTGCACACATTTCTGAACAAGCACCTGCACACATTTCTGAACAAGCACCTGCCCACATTTCTCAATGAGCACCTGCCCAAATGTCTTAACAAGCACCTGCTCACATTTCTCAATAAGCACCTGCACAAATTTCTGAACAAGCACCTGCCCACATTTCTCAATGAGCACCTGCCCAAATGTCTGAACAAGCACCTGCCCACATTTCTCAATGAGCACCTGCACAAATTTCTGAACAAGCACCTGCTCACATTTCTCAATGAGCACCTGCTAAAATTTATCAACAAGCACCTGCCCAATTTTCTTAACGAGCACCTGTCTAAATTTCTCAATGAGCACCTGCCCACAAATCTCAACGAGCACCTGCCTACAAATCTCAACGAGCACCTGCTCACAAATCTCAACGAGCACCTGCCCACAAATCTCAACGAGCACCTGCTCACAAATCTCAACGAGCACCTGCCCACAAATCTTAACGAGCACCTGCCCATAAATCTTAACGAGCACCTGCTCACAAATCTTAACGAGCACCTGCTCACAAATCTCAACGAGCACCTGCTCACAAATCTTAACGAGCACCTGCCCATAAATCTTAACGAGCACCTGCTCACAAATCTTAACGAGCACCTGCTCACAAATCTTAACGAGCACCTGCTCACAAATCTCAACGAGCACCTGCCTACAAATCTCAACAAGCACCTGCTCACAAATCTTAACGAGCACCTGCCCACAAATCTCAACGAGCAACTGCCTAAATTTCTCAACGAGCACCTGCCCAAATTTATCAACGAGCACCTTGCTAAATCTCTCAACGAGCACCTGCCCAAATTTTTCAACGAGCACCTGCCCAAATTTCTGCAAAGCGAGAACCTGCAAAGTGGATAGATTGACCATGCTGGACAAAATAACGAGGTGTTCTGCAAGTGGCCTGCGAGATCACCAAACCTGTCTGTGAATTTTTCCTCTGGGTATATGTTAGGGTAGAGTATATGTAACTCACTACTCACAGCAAACCTGGAACATCTGCGGGGCAGCATTACTGAAGCTATAAACTCGATTATGCTGGAAAATGCTCAATGTGTCACAGAGTGGTCCGAGATATATTATCACATCAATGTTTGTAGAGCAACGACTGGGGCGCATATTAAGTGTGTGTAACATAAATTGAGCATGAAACAGCATGACATTTTATGAGTTGTTGCAACTGAAGGCACCAAATGTATAAAAACATTCAAGTAAGTTTTTGTTCTATAATTACTTAAGGTGTGTTTTAGTGGATGTCCTGTATTATAGTGATATATAAAGTATACAGCGTTGAGGTATTAAGTGTAAAAATAGAGATATGCACAAATATGTGATGTGCAGGGTCACTAGTAAAGCTGGAATGGATAAAACGTGAAAAAATAACTATACAATTATTATTGCAACTTAACTTTTAGGAAAATACATATTTTTTTTCCACTGTCGTTAAGCAGTTAAGTTTCTTACGTTATTTTTTTTTTTCATGACAAACAAAAATATCCTATGACAAAAAGTATAAGTATGGCAAAAAAGTAATTTTAATGCCATGAAAAATATACTAACAACAAAACAAATAACAGCAGGGCTGAAACTAAGAATATCAAAATGTTACATCTTCTCAATATTCCTGTATGGTGCAGAAACATGGACATTAGACAAGAAAGCAGAACAGAAAATTGAAGCCTTTGAAATGTGGATATATAGAAGAATAGGTAGAATTGGATGGAAAGAAAAGAAAATAAACGATGAAGTTTTAAAACAACTAAAAATAAAAAGATAACTACTAAATACAATGAAGACAAGACAAATGAAATTTTGGGGGCACATTTTTTTAGTAATTGAGTGAGAACCACTGTAGAGTGACTGTATCACTAAAGTTTTGTTGTTCTACCAACTAAGGGAGATAACTTTAATTTATGTCCGTAAACTAGGAAATTACCCAATAATAACCTGTTATGACTTATTTAGAGTTATAACTATAACAGTTAACACATTGAGCTATTAAGTTGTTTGCGGGTCATCATCATTGCACTCCGAACATGTCCATAGGTGCTCAGATCCCCTCCTCAGCAAGTCCAGCAGTGTCCAGCGACTGACGACTCCAGTTCTATGTTGGTTGATAAGTCTTCTTACACGGCCACTAAGTTTCTCATTTCTGGCTGTGTCCATCTTAACTCCCATTTCCATCATCCGAAGAAATGACGTGGATCTGTGTTTGTCGAAGTCCTGTGCTCGTCCCACATCTCGGAGGCCATTGATGATGTCCGCCCGATCCATTGTTGCTCGTCCTCAACGACAGCGCCGGTAGCCAACCTGTCTGCTCTTTCATTTACCTGTACTCCCGCATGTCCAGGGACATAGACAAAGGTGACCTAACGTATTTTGGACTTCTGCAAGGACTCTACCCCTTGCATGAATCACTGGCGAAAGGAGCTCCCACTCTTTTAACTTTGAAATCAATAAAGATTTTTCCTTTACATTCATCACTCCCGCCCTTATTCCCCCCCAAAAATGTTGCCATAGCGACAGAATATTGAACTTACTATCATCCGGTGGAGCAAGAACTGTGGAAGAAAAATAAACAATCAGTTTTGCAGAGATTAAACACATTTACGTTATTTATTCATTATTCAAAATATTCAACATTTACATTGCAGAAGTTCACATCATCAAAAAAAAGTGCACTCTTAAAATAATAAACATTGTTAGACTTGACATGACGTACACAGGACAGACACTTGTAGGTAAATAATCATAATCAAGTTAAAGTAGCATGACTACTGACGTAGGTGACTATGCCTCCTCATAACTTTCTATCCTACCTCTGTTTATAGTTCTGTTGTTGATTTTCACCAAACCATTCTCTTAAACTGCCTTCTATCATTCCTCTCTGTTTTCCTCCATCTATACTTCCTACTTCTATTTTTCCAGTTGTCACAATATGCTCCACTTGTTTCTTTCTCATAAGCCAAAAGATGATTATTGTTTCTTTCTCGTGGTGAAAACTTTAGCTTTATTTTTTGGCGTCTCATCATTCTTAAGTAAAACCACGATTTTCTTGTCTGTTACCATATTGTCCTATCTCTGTTGTATATCCATCATCGGAACTTAACATCATTTCCACACATTTCAATTAATTGGTCTATTTCAATATTGTCTCATTTATTGCAATAGTACACTTAAGATAACTTAAGGGCAGAATCCCCAACAGAAAAGATCATCTGCTGCCTTGCAGGAAGATTGGGGACAATCAAAGGCTAAGGAAAGCAAACCTGAATAAAATTCTGGCTGAAATCGGATACACTGGGCCACTGGCGCAGAACACAGTGCAACGTTTTAACGAGTGTTCTATCAGAGTGGATCTGGCAGACTCTAATTGTGATGTTCTGTCTGTGAGGGCGATCAACACACTTAACCTGACAGCTGACTTCATGTGAGAGTCTGGAATCCTACTCTGATTGAGTCCTGATCGCAGAGAGAGAGAGAGAGAGAGAGAGAGAGAGAAAGAGAGAGAGAGAGAGAGAAAGAGAGAGAAATAACCAATGGATCAGGAGGACATCATCTATGCCCTCCGAGATGTGGGAAGGACACAGGGCTTCAACAACCTTGAGTCCACGTCACTCCTTCGGATGAAAGAGATGGGAGTTTAGATGAGAAAAGTCAGAAACGAGAAACTTAGTGGGCGTGTAGGAGGACTTATAAACCAACACAAAACTGGAGTCGTCAGTCGCTGGATACTGCGGGACTTGATGGGGAGGGAATCTGAGCACCTACGGGCATGTTGGGAGTGCAATAATGATGACCCACAAATAACGCAAGAGCTCAACTTAAGATATAATGTTTTCTTTGTTGCAACAATTACTCCTGACTTTTGAGACTAAAACCTTAATTTTTACTTTTCATCACTGCAATGTCCAACCTTTTCTGTAATTTATTTTCTCTTTTAGTAACTAAGACATACAATATCTCAAGTTGTTTAAGACCACCAACTAATATTTCGGGTACGTCCTTTACAAATCTGAGTATAACCTCACTATGTTTAGTAGACGATGAAGCATTCAGATGGGTCCAGTAGTTCGCCGGTTGTGCATAGGATTCGTTCGTACTTGCAGGCTATCCTGTCTCTTGTTTCGATACTGTATTTCACATTCTTTGCATTCTCAGAACAGTATTTTCATTAACAGCCGTATCAATATGTAACATACAGCCGTTGTGATACTTCAAGTTGTTGTTCTAGTGCGTTCACAATGTGCACCTTTCATACCACAGTTACGGATACACCTGTAATTAGATCATCATCACTTTCTTTTCCCATAGCACTATAGCAGCATGCTAGTTCGAGGCTTCCTTAGAACGTTTCGGATTTGTATATATGCCACCGTCCCATTTAGGAGACATCTATTGTATAATGTCTAATTGACTGGAAGTCGGATACGATGTTTGTTGAATGTTGTTCCTTCTGAAAGAGATGCCTCAACAATATAATATGGTGAGATGACAATTTTAATGCATTTGTGACCCATTCACATCAAGCATCGGAAAAAAATTAAAGCAGACGCACTAGAATAGACACCAGAATTTATGTTATAACTTGTGATAATTTTTCCCTAACTCATAAAAAAGTATTTCACTCATTCACACAATTCTAATATCTATTTGTGTGTGTGTGTGAGTGTGTGTGTGTGTGTGTGTGTGTGTGTGTGTGTGTGTGTGTGTGTGTGTGTGTGTGTGTGTTCTGGGTGCAATGAAAAGTGGACCTTTTTTATCTTGAAGTTGTAAGCGATAATGTCAATTTTAAAGGAGTGACTTTTGAGAAGAGTGTGGACAATCGATCAGCAAATGCGAATCGTTCTTTTAATCCTTCACTTAATAAAAGTAAGTACAGGTCTGGTATATTAACATTTTCCAGTTTCATGGGATGAAATGAGAGTGTTCTGGTAAATTGTTTTTTTTTAAATAGAAAAAATCCCAATTGCGTGCGCGCGCGTGTGTGTGTGTGTGTGTGTGTGTGTGTCGTAGTTAGCTACAAGTTCAGTGACACGTTACATAACACATACACATATACAACATACTATGCACTTATTCGCGCATACCCCTCCTAACGCACACAAACACAATAAACGTGTGTAGGTAAACACTGAAAACAAAAATAAGGGGTCTTATTACAAGCATCATATACAAACAGTCTAACCCAGTTAATTTGACAGTTTAAATATCAAATATTCCCCTAAGAAATCGTGAGCTTCATTTTCACGAACGCACAACATGTATGTTGTACAGGCATAAACTAAGACAAGTAGACGGAAGATGGTTTTGTTATCTTTGTTGCACATGCAGCTTTCCCACACTCTTCTCTGGGGCGTCTGTGATCATTTAAATGCATTCTAACGTGGCGCTTTTATTCATAAAATGCACGAGAAAACACATAACATAAATGAGGAATGTTCGGCCACAAAAAAGACTATAACTTGCAAAAAGCACATCATAGGAAGCATGAACAACTAAATGCTAAGTTTGAAGAAGAAATGGAAGACATAAAAAGGATGAATTAACGAAATATCAAAGGTCAAACAAATTACTTGGAATGAAGCAAATCGTAGAGCTCTAAAAAAGATGAACGTTCTTTTTCTTTTTTTTTTTTTCTTTTTTAATCTCACCGCTATAAAGCTATTGAGGATAGATAGAAAAATAAAGAAGCATGTCATGCTCTGAACATGGTTTATAGAGAACACGGCGTTAGTGCTAATATGTTTGTTTGTTTTTACTGTCAGCACATCTTTGCTCAATATGGTCCGTGCTATGCCAGTTCATATTCTTTTCCAATTAAAATTCTCCTGTACACATTTAAGGCTGATTGAACGTACAAACCAGTGAAATTGATTGAACGTAGAAACCAGTGAAACTGATTGAACGTACAAACCAGTGAAACTGATTGAACGTAGAAACCAGTGAAACTGATTGAACGTACAAACCAGTGAAACTGATTGAACGTAGAAACCAGTGAAACTGATTGAACGTACAAACCAGTGAAACTGATTGAACGTAGAAACCAGTGAAACTGATTGAACGTACAAACCAGTGAAACTGATTGAACGTACAAATCAATGAAATGAAACCAATCTCTTGTCCTTAGTAGACCAGCTCACTAACCAATACGCTACCTCTGCTGAGAGAGTAGAACTGGCAAGAAATGCTACACTAGGCAACCAAAGACCACACAGTAACAATGGTATGAAACATGACATATTTATTGAACTGTTTCAGTCCCTGCATATTTACCTTCTTTGCAAGTCTTATTTGTCAATTGGTGTTGTATTTGTTCCGAAACATTGAAAGTACTAGTCGTGATTACGTTTGCTGACGACGATGCTATGCCTTCAATCTGTGGTTGTAAAAAGTCTCTACCAACGCCCACAGAAATTACTCTGACGCCAGAATTGCGCAGCAGTTGAGCCTGAGTGACCGCCTGTTGTGGATCTGAGAAAGCGCTGTCGGATAACACGATTGCTATCCACGGCACATGAAGTCTGGCTCCACGGGCTGGGGTGAACGCATCTTGCCTGGCAAGTGTCAGTGCTTTATCTACGTACACATTCTCTGCCAAATATGGGGCTCGCAATAAACTCTGTAGATGAAGAGGGGTTAGGGGAGGGATTCACATGAAATAATTGATACAAACTGTTGAATAAATCTCAGGTAAACATTTACTGATACAAGTATCATCGCCATTATTAGTATCCATATCTGTGTGTGCAATGTTGAATAGCAGCTATAGCTATACTGGCTGGCACAGAAGATCACAAACAGCCGCAGCTGCCTGTACCAATTGACAACATAACATAAAGGAAGTATCTTTATCGCTTAAAAACATAAATTGACAGTTATTTGTTACATAGAATGTAATAATAATATGATAATAATACATATATTGTAAGGCAACGACAACCTCTCAACATAATGATTCATCTTGAGCATAAGAGGTTGATAGAAGATCTTGGATGATCCGAACATATTAGAAACATATTTAAATGCCACCAGAAATGGAGGGGGAGGTGTGCTCTTGACGCTGAATAACCAGGACGAGATCATCCAGTCAGTAGCTACTGGAAAATTTTCAAACAACTTTAAAGCAGAAACTGAGGCCATCAGAGATGCTGCAACACTGGCCAAAACAAAAATAACATGCACAATAAATTGGTGATTCTGACTGATGCACTGTCAGTATTATCAGCTCTAAAAAGCCCCAAGAACAATGAACTAGAAGACTTGAGAACAACCCTGGACCAACTATGCAATAACTTCCAGAGAGTAGTCATTCAGTGGATACCTTCACACTGTAATACACACGGTAACGAACGCGCAGACAAATTAGCTAAAGAGGGAGGGAAATTACCACAAGAGAACCATCCGCTCAGTTATGATGAAGCCAAATCCATCCTCAAGGGTCAGTTCCATGAAAAATGGAAGCAAGAACACCCAAAACATAACGAGAGTGACGGATACCACCAACTATCAAGGAGGGATCAAGTCATCATACTTCGCCTACGCACAGGCCACAATAGAATGAGAAATCACATGTTCACCAAATTCAAAATAGGTACAACCAGCCTATGCCACAGTACACTGGACAATATGACTACAAAACATGTTCTACAGGATTGCCCCCAGTACACAGACCTGAGATGAGCAATGTGGTTCACGCCCACCTCCCTTGAGGAGAAACTATATGGGGCAATCGATTCGCTTAAACAGACAGCTGACGTTATGAGAGAGTCTGGAATCCTAGTCTGATTGAGTCTTGATCACACACACACACACACACACACACACACACACACACACACACACACACACACACACACACACACACACACACACACACACACACACACACACACACACACACACACACACACAGAGAGACAGAGAGAGAGAGAGAGAGAGAGAGAGAGAGAGAGAGAGACAAGAGAACAGAAACAAGAGAACAGAAACAAGAGAACAGAAACAAAAGAACAGAAACAAGAGAACAGAAACAAGACTGAATATCTTTCTTCTTCTACTACTACTTCTTCTTCCTCTTCTTTCTTCTTTTCCATCTTCTTCTTATTCTCCTTTTTCTTCTTCTTCGTCGTCTTCTTCTTCTTGTACTTCTTCTCTGCCACTTCTTTTATTTGCCACGAAAATGGCGCGTGTTGGTTTGTTGTGATGTAAATCTGTTAATTTTTCTGATTTTTTTTTTTTTTTGGGGGGGGGGGGGGGGTGTGGAATTTGTAATCTGTTTTCTTTGTGTTTACTCCCCGTATAAGACTTTTTTTGAGTATAAATATTGGTTTGTCCAGTCCGGTCATATTTACTGCAAAGCTATAATATATAACACTATAAGCGGCCTTTTTTTCCTTTTATATATCCACCCTGGTAGACCCAAGTAATGGGCTAATATCGTAAAGATAGTTTATATCATACCATTTCTAGTTTTGTTTCTCCATTTATCTCTTTCTCCATCAACTGTTTTCAGCGTTGAGTGGAAATTTAAATTGTGACATTTTGTTTCTCTGTTGGTCTCTCCTGCTATTAACATTTCGGTTCTGACTCCATATTTTTCGTGTTGGTTTTGGATCTAATATTCGCGTTTGTTGGCTCTTTGTGTCCTTTTATGGGGTTACGTCCTTAACACGTGACTGAATCATCTAATCGGTTATCTCTTTATGTATAACATAGTAGGTATCATTTCTATATTTTCCCCTTAATTATTTACTCCTTTTCTTATTTCTCAGGCTGTTTCCTGACACGCGCCTCACACATTTCATTTCAGTGCTGGTTATTATTCTGATTGTTCTCGAGTCTAGCTTCCAACAATTGTTGCTTAACAACAACAATAACAACAACAATAACAACAATAACAACAATAGCAATAACAACAACAACAACAATTAACAACAATAACAACAACAACCATAACAACAACCATAACAACAACCATAACAACAACAATAACAACAACAACCACCACCACAACAACAACCACAACAACAATAACAATAACAATAACAACCAAAACAAAAACAACAATAACAACAATAACAACAACAACAACAACCAAAACAACAACAATAACAACAACAACCATAACAATAACAACAACAACAACAACCACAACAACAATAATAACAACAACAATAACAATAACCATAACAATAACAACCAAAACAATAATAACAACAACAATAACAATAACCATAACAATAACAACAACAACATCAACCATAGCAACAATAACAACAACAACAACCATAACAATAACAACAACAACAACAACCACAACAACAACGACAACGACAACAACAATAATAACAACAACAATAACCATAACAATAATAACAACAACAATAACAATAACCATAACAATAACCATAACAATAACAACCAAATCAAAAACAACAATAACAACAACAACAACCATAACAACAACCATAACAATAACAACAACAACAACAACCATAACAACAACAACCATAACAACAACAACAACCATAACAACAACAACAACCATAACAACAACCATAACAACAACAACAACCATAACAACAACAACAAAAACAACCATCATAACAACAACAATCATAACAACAACAACAATAACCATAACAACAACAACAACCAAAACAACAACCATAACAACAACAACCATAACAATAACAACAACAACAATAACAAAAAAAAACAAAAACCATAACAACAACCAAACAATAACAACAACAACAACCAAAACAACAACAACAACCATAGCAACAACAACCATAACAACAACAACAACAACCATAAAAATAACAACAACAACAACCAAAACAACAACCATAACAACAACAACCATAACAACAACAATAACCAAAACAACAACAACAACAACCATGACAATAACAACCAAAACAAAAACAACAACAACAATAACCATAACAATAACAACTAAAACAAAAACAACAATAACAATAACAACAACAACCATAACAACAACCATAACAACAACAACGAAAACAACAACAACAAAAACAACAACAACAACCAAAGCAAGAACAACAACAATAACAACAACAACAACCATAACAACAACCAAAAAATAACAACAGCAACAACCATAAAAACAACCAATAAACAACAACAACAACCATAACAACAACCATAACAACAACCACCACCACCACAAAAACAACGACAAGAACAACAATAACAACAACAACAACCATAACAACAATCAAAACAAAAACAACAACTATAACAACAACAACAACCATAACAACAACCAAAACAAAAACAACAACAACTACAGGGTGTTTTTAAAGTCGCTGTGCAGTGAATTTCTACTCTCGAAAGAAAAACGTCACCAGAAATGCGGTTAACTAATGCGTCACACAAATTGTAAAATAAATGGTATTATTCAAATATACTTGATTGCTATCGGCGAGCTTATAATGGGTAATGTTGGCATTAACACAATAAAGTTGTGCCTAAAGCATATGTTGAAAATGTCCACCACGGGCCTCAAGACATGTCGTGATTCGTCTTTCCATATTTGCGAAAACCTTCAGAATAATGTCTGGTGATATTTGTTTAATCTTGTCTACTATTTCAGTCTTTAGGTCATTAATTGTCTGCGGATTATTTTCATAAACTTTCCCCTTCAATGCCCCCCACAGATAATAATCTGGGGGTGTTAGATCTGGTGAACGAGCAGGCCAGATTCCACGTGAAATAATGCGATTTGCAAATATGCTTTCTAAATAATTGAGTGTTGTTGTGGCTGTGTGTGCTGTTGCCCCATCCTGCTGAAACCAGGATTCCATAATTGCCCGTTCTGTAAGGTGTGCTATGAACGGTTCCAGAATTAAAGTACGGTAACGTTCTGCATTTATTGTTTCATTAAAAAATATAGGTCCTATTATCCGCATACGACTTATAGCGCACCACACTCCGACTTTTTGATCGTAAAGCGGCACTTGATGAAATTCATGGGGGTTTTCACTGCTCCACAGCCGATTGTTCTGACTGTTCACATAACCGGATAAATGAAACCAGGCCTCATCAGTGAAAAAAGTGACGTCAAGGATGGCAGCGCCATGTTCATAAATAAAATTCTGAAACCACATGCAGTAGTTTAAACGGGATTCATTATCTCTTTCTTGGAGTTGAGACACTTCAGTTAATTTGTATGGACGATAGTGTAGTTCACTTCTTAAAACCTTGTGAACAGAACTCTTAGATATTTGCACCTGTTGAGACAAGTGGTTTAAAGATGCATTTGGACTCATTGTAATTCTGTCTTGGAGTTCCATAATTTGGTCTTGTGAAATTGAAGGTCTTCCAGATCGGTATGCATCTACCACACTACCGGTTTCACGAAACTTTTTGATCAATTTTGTAACAGAATTTCGGTGAGGGACTTGTGAGTCTGGAAATTTCCTCACGAATTGTCTAATGACCTCATCCGTATATTTACCGCCATTACGAAAGACATGCTCAACCAGAAATACCCTGTTTTCAATCGTCAACACCATTTCCTCCAAGCAATGAGACAGTGAAAGTAGCGTAGTGCCCGTCCTTTACGTAAATAAAACCTTAAAGGAAGCAGCGGTTTGTTCATAAATGTGGTTTACAAAATTGTGGTACGTAGATGATGATTACGTCATTTACTGAATATTAGAAATATTCACTGCACTGCGACTTTAAAAACACCCTGTATAACAACAACCAAAACAAAAACAATAACCACAACAATAACAACAACAACCATAACAACAACAACAACAATAAAAAAACAACAACCATAACAACCATAACAACAACAACAACAACCGTAACAACAACAACCATAACAAAAACAACAACAACCTTAACAACAACAACCTTAACAACAACAACAACCATAACAACAACAATAACAATGACAACAACAACAATAACAAAAAAACAACAACAACCATATCAACCATAACAACAATAACAACCGTAACAACAAACATAACAACAACAATAACCATAACAACAACAATCATAACAACAACAACAATAACAACAAAAACAACAACAACCTTAACAACAACAACCATAACAACAACAATAACAACAACAATAACAACCATAACAACAACCATAACAACAACAACAACAACCATAAAAACAACAACAACAACAACCGCAACAACAACAACCATAACAACAACAACCATAACAACAACAATAACAACAAAAACAACAACAACCTTAACAACAACAACAATAACAACAACCATAACAACAACAACAATAACAAAAAAAACAACAACCATAACAACCATAACAACAATAACAACCGTAACAACAACAACAACAACCATAACAACAACAACAATAACAACAACCTTAACAACAACAACCATAACAACAAGAGAGTCAGAAAGAGAGAGAAAGAGAGAGTCAGAGAGAGAGAGAAAGAGAGAGAGAGATAAAGAGTCAGAGAGAGAGAAAGAGAGAGAGAGAAAGAGAGAGAGAGAATTATAGAGAGTCAGATAGAGCGAGAGTCAGAGAGAGAGTCAGAGAGAGAGTCAGATAGAGAGAGTTAGAGAGAGTCATAGAGAGAGTCAGAGATAGAGTCAGAGAGAGAGTAAGAGTCAGAGAGAGAGTCAGAAATAAATAGTCAGAGAGAGAGTAAGAGTCAGAGAGAGAGTCAGAAATAAATAGTCAGAGAGAGAGTCCGAGAGAGAGTCAGAGAGAGAGAGAGAGTCAGATACAGAGAGAGTCAGAGAGAGAGAGCCACAGAATCAGAGAGAAAGAGAGTCAGAGAGAGAGTCAGAGAGAAAGTCAGAGAGAGAGTCAGATAGTCAGAGAGATAGAGTCAGAGAGAGTCATAGAGAGGGTCAGAGAGAGAGTCAGAGAGAGAGTCAGAGAGAGAGTCAGAGAGAGAGAGTAAGAGAGAAAGAGAGTCAGAGAGAGAGTCAGAGAGAGAGAGGGCCAGAAAGATAGTCACAGAGAGAGTCAGAGAGAGAGTGTGTCATAGCGATAGAGAGTCATAGAGAGTCAGATAGTGAGAGAGAGAGTCACAGAGAGAGTCAGAGAGAGATAGTCAGAGAGAGAGTCAGAGAGACAGTATCACAGAGATAGAGAGTCAGAGAGAGAGTCAGAAAGGGAGAGTCAGAGAGAGAGTTAGAGAGTCAGAGAGAGAGTCAGATGGTCAGAGAGGGAGAGAGTCAGAGATATAGAGAGAATCAGAGAGAGAGAGTCAGAGAGAGAGAGTCAGAGAGAGAGAGTCAGAGAGAGAGAGAGAGAGGTCACGTCTTAGCGACCTAAATGAACATTAACACTTGAAAGATTCTTGTGAATCTTTACGTCTGTAGACGCTGGAATCTCTCTTAGAATGTGAGAAAGTTGATGGACAGTCAGAGAATAGGAGCCAATAGTTAGTTACAGAAGAATGTTTACGGATAAACCAGCAACATCAAAGTCATTATTGGTATGATCCAGCTCTGACAACCTCAACCATGGCCAATCAGATCTGAAACCATGCAACTTTATAGCACAAAAAGAGGTTCTTCTACAAAATGAGGTTTTATGCATTAAAACCTTACCAGTAGAGCACCTGTCAAAATTATTCCTCTGTCTCCACACAAAATAGTTAAGGAGCATGTGAGCCCATATTTTCAAGAACTAGTGGAAGCAATGCTACTAAGGGATCACTAAAGCTAGGCAGGTCAAAAGACAGGAGCCCCCTACACTACAGTAGTAGTAGTGGCTGTGAACCCATCCTAAAAGTGCACGTGCATGCACCGAAAGACAATAGATTTGGCACCGACTTTGCACGTAACATGCACCAAAACCGTGCAAAAAAAAAAAAAAAAAAAAAATTTTTTCGAATTCTTTTTTTTTTCGAACTTCATTATTTTTTTTTTTTTTTGGGGGGGGGGGAATTTTTTTTTTTTTTTTTTTTTTTTTGGGGTTCGTCAGTTTGTCGAAACGGTCTACTGTGTCTGAGAGATTAACGCAGGTAAATTCAAAGGAGACTCTGTGCTAATCGTCCGGTGATCCCCTCTCGCGGGTGTGGCGTGACGGCTCTCGCTGTGTGTTAGAGGAAAATATTTGTGAAAGAGCATTTTAAAAGAGTATATTTGTGAAAGTAAAAATTCAGAATTATTTAAAAAATATGTATTTGTGAAAGTAAAAAACTCAGAATTATTAAAAATAAAAAATAAAAAAATAAATAAATAAAAATATAAAAAAACAGTCTCCCTTCAGGATTCGAACACGGGTCTACTTCGTGACAGGAGGCGACATGTAAAAAAAATGCTGACAAGCAATGACGTTGAAGGTTAGTTTGTCGAAACGGTCTACTGTGTCTGAGAGATTAACGCAGGTAAATTCAAAAGAGACTCGGCTTATTATCTCGGTGGTCGTGATATGCTCTCGCTGTGTGTTAGAGGAAAATATTTGTGAAAGAGTATTTTAAAAGAGTATATTTGTGAAAGTAAAAATTCAGAATTAATCAATATTTTAAAAAACTTAAAATGAAGGGAAATTTAAAATATAGGCGATCGCGTAAATGATTGGGTCGCGGATCTCGCACTACATTTTTTTTTAGTGCCACCCTCAACACCAGCATCAACCCTTCATGTCCTATCATCATCATACCACACAAAGTTTCAAACCGATTATTATTCGCCGGCGGTGGGCATGTGAGGTGGAGGGGCGGGTAATAGGCAACAGGATGCTACATGTAAAAAAATTGCTGACAAGCAATGACGTTGAAGGGGTATTGTTACGAAAAGAAAAATACGACTAGCTCGCGGGCGGGAACGAGTTGGTTGACACAGGTGTGTTATTGTAGTATCGCTAACATCATGTGCCAGGATAGCGGTTCTTGAGGAAAGATTATTGGTCGTGTGTGTTATCGCTACCAACATCAGCATGTGTCGTGTAGTAAGGTGTGCTAATATTAAATAGTGACGCTCGCTCTTTATCATTCAATGTAAAGCAAAACAAAATTCTATATTTCACAATTTTATTAACACATCATATATATATTACTGTCCGGATGCTGATAATTTTAACCGTCTGGGTTTAGGGTGTCCGGTTAGCGCAATCGATAGGCGGTTGGCTTACCACGGCAACAGCCGGGGTTCGTACCCTGGCGAGGACACCTGGGTTTTACTCATTCCCTAAAAATTAGTTCCTCTGAAGTCGGAGTAAATCTGCCTGCATGGCGAGGGGCATCCTGTAATATGATAAAACAGACTTTACACGCAAAATTCAGTCCCACAAAATTGAGTGGGTGGGACTTCGTCAGAGGTCAAAGCTGACGAAAGCGAACGAACGAACGAACCGTCTGGGTTTCCTACACAACCGCCCTCCATTTTGACAAAACCTTGATCAAAGCTGGAATAGGTAATCGGTGACTTTGCTGAAACATCCTGGGCATCCACACTGGCTACCGGAGCTGTCGTCTGATTAACAAGAGTGAGGTCCCCTTGGTTAACAGAAAAGGGCGTGTAGTTGATGTTAGCATAAGCGTTTTCGAGACTGCCTTAACGCCATGTGCCACCCTCAACACCATCATCCCTTCATGTTCTATCATCATCATGTGCCACCCTCAACACCAGCATCCCTTCATGTCCTATCATCATCATGTGCCACCCTCAACACCATCATCCCTTCATGTCCTATTATCATCATGTGCCACCCTCAACACTAGCATCATGTGCCACCCTCAACACTAGAATCATGTGCCTCAACACTGTCATCATGTGCCTCAACACTATCATCATGTGCCACCCTCATCATCAACCTTCATATCATTATCTTGTGCCTCAACATCACCCTTCATGTCCTATCACCATCATGTGCCACCCTCAACACCATCATCCATTCATGTCCTATCATCATCATGTGCCACCCTCAACACCATCATCAGCCCTTCAGGTCCTATCATCAAACCACACAAAGTATCAACCAGCTAAATTCTCTCTCTCTCTCTCTCTCTCTCTCTCTGTCTCTCTCACATTCATGGTAAACCAAAACAAAAAAAAATCACTAAGATTTTACCACCATAACACACAAATTTAGGGTCATATTTAAAAAAGTCGACCTTAAAACCATACAAATCTACTCCCATACTCATAAAAGTTAGACACATCAAACAGATAATTACTTCCAAACTCCAAAAAAAGTTAGACCAAATCACGCCTCGATCGTTCTCTAACATTGCCTCGATCGTTCTTTAACATTGCCTCCAGCGTTCTGTAACATTGCCTCGATCGTTCTTTAACATTACCTCGAGCGGTCTCTAACATTGCCTCGATCGTTCTTTAACATTGCCTCCAGCGTTCTCTAACATTGCCTCGATCGTTCTATAACATTGCCTCCAGCGTTCTGTAACATTGCCTCCAGCGTTCTCTAACATTGCCTCGATCGTTCTTTAACATTGCCTCCAGCGTTCTTTAACATTGCCTCCAGCGTTCTCTAACATTGCCTCGATCGTTCTATAACATTGCCTCCAGCGTTCTGTAACATTGCCTCGATCGCCTACACAACCGCCCTCCATTTTGACAAAACCTTGATCAAAGCTGGAATAGGTAATCGGTGACTTTGCTGAAACATCCTGGGCAGCCACACTGGCTACCGGAGCTGTCGTCTGATTAACAAGAGTGAGGTCCCCTTGGTTAACAGAAAAGGGCGTGTAGTTGATGTTAGCATAAGCGTTTTCGAGACTGCCTTAACGCCATGTGCCACCTTCAACACCATCATCCCTTCATGTCCTATCATCATCATGTGCCACCCTCAACACCATCATCCCTTCATGTCCTATCATCATCATGTGCCACCCTCAACACCATCATCCCTTCATGTCCTATCATCATCATGTGCCACCATCAACACTAGCATCATGTGCCTCAACACTATCATCATGTGCCTCAACACTATCATCATGTGCCACCCTCATCATCAACCTTCATATCATCATCTTGTGCCTCAACATCACCCTTCATGTCCTATCATCATCATGTGCCACCCTCAACACCATCATCAGCCCTTCAGGTCCTATCATCAAACCACACAAAGTATCAACCAGCGAAATTCTCTCTCTCTCTCTCTCTCTCTCTCTCTCTCTCTCTGTCTCTCTCACATTCATGGTAAACCAAAACAAAATAAATCACTAAGATTTTACCACCATAACACACAAATTTAGGGTCATATTAAAAAAAAGTCGACCTTAAAACCATACAAATCTACTCCCATACTCATAAAAGTTAGACACATCAAACAGATAATTACTTCCAAACTCCAAAAAAGTTAGACCAAATCACGCCTCGATCGTTCTCTAACATTGCCTCGATCGTTCTTTAACATTGCCTCCAGCGTTCTGTAACATTGCCTCGATCGTTCTTTAACATTACCTCGAGCGTTCTCTAACATTGCCTCGATCGTTCTTTAACATTGCCTCCAGCGTTCTCTAACATTGCCTCGATCGTTCTATAACATTGCCTCCAGCGTTCTGTAACATTGCCTCCAGCGTTATCTAACATTGCCTCGATCGTTCTTTAACATTGCCTCCAGCGTTCTTTAACATTGCCTCCAGCGTTCTCTAACATTGCCTCGATCGTTCTATAACATTGCCTCCAGCGTTCTGTAACATTGCCTCGATCGTTCTTTAACATTACCTCGAGCGTTCTCTAACATTGCCTCGATCGTTCTTTAACATTGCCTCCAGCGTTCTCTAACATTCCCTTGCTCGTTCTCTAACATTTTCATTAGTTGGAGTCTTTGTGTTGCCTTCTTAGTGAGATTCTCTACGTGTTTCTTCAGGCTCAATTGTCAGTCTAGTTGTATTCCTAAAAAATCTACTTCCATACTGATACTAGTTAGACACATCGATCAGATAGTTACATCCAAATCGCAAACATTTTACCCCAGAACACAAAAATTTAGGGTCATACTAAAAAGTCGACCTAAAAATCCCAAAAGCTACTCACATAGTCATACTAGTTAGACACAACGAGCAGGAAGTTATATTCAAGGTCCAAAATATTGGACCAAATCACTAAGATTTTTACCACCATAACACACAAATTTAGGGTCATATTAAAAAAGTCGACCTTAAAACCATACAAATCTACTCCCATACTCATAAAAGTTAGACACATCAAACAGATAATTACTTCCAAACTCCAAAAAAGTTAGACTAAATCACGCCTCCAGCGTTCTCTAACATTGCCTCGATCGTTCTATAACATTGCCTCCAGCGTTCTCTAACATTGCCTCGATCGTTCTCTAACATTGCCTCGATCGTTCTATAACATTGCCTCCAGTGTTCTGTAACATTGCCTCCAGCGTTCTGTAACATTGCCTCGATCGTTCTTTAACATTACCTCGAGCGTTCTCTAACATTGCCTCGATCGTTCTTTAACATTGCCTCCAGCGTTCTCTAACATTCCCTTGCTCGTTCTCTAACATTTTCATTAGTTGGAGTCTTTGTGTTGCCTTCTTAGTGAGATTCTCTACGTGTTTCTTCAGGCTCAATTGTCAGTCTAGTTGTATTCCTAAAAAATCTACTTCCATACTGATACTAGTTAGACACATCGATCAGATAGTTACATCCAAATCGCAAACATTTTACCCCAGAACACAAAAATTTAGGGTCATACTCAAAAAGTCGACGTAAAAATCCCAAAAAGCTACTCACATAGTCGTAATAGTTAGACACAACGAATAGGAAGTTATATTCTAGGTCAAAAATGTTAGACCAAATCACAACGAACCACGAACCACAACCCATGAACCCTGGACTTAACGAACCACGAACCACAACCCCACGAACCATGGACTTAACGAACCATCAACTAACGTACCATGGACTGGACTTAACAAAGACAGCGTCGAGGAGAGATATAATTTGCGGTCTCTTGCTCTTCTGTTCGCCTCTGCTGCTGGTATGTTTCCTAGCGCTTCTAATTGTACATCGACCCATCCTTTTTCGTGGTCGACAGTTGGGTCTGGTGTTCTCACAACATTTTGATGAAGGCTCGTTGTGTTTTTGATCTGTCTGCCCTGTCACCTAGCCAAACTATTTTATCTGTTTTTTCCTTATATATTCTATGATGGGGGCTATTCCTAGCTTTCTTCTCAGTTCTTCATTTCTGAGCTTATCTCTCAGACTGTTTCATGTCATTCGGCTAACACATTTCATCTCTGAGATCACAAAAATTTAGGCACATACTCAAAAAGTCGACCTCAAAACCATAAAAATCTACTCCCACATTCAGCTAAAAGTTACACCAAAACCGCACCAGATTTGCAACGTGCAAAAACATGCACAAGTTTGACACGCGAACCAGTTTGGCACAATGCACCAATAGACATCCCCATACCAAAAATTTACTTTGATAATCACATTTATAATTGTTACGCCCCTTGATAATCACTTTTATGATTGTTACGCCCCTTACGATGGTGATAGAACGATCGAGGCAATATTAGAGAACGCTGGAGGCAATGTTACAGAACGCTGGAGGCAATGTTATAGAACGATCGAGGCAATGTTAGAGAACGCTGGAGGCAATGTTAAAGAACGATCGAGGCAATGTTAGAGAACGATCGAGGCGTGATTTGGTCTAACTTTTTTGGAGTTTGGAAGTAATTATCTGTTTGATGTGTCTAACTTTTATGAGTATGGGAGTAGATTTGTATGGTTTTAAGGTCGACTTTTTTAATATGACCCTAAATTTGTGTGTTATGGTGGTAAAAATCTTAGTGATTTTGTCCAATATTTTGGACCTTGAATATAACTTCCTGCTCGTTGTGTCTAACTAGTATGACTATGTGAGTAGCTTTTGGGATTTTAGGTCGACTTTTTTAGTATGACCCTAAATTTTTGTGTTCTGGGGTAAAATGTTTGCGATTTGGATGTAACTATCTGATCGATGTGTCTAACTAGTATCAGTATGGAAGTAGATTTTTTAGGAATACAACTAGACTGACAATTGAGCCTGAAGAAACACGTAGAGAATCTCACTAAGAAGGCAACACAAAGACTCCAACTAATGAAAATGTTAGAGAACGAGCAAGGAAATGTTAGAGAACGCTGGAGGCAATGTTAAAGAACGATCGAGGCAATGTTAGAGAACGCTCGAGGCAATGTTAAAGAACGATCGAGGCAATGTTACAGAACGCTCGAGGTAATGTTAAAGAGCGATCGAGGCAATGTTACAGAACGCTGGAGGCAATGTTATAGAACGATCGAGGCAATGTTAGAGAACGCTGGAGGCAATGTTAAAGAACGCTGGAGGCAATGTTAAAGAACGATCGAGGCAATGTTAGAGAACGCTGGAGGCAATGTTACAGAACGCTGGAGGCAATGTTATAGAACGATCGAGGCAATGTTAGAGAACGCTGGAGGCAATGTTAAAGAACGATCGAGGCAATGTTAGAGAACGCTCGAGGTAATGTTAAAGAACGATCGAGGCAATGTTACAGAACGCTGGAGGCAATGTTAAAGAACGATCGAGGCAATGTTAGAGAACGATCGAGGCGTGATTTGGTCTAACTTTTTTGGAGTTTGGAAGTAATTATCTGTTTGATGTGTCTAACTTTTATGAGTATGGGAGTAGATTTGTATGGTTTTAAGGTCGACTTTTTTTCTCTCTCTCTCTCTCTCTGCGTTCAGGACTCAATCAGAGTAAGGATTCCAGACTCTCATATGAAGTCAGCTGTCAGGCTAAGTGTGTTGATCGCCCCCACAGACAGAACATCACAATTAGAGTCTGTCAGATCCACTCTGACTGAACACCCGTTAATACGTTGCACTGTGTTCTGCGCCAGTGGCCCAGTGCATCCGATTTCAGCCAGCATTTTTTCAGGTTTGCTTTCCTTAGCCTTTGATTGTCCCCAATCTTCCTGCAAGGCAGCAGTTGATCTTTTCTGTCGGGGGATTCTGCCCTTAGATGGTCGGCCTTCCCAGGTTTACGAGCACCATCTGCCCGAGTCACTAGAGGTGACTAACACAGACATGCGACTTGTAATATGAGGAAACTGCAACAAGGAACACATTTCATGCATAGCCTTCATTTGTTCCCGCCGCCTATCCCCATATACCGGTAAGTCACGTCCTCTTGAAAATGATGATCATCGTAGCACTTGATGATGTTAGGCCATCGTTGATGACTCCAATTCCGAACATATAGACACACAGTCAGTCGTCAAATTATTCTTGTTGCACATCAAACAGCAGACCGTAAGATTTGCGCACGGCCGGTTTAGGGAACCAATACGATGACGTAGGACACAATGTCGCCAAACTCATAATCTCGATACCTTTAGACTTATGTCTGATTACTCAAGTGTAAACAGTCTACGACGAACAAAACACGAAGCAACTTCCCCAAAGAGACAAAACTGCGACTGACGAAGTAGTTTACATTAATGTGTAACGTGGAAATAACTTGCGTCAAAGAATCCCAACAACGGTCTTGAACAGCACCAATGTGACGTAAAGCACAGATCTAGTCTAGACGGAGGAATGTCTCACTCACAACACTTGATTCGTCAAAAAACGGACTGTTGTCGACCCACGACCTCGCCTTAGCGACACAGATGTATCAAGCATATCATCATTTTGACTTTTACGCAGAAAAGTGCAATGAAGATCCGAAATTAATCAGACCCTGGGTGCATTTTCTGCAGCGATCGAGAGGACGTGGACTAGATCCGCCATCTTGGAAACGGAAGTCCAGACTTTTTTTAATATGACCCTAAATTTGTGTGTTATGGTGGTAAAATCTTAGTGATTTATTTTGTTTTGGTTTACCATGAATGTGAGAGAGACAGAGAGAGAGAGAGAGAGAGAGAGAGAGAGAGAATTTCGCTGGTTGATACTTTGTGTGGTTTGATGATAGGACCTGAAGGGCTGATGATGGTGTTGAGGGTGGCACATGATGATGATAGGACATGAAGGGATGATGGTGTTGAGGGTGGCACATGATGATGATAGGACATGAAGGGTGATGTTGAGGCACAAGATGATGATATGAAGGTTGATGATGAGGGTGGCACATGATGATAGTGTTGAGGCACATGATGATAGTGTTGAGGCACATGATGCTAGTGTTGAGGGTGGCACATGATGCTAGTGTTGAGGGTGGCACATGATGATGATAGGACATGAAGGGATAATGGTGTTGAGGGTGGCACATGATGATGATAGGACATGAAGGGATAATGGTGTTGAGGGTGGCACATGATGATGATAGGACATGAAGGGATGATGGTGTTGAAGGTGGCACATGGCGTTAAGGCAGTCTCGAAAACGCTTATGCTAACATCAACTACACGCCCTTTTCTGTTAACCAAGGGGACCTCACTCTTGTTAATCAGACGACAGCTCTGGTAGCCAGTGTGGATGCCCAGGATGTTTCAGCAAAGTCGCCGATTACCTATTCCAGCTTTGATCAAGGTTTTGTCAAAATGGAGGGCGGTTGTGTAGGCGATCGAGGCAATGTTACAGAACGCTGGAGGCAATGTTATAGAACGATCGAGGCAATGTTAGAGAACGCTGGAGGCAATGTTAAAGAACGCTGGAGGCAATGTTAAAGAACGATCGAGGCAATGTTAGAGAACGCTGGAGGCAATGTTACAGAACGCTGGAGGCAATGTTATAGAACGATCGAGGCAATGTTAGAGAACGCTGGAGGCAATGTTAAAGAACGATCGAGGCAATGTTAGAGAACGCTCGAGGTAATGTTAAAGAACGATCGAGGCAATGTTACAGAACGCTGGAGGCAATGTTAAAGAACGATCGAGGCAATGTTAGAGAACGATCGAGGCGTGATTTGGTCTAACTTTTTTGGAGTTTGGAAGTAATTATCTGTTTGATGTGTCTAACTTTTATGAGTATGGGAGTAGATTTGTATGGTTTTAAGGTCGACTTTTTTTTAATATGACCCTAAATTTGTGTGTTATGGTGGTAAAATCTTAGTGATTTATTTTGTTTTGGTTTACCATGAATGTGAGAGAGACAGAGAGAGAGAGAGAGAGAGAGAGAGAGAGAATTTCGCTGGTTGATACTTTGTGTGGTTTGATGATAGGACCTGAAGGGCTGATGATGGTGTTGAGGGTGGCACATGATGATGATAGGACATGAAGGGATGATGGTGTTGAGGGTGGCACATGATGATGATAGGACATGAAGGGTGATGTTGAGGCACAAGATGATGATATGAAGGTTGATGATGAGGGTGGCACATGATGATAGTGTTGAGGCACATGATGATAGTGTTGAGGCACATGATGCTAGTGTTGAGGGTGGCACATGATGCTAGTGTTGAGGGTGGCACATGATGATGATAGGACATGAAGGGATGATGGTGTTGAGGGTGGCACATGATGATGATAGGACATGAAGGGATGCTGGTGTTGAGGGTGGCACATGATGATGATAGGACATGAAGGGATGATGGTGTTGAGGGTGGCACATGGCGTTAAGGCAGTCTCGAAAACGCTTATGCTAACATCAACTACACGCCCTTTTCTGTTAACCAAGGGGACCTCACTCTTGTTAATCAGACGACAGCTCCGGTAGCCAGTGTGGATGCCCAGGATGTTTCAGCAAAGTCACCGATTACCTATTCCAGCTTTGATCAAGGTTTTGTCAAAATGGAGGGCGGTTGTGTAGGAAACCCAGACGGTTAAAATTATCAGCATCCGGACAGTAATATATATATATATATGATGTATTAATAAAATTGTGAAATATAGAATTTTGTTTTGCTTTACATTGAATGAGAAAGAGCGAGCGTCACTATTTAATATTAGCACACCTTACTACACGACACATGCTGATGTTGGTAGCGATAACACACACGACCAATAATCTTTCCTCAAGAACCGCTATCCTGGCACATGATGTTAGCGATACTACAATAACACACCTGTGTCAACCAACTCGTTCCCGCCCGCGAGCTAGTCGTATTTTTCTTTTCGTAACAATACCCCTTCAACGTCATTGCTTGTCAGCAATTTTTTACATGTCGCATCCTGTTGCCTATTACCCGCCCCTCCACCTCACATGCCCACCGCCGGCGAATAATAATCGGTTTGAAACTTTGTGTGGTATGATGATGATAGGACATGAAGGGTTGATGCTGGTGTTGAGGGTGGCACTAAAAAAAAATGTAGTGCGAGATCCGCGACCCAATCATTTACGCGATCGCCTATATTTTAAATTTCCCTTCATTTTAAGTTTTTTAAAATATTGATTAATTCTGAATTTTTACTTTCACAAATATACTCTTTTAAAATACTCTTTCACAAATATTTTCCTCTAACACACAGCGAGAGCATACCACAACCACCGAGATAATAAGCCGAGTCTCTTTTGAATTTACCTGCGTTAATCTCTCAGACACAGTAGACCGTTTCGACAAACTAACCTTCAACGTCATTGCTTGTCAGCATTTTTTTTACATGTCGCCTCCTGTCACGAAGTAGACCCGTGTTCGAATCCTGAAGGGAGACTGTTTTTTTATATTTTTATTTATTTATTTTTTTATTTTTTATTTTTAATAATTCTGAGTTTTTTACTTTCACAAATACATATTTTTTAAATAGTTCTGAATTTTTACTTTCACAAATATACTCTTTTAAAATACTCTTTCACAAATATTTTCCTCTAACACACAGCGAGAGCCGTCACGTCACACCCGCGAAAGGGGATCACCGGACGATTAGCACCGAGTCTCCTTTGAATTTACCTGCGTTAATCTCTCAGACACAGTAGACCGTTTCGACAAACTGACGAACCCCAAAAAAAAAAAAAATTCCCCCCCCCCCCCCATAAAATAATGAAGTTCGAAAAAAAAACGAATTCGAAAAATTTTTTTTTTTTTTTTTTTTTGCACGGTTTTGGTGCATGTTTCGTGCAAAGTCGGTGCCAAATCTATTGTCTTTCGGTGCATGCACGTGCACTTTTAGAAAGGTTTCACAGCCACTACTACTACTCACTACCTCTTCGTTGTGTCTCCAGTAACAGACTAATCAGTCAAGTCTACCAAAGTGAGTAGGGATCGAAGAGGAAAAGCAACTCGGTACTCAAAATGCCGTGCTGAAGTCGGATATTTTGGGCCGAAAGGAGCAAATAAATACAAAACAACTCATCTACACCCACTTACTTTCCTTGTAACGACGGATGACTTAGTGGACTATCCATTCCTTTAGTTGTCATCGTGTGAGGCCCAGATAGGAGAGACAGAATAGAATTGTAACATCGCAGCTTAGAGAAGGTTCGGAAATTGATGAAGCGGCAATCTAACTGCATGAATTTGAAATCTACTCTTGGAACAAATAGACAAGAACAAGAAAAGAAGGATGGACGCCGAGAGAGTGGTGTGTACAACAGAGAAATACTGTAACCGTCAACATGCAAGTCGCCATCAGGGGGGTGGTTCGGGACCAGCATCTTGGGTACTGTGTTGTGTGCGAGTTTTTCTGCCAACCGGACAATCACTCAACCAACCAAACAACCATCCATACAACTGACTGACTAATAAAGTTAAAAAAAAAAAAAGCAAAGTGCCCCGTCATGTCGAGTGACGTATAGGGAATATGGTGTTAGTGATCATAATGTTTACACATCTTCGGCACATGATTTTTGGGGTAATGTGGTCGGTATCACGCCCGTGGCGTTTTACTTTCCCAGAAAAAATCCAGTACCCATTTACGGCTGGGTGAACCCGGAAGGAGTCGATCAGGATCGAACCTGACCTCTTGTTCTTTGTTGTCCAGTTCCCTAACCTCTGAGCTATCGCGGCTCCCATCTAACTAATAATTAAGTAATAATTATTGCATGTAGATAGATTGACTACATTTCATCAAAGGATATGTGATCTAATAACGATAATTAATTAAACATAGAACATGTTATAACAAAATATGAAGTTATAATCATTTCGTGCCACTTAACCAACAAGTCGCGAAAAAAGAAATCACTTGAAATCTACTACGTACCGCTTCCAGTGCCAGATTGTCCGTGTAGTTTTTGAAGCCAAAGTACAAATTAGCATTATTTCCATATATTATTGCTGCAAACTGTATAGCGTTTGGGCCAACATTGAAGCTGCGAGTGATGTTCGCAGCAAAGTTGATCGTTTTGTTGTAGTCAGCTCTGCTAATGCTTTTTGCCGAATCGATTATAAATAAAATATCTGCCTCGCCTTCGCATGCCAAAACTGTAAAATAATTTGTATGAGATGATTGAAAACGCCAGATAGACAAACAATTGAATTACTGAGTACTCAATTGTTTATCTATCTGGCAATTAAAGGGAAGCGATTAGCGCAGAAAAAGTGTGATAATATCAGGGCATAATAAGGACAAAGCACCAATAACAACAAATTGTTTGGGTCACAATTACATTTTTCACCTTGGAAATACAGTTTTAAGGGACAGACAAATAGAAGGAGAGACAAGACTGACAGACAGATTGATAAAGTTTTTTTTTTTTTTTAAATTAAATAGAACGTTTGTATGTATCCTATCACCAAGCTTGTTCAATCTATACACTGAGCAAATCTTTAAAAACATCACAGAGATGCCAGGCCTAAACATTAATGGGAAGATAATCAATAACCTAAGATATGCTGATGATACTGTACTACTATAGCTTGTTTCATAACTCGTGCCCAACTTTTAAAATCGATAGCTTTTTAACCGCTTGTGGTATTATATTCAAAATTTGCATGTAAAGTTATAATGATTAGAACCCAACAGGGAATTAATTTCATTTAAAAAAAACATTTGGTTATTATTGTTGCTTATGTGATTTATATAAATTTATAACAACCCATTGATGTAGTCAAAACTTAATGTTTACAGTATTTTAAACTAAAAATAGCGAGTACAAATCCATACATGGTAGAATTGACGTATTTGCACGCTTTCCCGTGGTTTTTTGACACAATTAGACACTTGTAAAAAACACGAGAAATTGTGTGTTCCATTTCCGTTCATTCATAGGTGTAGACGTGGAACAATAACATTTATCATGAGTCTTAAAATGAAATTCTGCAGTTTACAAAACATAGCAATAAAAATGTATGACTATTTTTGCAAAGAGGCTAAACGAGGAAGATTATTTCATTCTTTAGAAAACCCTCAGAATAGGACAAGACACATTTTGGATTTATCTAAACGGTCATTTAATCGTTGGATTCAAGCACGTGACCGTCAATGTTCAAAATATACAAAATCACAAGGAAGAGCAAAAATGTTGGATAATTTCGACAGTGAACTTATTAGAAGTGAAATTCGCAAAATGTTGGGTATGAATGAAACTGTTACAATAAGAAAATTAAAAATTTCGCTGAAAAAGAACAACAGTATTGAAATATCAAAGTCTACATTATGGAGGAATGTGAGAGCTGCAGGCTTTACATTCAGAAAGCATTCCAATGGACGAAATATCATCTGTGAGAATCCACATATAGTAGTCATGAGAAGCAAGTACTTACGTGAAGTAAAAGAGGTGCGCAAGCAAGGTAATGATATTGTGTACTTGGATGAAACATGGATCAATGCTCACCACACTAACCAAAGGGAATGGCAGTCATCAGATGGAAAGATTAAGAGATTAATACCTAGCAGCAAAGGACAGCGCTTGATAATTGCTCATGCAGGTAGTCGACAACATGGACTAATACAGAATGCAGAGCTCATTTTTCTTTCAAAATCCATAGACAATCGGGATTATCAATCTGAGATGAATGGTCACATATTTAGACATTGGATTGAAAATTCTGTTCTCCCATCACTAGATCGACCATCTTGCCTAATAATGGACAATGCAGCGTACCACAACATTGTTGCACTTGAAGATAAAGTCCCGACGTCATCCAGTACACAAGATGCTATTAAGATATGACTCACAAAGGAGCACATACAATTTAATAACATGTACTTAAAACCTGAATTACTATCTCTAGTAAAGCAAAAACAAAGGACAAAGATTTTTCAAATAGATAAGATTATCCAAGAGCACGGTCATATAAGTTTGAGGCTGCCACCTTACCATGCTCATTTAAATCCAATAGAACTAATCTGGGCAAAATTAAAAGGACAAGTGGCAGATGAAAATACAACATTCAAAATATGCGATGTAAAGACTCTTGCTAATCTCGCTTTATTAAATATAGACAAAGATTATTGGACTAAATGTGAAGACCACGTCTTAAAACAGGAAGAGGAATATTGGAAAAATGATGGTTTGTGGAATGTTCAACCCCAAACAGTTATTAATCTTTTAGACTCGTCTGATTCAGAATGAAAGTATATAGCCCCCACAATGTTGGCCCTTATATTACCTGAAATTAGTTCAACAAACGGTCCTTTTCAGGACCACACAACTATGAAAATTGGATATACAGGTATACCTTGATATTATCGTCCGTCCTCGAACTGAGAAGACAATAATTCTCCTGGTGTTTTGTCTTATTCAGTTATTTCCCCATTACGGCCACGCCTTTACCTAGTGAAAATTAATCATAGACCAGCAACTACGGTAATTTATATTATTTAGGGGTTCACAATTTACAATTTTGACAAACATCAAAGAAATTCGCCGCTTTAAGAAAACTGCAGCTGCAAGATATTTGTTAAATATACATTTAAAGGGTCTTTTGCATTCTAATAACATTTGGAAAATTTCAACAGGATTTAACAAACGGTTTCTGAGCAATAGCGTTTTGAAGTTGAGCATGTGATTTGAAACGAGATATAGCAGAAAATCCTAAAGATCTACAACAATTACTTAATGCAATAAACATGAGAAGCAACAAATATGGACTAGATATGAATATAAAAAAGAATAAAACTATGATCATAAAGTAAGTAAAGTAAAGTACCCCCGTCACGCCAAGTGGCGTATAGGGAAATATGGTGTTAGTGACCCTATATTTTACAGACCTTCTGCACATGATTTTTGGGGTAATGTGGTCGGTATTACGACCGTGCTGCTTTACTTTCCCAGAAAAAAAAAATCCGGTACCCATTTAAGGCTGGGTGAACCCGGAGCCGTCGGTTGGGATCGAACTCTACCCTTTGGCCTTTGTAGTCCAGTTCACTAACCACTGAGCTATCGCGGCTCCAAAACTATGATCATAAACAAAGAAAATTCTCAAGACCTACAATTAAATATCAAAGTGGAAGGAATACATCTAGAGACAGTTCAGAACTACAACTACCTGGGACAGACTATAACCAGTGATGGAAAATGTACAACTGAAATAAATAAAAGAATAGGTATGGCAAAAAGTAATTGCAATGCCATGAAAAATATACTAACATCAAAACAAATAACACCAGAGCTAAAACTAATAATAGCAAAATGTTACATCTTCTCAATATTCCTGTATGGTGCAGAAACATGGACATTAGACCAGAAAACAGAACAGAAAATTGAAGTCTTTGAAATGTGGATTTATAGAAGAATAGGTAGAATTGGATGGAAAGAAAAGAAAACAAACGAGGAAGTTTTAAAACAACTAAAAATGAAAAGAGAACTACTAAATACAATTAGAGCAAGACAAATGAAATTTTTGGGTCATGTTAAGACACAACAGCCTAATAAAAGTAATATTGGAAGGGGAAATACAAGGTAAAAGAGGCAGACCAATACTAACATGGACGAGTAACATCAAAAGATGGACAAGTCAGCCTATGACAATCTGCACCATCAAAGCAAGAGACAGAGTTGAATGGCGTTCCATGATAGCCAACATTCGAAGCGGAGATGGCACTCAATGATGATGTTTGTGTGTGTCCAGATAGTTGTTCGCAATAGAGTGAATGTAGAGTAGATAGTAAATGGACATTAACTCAAAATAATTTATAGAAAACAATTATAATGCCGCGTCAACAACACGCAAAGAAAAAAATAGAGATGCATAGAGAGGTTGATGCATAGAGAGGTTATATACCTTTTTGTTATCTAGGGGAGAATTTAATCATAGAAAACAGCTGATAACATACAGCGAATGTATATAAAGATATGTGCTAAATGTATGCAGGGGTATATGGTGTTAGTGACCATATTTTCTTGACCGCTGTACATTTTTGTTGATGTAGTCAGTATCACGCCGGGCCGCCTTTACTTCCCAGAAAAATCTTGGGTATCCATTTTAAGAGGCAAATCTCCGGAGCCTTGTATTCACGGAAATTAGAGAAAACGCCAATCAACCACTAATATTTTCAGTAATCAAGAAAAGGCGATGGTCATATGTTGGACATGTGATGAGGAGAGATAATAACTGAATAACAAAGCAAGCCCTCGTGTAGGAAACAACAGGTAAGAGGAAAAGAGGCCGACCCAAAATGACACTAAGAAGAACATTAATCAGAGAGGCAAGAGCAGCAGGAATCAACTCCATCAATGAGATAGAATTGCTTGCACAGAACAGAGACAAATGGCGAGATTTGATAAAAGATCCTTAAAAGGATTGAAAACTGCTAGAATAAAAATTTAGATAAGAGAAAGAGTATCTGGGTCTATGCCCTATGGGTCGGCTACGGCTCGAAAGGTCAATAGATAGATAGCAATAAATGTCAAGTACTGCCTCTCAGGAGTCTCGGTGGCTGAGTGGTTGGTGTGCTCGCTTCCTGACCTGAAGAGTTCGGGTTCGATCCCCAGCAGTAACGGATTTTTTTCGGATTGACAAGGCTCCGAGGTTCACCCATCCTCTAAAAATGGGTGCCAGAGATATTTTTGGAAGTAAAGGCGGCCTGGTGCGATACCGACCACATCACCCAAAAAATGTGTCGTGGTCATAGAAAAATATGATCACTAACACCATATTCCTCGTACGCTTAGCAAGGCGAGGAGGATACCTTGACTGTGTTACTGCCTCGCAATACTCAAGAATAGCAACGATGGCTGTAGCACTGGACTAGTAAAATGACTGTTGAAGCTACAGAAACAAAAACATGAAAGGACAACGTCATCACCTTTGGTTAGGGGAAAAAAAGTGTCAGTGACAAAATGTTTTTACCATCAGCACATTTTGAGGTCAGCATTACGCCAATCCTTTTATATTCAAAATACATTCAGAAAATGTAACGAAAAATGTAAGAGCATCGATTAATAAATAACAATTTGACGTTCTTATGAGTGGACCTCACGCACTAGCAGTGATACACTGACCATAGAGGATTGCTTATCCGCCTCAATAAACAGCATTCAGAAATTTATAACATTAATTCAGTGTACTAGCGATGTGAAGATAATTATGGAAAACATTGTTCCAGATAAACAGGAAAAGGAAGACCCAGAAGAACGTGGATTCAAGACTCATCACAGACTAGCTGGAATTGACTGCTGCAGACGCTAGCCATCTCGCACAGAGCAGAGAAAACTCCACATTATCTGTCAAGGGGGCTAGATCCAGGGGGGACTAACTAGATGAGGGTGATGACGTTTATGCCAAATCAAGAAAATAAATCAGGTTCCCATTTAAGTCAGAATGAGCCTAGACGCTGTCGACAACGAAGGAATCCAGCCTATTGTCTTCTGTAGACCAGCCTGCTAACGATGGCTTTACTACTGCCCGAACCTACACAGATAGCACACAGCAAGCAACAAAAAGAGGCTTCCATCACAAGTATCGTCCCAGTACAAGCTGTACGGTGATGACTATGACCTTGGCCTACAAAAATCCTTCTTTGAACTTCAATAAAGTCTATAAGTTTACACATAAAACACAAGAATCGACTAAACAAAACAACTAAAATGTTAGATACACACTTTCACTGCCTGCCCGATCTAGCAGAGATAGAATAGAGATTAGGGAGACAACTCTTACTACAGACTTCAGGAAAGTCAAAGAAACCAAGGACTATGGAAACAGGACCGGGCACATATGTTCACAAGGAGAATGTATTGGGCCGCAAAGTGAAAAGTCCTCTGTTTGTGTATTATGATAAATTTGTCTACTTGTTTGAATGACAACACGCCAACCAAATTTTGAATGTTAAATCTTAATACTTTCTCTGAAGACATATCCACATGTTAATACATTCTCTGAAGACATATCCACATGTTAATACTTGCTGCCTCCAGTACTGAAGAGTTTACGTTACCAACACCAGCATTGCCTCAATTACCTTGTTTTGGAGGAGTAACAACTGAGGAAGATAACAAGCAACCATTTTGTTTAAATATGCATGTATACACACGAGATGATTGTACAGTTATCTAATTTAACACCAAATAATATTTTTTCCACAATTATTTTTTTTAAATGCATGCTTGATTAACATATGATTTACTTTATCATTTATAACAACAGCGACAACGAGCTTATATTTGCTGTAGTTTCCGGTCTCTAATTATCTACGTTTGTGTTAGTTCAACAAAGTAGTCCATCATGGTGTTTTGGTGTTTCGAGAGCTTCCAAGCGTAGCATTACAATTTGGAGTCATGGCCCTGATCGCCTACCTCTCACAACAAAGCCAGTTTTGATGTTAATTTACTGGTCTAGTTTTTTTTTTTACTCTTAAAAAACACCAGAAAGAAGCAATCAACATTTTTTGGGCACATCATGAGAAGAGGAAAGTTAGAATACTTGGTTACAACTGGCAAAATAAAAGGAAAGAGAGATCGCGGACGACAAAGAGAGAAAATACTGGATAGCTTTGTGTCATGGCATGGAAAACAGTCAACAACAGAACTCATACGATGCACTGTGGATAGAAGATTGTGGAAGGACATGATCGCCAACGCCAACCGGCACGGTACATGAAGATGAGTTTTTTACTTAACCTCACGTCCAACTTTCAGGGGCGGTGTTCGTGAGCACTTTTGACACGTTGACGCATACAATTTTTTGAAAGACTATGGCGTGTTCACGAGCACCATGTTGAGAAAGCCTATTGTAGTGTCCTTTTTGCCTTTAGTGTTATTTGCTTGTTACACAGTAGTGTGTCAGATGATTTGACAAACTTTATTTCATTTTGTATTGTTTTGTTGTTTGTGAATTATAGTTTGTCTCTAGACCTCTTAGATATTTAAATTCCTCTACTCGTTAAATTACCCGCCATCTGTCATTATGTTGATATTCTGTCTTTCTTTTGCGATGTTCTGCTTGTCTTGCAGGTGTTGATCTTCCTGTTGTATTGGGTGCCAGAGCTGTTAAGTGTGTTTAAGGGTTCTTTTAAGTCTTCTTTTTTCCCTTGTAGTAGGGCCTGATCGTCTTCAAACAGAAACTCGTTATTCTCTTTCTGTCACCGATTGGCTAACTCACATATTTAGTCCATGTCAGTGATAAACAATATGGGAAATATCTATATGAATTAATTGTAAATGATGCAAGTTGATGTAACATTTAACTTCATTACCTTCCTGACACGTCTTGTTGGTGACTTCTTTTGCGATGGTGTTTAGGATGCCAAAGTTATTCACTGCGAAGACGTCAGCAGGAGAAGAAGCGATAACCTGAAGCTCTGTTTTGTTAATGTTGCTTCCAATACCGATGGAAAGGACCAGAACGCCAGTGCCTTTCAGGAGCCCAGCTTCCCTTGCTGTGTTAGCGGGCACATAGGAGCCACCATCTGTCAGCACGATAGCGATGTGGGCGATGCCCGGTCTGGCGCCATATGCAGCCGTAAACGAGGACAGCCTAGCAAACCTTAGCGCCGTATCTGTATAAGTATTCTCGCCAAGATATGGTGATTGCAAGATCGCCTTGAGAAAACAATTACAAAATAGAAGAAAGGATTTTGATTTTATCAGCTTAATACAAGAATAAATGGTTTGGTTATCATGTTTAATCAAGAACTGAATAACTGAGGTGAATACAGTCATATTAACAAAGTTATTAAAATTGTCCATTCCGCTATCCTCCCTATTTTTAATTTTTAAGGCTAGAGTAGTTTTTCGTATTTACCTCGCAATGTTATCAGTGCTATCATTTGTCAACAGTACCATAAGATACATATTTGCAAAATATGCAGACGCCTAGGGTAAAGCCCATTTAGTGTCATGGTCCAACAAGGCAACGCTATGGGTGCGGGTTCGTAGTTAAAAAGAATTCTACCACCATCAATTTACTTCACGTCCAAACTACTACATTCACACAAACATTACAGCTCACTCTAATGTCACAGCTGCTCTCACACAAACATTACAGCTCACTCTAATGTCACAGCTGCTCTCACACAAACATTACAGCTCACTCTAATGTCACAGCTGCTCTCACACAAACATTACAGCTCACTCTAATGTCACTGTTGCTCTCACACAAACATTACAGCTCACTCTAATGTCACTGTTACTCTCACACAAACATTACAGCTCACTCTAATGTCACAGCTGCTCTCACACAAACATTACAGCTCACTCTAATGTCACTGTTACTCTCACACAAACATTACACCTCACTCTAATGTCACTGTTACTCTCACACAAACATTACAGCTCACTCTAATGTCACTGTTGCTCTCACACAAACATTACAGCTCACTCTAATGTCACTGTTGCTCTCACACAAACATTACAGCTCACTCTAATGTCACTGTTGCTCTCACACAAACATTACAGCTCACTCTAATGTCACTGTTACTCTCACACAAACATTACACCTCACTCTAATGTCACTGTTACTCTCACACAAACATTACAGCTCACTCTAATGTCACTGTTCTTCTCACACAAACATTACAGCTCACTCTAATGTCACTGTTGCTCTCACACAAACATTACAGCTCACTCTAATGTCACTGTTGCTCTCACACAAACATTACAGCTCACTCTAATGTCACTGTTGCTCTCACACAAACATTACAGCTCATTCTAATGTCACTGTTCTTCTCACACAAACATTACAGCTCATTCTAATGTCACTGTTCTTCTCACACAAACATTACAGCTCACTCTAATGTCACTGTTACTCTCACACAAACATTACAGCTCACTCTAATGTCACTGTTACTCTCACACAAACATTACACCTCACTCTAATGTCACTGTTACTCTCACACAAACATTACAGCTCACTCTAATGTCACTGTTCTTCTCACACAAACATTACAGCTCACTCTAATGTCACTGTTGCTCTCACACAAACATTACAGCTCACTCTAATGTCACTGTTGCTCTCACACAAACATTACAGCTCACTCTAATGTCACTGTTGCTCTCACACAAACATTACAGCTCACTCTAATGTCACTGTTCTTCTCACACAAACATTACAGCTCACTCTAATGTCACTGTTCTTCTCACACAAACATTACAGCTCACTCTAATGTCACTGTTACTGTCACACAAACATTACAGCTCACTCTAATGTCACTGTTCTTCTCACACAAACATTACAGCTCACTCTAATGTCACCGTTCTTCCCACACATACATTACAGCTCACTCTAATGTCACTGTTACTCTCACACAAACATTACAGCTCACTCTAATGTCACTGTTGCTCTCACACAAACATTACAGCTCATTCTAATGTCACTGTTGCTCTCACACAAACATTACAGCTCACTCTAATGTCACTGTTCTTCTCACACAAACATTACAGCTCACTCTAATGTCACTGTTCTTCTCACACAAACATTACAGCTCATTCTAATGTCTCTGTTCTTCTCACAAAAACATTACAGCTCACTCTAATGTCTCTGTTCTTCTCACACAAACATTACATCTCACACCAATGTCACTGTTCTTCTCACACAAACATTACAGCTCACTCTATTGTCACTGTTGCTCTCACACAAACATTACAGCTCACTCTATTGTCACTGTTGCTCTCACACAAACATTACAGCTCACTCTATTGTCACTGTTGCTCTCACACAAACATTACAGCTCACTCTATTGTCACTGTTGCTCTCACACAAACATTACAGCTCACTCTAATGTCACTGTTGCTCTCACACAAACATTACAGCTCACTCTAATGTCACTGTTGCTCTCACACAAACATTACAGCTCACTCTAATGTCACTGTTGCTCTCACACAAACATTACAGCTCACTCTATTGTCACTGTTGCTCTCACACAAACATTACAGCTCACTCTAGTGTCACTGTTCTTCTCACACAAACATTACAGCTCACTCTATTGTCACTGTTGCTCTCACACAATCATTACAGCTCACTCTATTGTCACTGTTCTTCTCACACATACATTATAGCTCACTCTAATGTTACTGTTACTCTCACACAAACATTACAGCTCACTCTAATGTTACTGTTCTTCTCACACATACATTACAGCTCACTCTAGTGTCACTGCGCTTCTCACACATACATTACAGCTCACTCTAATGTTACTGTTCTTCTTACACAAACATTACAGCTCATTCTAATGTCACTGTCGCTCTCACACAAACATTACAGCTCACTCTAATGTCACTGTTCTTCTCACACAAACATTACAGCTCACTATAATGTCACTGTTTTTCTCACACAAACATTACAGCTCATTCTAATGTCTCTGTTCTTCTCACACAAACATTACAGCTCACTCTAATGTCATTGTTACTCTCACACAAACATTACACCTCACTCTAATGTCACTGTTACTCTCACACAAACATTACAGCTCACTCTAATGTCACTGTTGCTCTCACACAAACATTACAGCTCACTCTAATGTCACTGTTGCTCTCACACAAACATTACAGCTCACTCTAATGTCACTGTTCTTCTCACACAAACATTACAGCTCACTCTAATGTCACTGTTCTTCTCACACAAACATTACAGCTCATTCTAATGTCTCTGTTCTTCTCACAAAAACATTACAGCTCACTCTAATGTCTCTGTTCTTCTCACACAAACATTACATCTCACACCAATGTCACTGTTCTTCTCACACAAACATTACAGCTCACTCTATTGTCACTGTTGCTCTCACACAAACATTACAGCTCACTCTATTGTCACTGTTGCTCTCACACAAACATTACAGCTCACTCTATTGTCACTGTTGCTCTAACACAAACATTACAGATCACTCTATTGTCACTGTTGCTCTCACACAAACATTACAGCTCACTCTAATGTCACTGTTGCTCTCACACAAACATTACAGCTCACTCTAATGTCACTGTTGCTCTCACACAAACATTACAGCTCACTCTAATGTCACTGTTGCTCTCACACAAACATTACAGCTCACTCTATTGTCACTGTTGCTCTCACACAAACATTACAGCTCACTCTAGTGTCACTGTTCTTCTCACACAAACATTACAGCTCACTCTATTGTCACTGTTGCTCTCACACAAACATTACAGCTCACCTTAGTGTCACTGTTCTTTTCACACATACTTTACAGCTCACTCTAATGTTACTGTTACTCTCACACAAACATTACAGCTCACTCTAATGTTACTGTTCTTCTCACACATACATTACAGCTCACTCTAGTGTCACTGTGCTTCTCACACATACATTACAGCTCACTCTAATGTTACTGTTCTTCTTACGCAAACATTACAGCTCACTCTAATGTCACTGTTGCTCTCACACAAACATTACAGCTCACACCAATGTCACTGTTCTTCTTACACAAACATTACAGCTCACTATAATGTCACTGTTCTTCTTACACAAACATTACAGCTCACACTAATGCCACTGTTCTTCTCACACAGACGTTACAGCTCACTCTAATATCACTGTTTCTCTCACACAGACGTTACAGCTCACTCTAATATCACTGTTTCTCTCACACAGACGTTACAGCTCACTCTAATATCACTGTTTCTCTCACACAAACATTACAGCTCACTCTAATGTTACTGTTTCTCTCACACAGACTTTACAGCTCACTCTAATATCACTGTTTCTCTCACACAGACGTTACAGCTCACTCTAATATCACTGTTCTTCTCACACAGACGTTACAGCTCACTCTAATATCACTGTTTCTCTCACACAGACGTTACAGCTCACTCTAATATCACTGTTTCTCTCACACAAACATTACAGCTCACTCTAATATCACTGTTTCTCTCACACAAACATTACAGCTCACTCTAATGTTACTGTTTCTCTCACACAGACTTTACAGCTCACTCTAATGTTACTGTTTCTCTCACACAGACTTTACAGCTCACTCTAATGTTACTGTTTCTCTCACACAGACGTTACAGCTCACTCTAATATCACTGTTTCTCTCACACAGACGTTACAGCTCACTCTAATACCACTGTTTCTCTCACACAGACGTTACAGCTCACTCTAATATCACTGTTTCTCTCACACAAACGTTACAGCTCACTCTAATGTCACTGTTGCTCTCACACAAACATTACAGCTCACTCTATTGTCACTGTTGCTCTCACACAAACATTACAGCTCACTCTAGTGTTACTGTTCTTCTCACACAAACATTACAGCTCACTCTATTGTCACTGTTGCTCTCACACAAACATTACAGCTCACTCTAGTGTCACTGTTCTTCTCACACATACATTACAGCTCACTCTAATGTTACTGTTACTCTCACACAAACATTACAGGTCACTCTAATGTTACTGTTCTTCTCACACATACATTACAGCTCACTCTAGTGTCACTGTTCTTCTCACACATACATTACAGCTCACTCTAATGTTACTGTTCTTCTCACACAAACATTACAGCTCACTCTAGTGTCACTGTTCTTCTCACACATACATTACAGCTCACTCTAATGTTACTGTTCTTCTCACACAAACATTACAGCTCACTCTAGTGTTACTGTTCTTCTCACACAAACATTACAGCTCACTCTAATGTCACTGTGCTTCTCACACATACATTACAGCTCACTCTAATGTTACTGTTCTTCTTACACAAACATTACAGCTCACTCTAATGTCACTGTTGCTCTCACACAAACATTACAGCTCACACCAATGTCACTGTTCTTCTTACACAAACATTACAGCTCACTATAATGTCACTGCTCTTCTTACACAAACATTACAGCTCACACTAATGCCACTGTTCTTCTCACACAGACGTTACAGCTCACTCTAATATCACTGTTTCTCTCACACAGACGTTACAGCTCACTCTAATATCACTGTTTCTCTCACACAGACGTTACAGCTCACTCTAATATCACTGTTTCTCTCACACAAACATTACAGCTCACTCTAATGTTACTGTTTCTCTCACACAGACTTTACAGCTCACTCTAATATCACTGCTTCTCTCACACAGACGTTACAGCTCACTCTAATATCACTGTTCTTCTCACACAGACGTTACAGCTCACTCTAATATCACTGTTTCTCTCACACAGACGTTACAGCTCACTCTAATATCACTGTGTCTCTCACACAGACGTTACAGCTCACTCTAATATCACTGTTTCTCTCACACAAACATTACAGCTCACTCTAATGTTACTGTTTCTCTCACACAGACTTTACAGCTCACTCTAATGTTACTGTTTCTCTCACACAGACTTTACAGCTCACTCTAATGTTACTGTTTCTCTCACACAGACGTTACAGCTCACTCTAATATCACTGTTTCTCTCACACAGACGTTACAGCTCACTCTAATATCACTGTTTCTCTCACACAGACGTTACAGCTCACTCTAATATCACTGTTTCTCTCACACAAACGTTACAGCTCACTCTAATATCACTGTTTCTCTCACACAGACGTTACAGCTCACTCTAATATCACTGTTTCTCTCACACAGACGTTACGGCTCACTCTAATATCACTGTTTCTCTCACACAAACATTACAGCTCACTCTAATGTTACTGTTTCTCTCACACAGACTTTACAGCTCACTCTAATGTTACTGTTTCTCTCACACAGACTTTACAGCTCACTCTAATGTTACTGTTTCTCTCACACAGACTTTACAGCTCACTCTAATGTCACTGTTTCTCTCACACAGACGTTACAGCTCACTCTAATATCACTGTTTCTCTCACACAAACATTACAGCTCACTCTAATGTTACTGTTTCTCTCACACAGACTTTACAGCTCATTTTAATGTTACTGTTTCTCTCACACAGACTTTACAGCTCACTCTAATGTCACTGTTTCTCTCACACAAACATTACAGCTCACTCTAGTGTCACTGTTCTTCTCACACAAACATTACAGCTCACTCTATTGTCACTGTTGCTCTCACACATACATTACAGCTCACTCTAGTGTCACTGTTCTTCTCACACAAACATTACAGCTCACTCTAGTGTCACTGTTCTTCTCACACAAACATTACAGCTCACTCTAGTGTCACTGTTCTTCTCACACATACATTACAGCTCACTCTAATGTTACTGTTACTCTCACACAAACATTACAGGTCACTCTAATGTTACTGTTCTTCTCACACATACATTACAGCTCACTCTAGTGTCACTGTTCTTCTCACACATACATTACAGCTCACTCTAATGTTACTGTTCTTCTCACACAAACATTACAGCTCACTCTAGTGTTACTGTTCTTCTCACACAAACATTACAGCTCACTCTAATGTCACTGTGCTTCTCACACATACATTACAGCTCACTCTAATGTTACTGTTCTTCTTACACAAACATTACAGCTCACTCTAATGTCACTGTTGCTCTCACACAAACATTACAGCTCACACCAATGTCACTGTTCTTCTTACACAAACATTACAGCTCACTATAATGTCACTGTTCTTCTTACACAAACATTACAGCTCACACTAATGCCACTGTTCTTCTCACACAGACGTTACAGCTCACTCTAATATCGCTGTTTCTCTCACACAGACGTTACAGCTCACTCTAATATCACTGTTTCTCTCACACAGACGTTACAGCTCACTCTAATATCACTGTTTCTCTCACACAAACATTACAGCTCACTCTAATGTTACTGTTTCTCTCACACAAACATTACAGCTCACTCTAATATCACTGCTTCTCTCACACAGACGTTACAGCTCACTCTAATATCACTGTTCTTCTCACACAGACGTTACAGCTCACTCTAATATCACTGTTTCTCTCACACAGACGTTACAGCTCACTCTAATATCACTGTTTCTCTCACACAGACGTTACAGCTCACTCTAATATCACTGTTTCTCTCACACAAACATTACAGCTCACTCTAATGTTACTGTTTCTCTCACACAGACTTTACAGCTCACTCTAATGTTACTGTTTCTCTCACACAGACTTTACAGCTCACTCTAATGTTACTGTTTCTCTCACACAGACGTTACAGCTCACTCTAATATCACTGTTTCTCTCACACAGACGTTACAGCTCACTCTAATATCACTGTTTCTCTCACACAGACGTTACAGCTCACTCTAATATCACTGTTTCTCTCACACAAACGTTACAGCTCACTCTAATATCACTGTTTCTCTCACACAGACGTTACAGCTCACTCTAATATCACTGTTTCTCTCACACAGACGTTACGGCTCACTCTAATATCACTGTTTCTCTCACACAAACATTACAGCTCACTCTAATGTTACTGTTTCTCTCACACAGACTTTACAGCTCACTCTAATGTTACTGTTTCTCTCACACAGACTTTACAGCTCACTCTAATGTTACTGTTTCTCTCACACAGACTTTACAGCTCACTCTAATGTCACTGTTTCTCTCACACAGACGTTACAGCTCACTCTAATATCACTGTTTCTCTCACACAAACATTACAGCTCACTCTAATGTTACTGTTTCTCTCACACAGACTTTACAGCTCATTTTAATGTTACTGTTTCTCTCACACAGACTTTACAGCTCACTCTAATGTCACTGTTTCTCTCACACAGACTTTACAGCTCACTCTAATGTCACTGTTTCTCTCACACAGACTTTACAGCTCACTCTAATGTCACTGTTTCTCTCACACAGACTTTACAGCTCACTCTAATGTCACTGTTTCTCTCACACAGACTTTAGTGCTCACTCTAATGTCACTGTTTCTCTCACACAGACTTTACAGCTCACTCTAATGTCACTGTTTCTCTCACACAGACGTTACAACTCACTCTAATGTCACTGTTCTTCCCACACAGACACATAAACATCCTTGTAACGTAACTAATGTTGATGACGTCAAAGAAAGTTACATTTTCCAGTTTGGTGTGGTCTGTATAAGTTCCAAAGTTGAACAAATTGTGGGCATCCTCCCCAAAAATAAGAGCACCGAACTGGATAGCCTTCGGGCCCAGGTTGAACGAGTGTGTTAGGTTCGCCACAAACTTGAGCATCTTGCCGTAGTCGGTACTTCCAATGCTTCCTGTGGAGTCCATAATGAACAGAATGTCTGCTTGGGCATCACAGTTCTGACTACCTGTGGACATGTCATAACACGATTAGTCTCAACTATATAGGTAAGTAAAAAGACACTGTGTTGGTTGATTAGCCTTCTTACATGCCCACTAAGTTTCTCGTTTCTGGCTGTTCCCATCCTAACTCCCATCTCATTTATCCGAAGGAGTGACGTGGACTCATGGTTGTCGAAGTCCTGTGTCCTTCCCATTTCCCGGGGGAAATCCATTGGTTGATCGTCCTAAGCAATGGCTCAGCTAGCCAACCTGTCAGCTCTTTCATTTCCCCGTACTCCAGCATGTCCTACAACGTATAGAAAGGTAACGAGTCTGTATTGAGTTATTTGCTATAACAAGGATCGCGTATTACCAACAATAGAGATTGTCTATGAGAAACTGGCAGTCGCTACACAGCTACTAATAGAAGGGTTTGTGCATTTCTCATGTGCAACTGACGGATGCGAAACAAGCGGCTGGAAAGATTATTTTATTGTTTGAGATGAAATATTACAGAATAGTTCTTGAATTGGACACAAATAATCATGAAGAAAGAATCTCGGGATAACGAAAAAGAAGCGAAAACTGGAAAGTAAATTAAAATAAACAGAGAAACGTGATAAAATATTTTGGTACTGTTAAGCATCATAAGTATGGTTCCAGGAAGTCGAGGCAGGCCAAGAACGTGGTTTCAATGCATCAAGCAAAGGACACGCAGCTTGATGATGATGGTGATTGAGCGCTTTTATGACCTTGAAAAAAAGAATAACGGAAAGAATAGGCCCCTTACTTGTAGGCGATGTAAGTATTGACCAAATAGACCATATTAAGGACTGTCTAGAGGTTGCACATTGTCGTAGATACACAGACAACAAAGTTATACTTTAGTGTTAGACAACACAGGTAGGCAACAAAGTTATACTTTAGTGTTAGACAACACAGGTAGGCAACAAAGTTAGACTTTAGTGTTAGACAACACAGGAAGGCAACAAAGTTAGACTATAGTGTTAGACAACACAGGTAGGCAACAAAGTTAGACTAGTGTTAGACAACACAGGTAGGCAACAAAGTTAGACTTTAGTGTTAGACAACACAGGAAGGCAACAAAGTTAGACTTTAGTGTTAGACAACACAGGAAGGCAACAAAGTTAGACTATAGTGTTAGACAACACAGGAAGGCAACAAAGTTAGACTATAGTGTTAGACAACACAGGTAGGCAACAAAGTTAGACTTTAGTGTTAGACAACACAGGAAGGCAACAAAGTTAGACTTTAGTGTTAGACAACACAGGAAGGCAACAAAGTTAGACTTTAGTGTTAGACAACACAGGTAGGCAACAAAGTTAGACTTTAGTGTTAGACAACACAGGAAGGCAACAAAGTTAGACTTTAGTGTTAGACAACACAGGAAGGCAACAAAGTTAGACTTTAGTGTTAGACAACGCAGGAAGGCAACAAAGTTAGACTATAGTGTTAGACAACACAGGTAGGCAACAAAGTTAGACTAGTGTTAGACAACACAGGAAGGCAAACAAGTTAGATTTTAGTGTTAGACAACACAGGTAGGCAACAAAGTTAGACTTTAGTGTTAGACAACACAGGAAGGCAACAAAGTTAGACTATAGTGTTAGACAACACAGGTAGGCAACAAAGTTAGACTAGTGTTAGACAACACAGGTAGGCAACAAAGTTAGACTTTAGTGTTAGACAACACAGGAAGGCAACAAAGTTAGACTTTAGTGTTAGACAACACAGGAAGGCAACAAAGTTAGACTATAGTGTTAGACAACACAGGAAGGCAACAAAGTTAGACTTTAGTGTTAGACAACACAGGAAGGCAACAAAGTTAGACTTTAGTGTTAGACAACGCAGGAAGGCAACAAAGTTAGACTATAGTGTTAGACAACACAGGTAGGCAACAAAGTTAGACTAGTGTTAGACAACACAGGAAGGCAAACAAGTTAGATTTTAGTGTTAGACAACACAGGTAGGCAACAAAGTTAGACTTTAGTGTTAGACAACACAGGAAGGCAACAAAGTTAGACTTTAGTGTTAGACAACACAGGAAGGCAACAAAGTTAGACTTTAGTGTTAGACAACACAGGAAGGCAACAAAGTTAGACTCTAGTGTTAGACAACACAGGAAGGCAACAAAGTTAGACTTTAGTGTTAGACAACACAGGAAGGCAACAAAGTTAGACTAGTGTTAGACAACACAGGAAGGCAACAAAGTTAGACTTTAGTGTTAGACAACGCAGGAAGGCAACAAAGTTAGACTAGTGTTAGACAACACAGGAAGGCAACAAAGTTAGACTTTAGTGTTAGACAACGCAGGAAGGCAACAAAGTTAGACTAGTGTTAGACAACACAGGAAGGCAACAAAGTTAGACTTTAGTGTTAGACAACACAGGTAGGCAACAAAGTTAGACTTTAGTGTTAGACAACACAGGAAGGCAACAAAGTTAGACTAGTGTTAGACAACACAGGAAGGCAACAAAGTTAGACTAGTGTTAGACAACACAGGAAGGCTACAAAGTTAGACTAGTGTTAGACAACACAGGAAGGCAACAAAGTTAGACTAGTGTTAGACAACACAGGAAGGCAACAAAGTTAGACTTTAGTGTTAGACAACGCAGGAAGGCAACAAAGTTAGACTTTAGTGTTAGACAACACAGGAAGGCAACAAAGTTAGACTTTAGTGTTAGACAACGCAGGAAGGCAACAAAGTTAGACTAGTGTTAGACAACACAGGAAGGCAACAAAGTTAGACTTTAGTGTTAGACAACACAGGAAGGCAACAAAGTTTGACTTTAGTGTTAGACAACACAGGAAGGCAACAAAGTTAGACTTTACAGTTAGACAACACAGGTAGGCAACAGAGTTAGACTTTACAGTTAGACAACACAGGTAGGCAACAGAGTTAGACTTTAGTGTTAGACAACACAGGTAGGCAACAGAGTTAAACTTTACAGTTAGACAGCACAGGAAGGCAACAAAGTTAGACTTTAGTGTTAGACAACGCAGGAAGGCAACAAAGTTAGACTTTACAGTTAGACAACACAGGTAGGCAACAGAGTTAGACTTTACAGTTAGACAACACACGTAGGCAACAGAGTTAAACTTTACAGTTAGACAACACAGGTAGGCAACAGAGTTAGACTTTACAGTTAGACAACACAGGTAGGCAACAGAGTTAGACTTTACAGTTAGACAACACAGGTAGGCAACAGAGTTAGACTTTTCAGTTAGACAACATAGGTAGGCAACAGAGTTAGACTTTACAGTTAGACAACACAGGTAGGCAACAGAGTTAGTAGATAACAGAATTAGACAACACAGGTAGGCAACAGAGTTAGATAACAGAATTAGACAGCACAGGTAGGTCACTGTTAAGTCAGTCTAATAATATGGCTGAAATTATTAAATACAGTCAGATAAAAACTATGCAGGAAAACACAAATGAACTATCATCAATAGCCAGTAAAATTGGGCTTGAGATCAATCATGAAAGGACTAAAGTCATGAAAAGTTTTATTCCAACAGACGACAAAATATACATGGAAAACATACCAGTGGAAGAGATGATCACTTTATCTATCTTGGAAGTCACATTGGTCGAGAAGGGGATACAAGCAAAGAAATTAGAATCAGAAAAGCTAAAGCAGCAATGTCTTTCAGAAACCTTGAAAAGTTGTGGAAATCAAAACTCATCAGCACAAACACAAAGCTTAGACTATTCAAATCAAATGTACTATCAACCCTTACGTATGCGTGAGAAAGCTGGAAAACAACAAGAGATATAGAAACAAAGTTGAACGCATTCGAAAATAAATGTCTAAGGAAAATACTTGGTATAGCGTGGAACGAATTCAAAACGAACGAGGAAATGAGAGAAATCGCCAATCAACCACTAATATCTTCAGTAATAAAGAAAAGACGATGGTCATACGTTGGACATGTGATGAGAAGAGATAATAATCGAATAGCAAAGCAAGCCCTCATGTGGGAAACAACAGGTAGGAGAAAAAGAGGGAGACACAGAGAGACACTGAGAAGAACATTGATGAGAGAGGCAAGCGCAGCAGGATTCGGCTCCTTCAATGAGATAGAGCTGCTTGCACATAACAGAGACAAATGGCGAGATTTGATAAAATATATTTAAAAGAATTGAAAACTGCTAGAACAGAAATTCAGATAAGAAAAGGAGTATCTTGGTCTACGCCCTATGGGCCGGCTACGGCTCGAAAGGTCAAAGATAGATAGATAGATAGATAGATAGATAGATAGATAGATAGATAGATAGATAGATAGATAGATAGATAGATAGATAGATAGATAGATAGATAGATAGATAGATAGATAGATAGATAGATAGATAGATAGATAGATAGATAGATAGATAGATAGATAGATAGATAGATAGATAGATAGATAGATAGATAGATAGATAGATAGATAGATAGATAGATAGATAGATAGATAGATAGATAGATAGATAGATAGATAGATAGATAGATAGATAGATAGATAGATAGATAGATAGATAGATAGATAGATAGATAGATAGATAGATAGATAGATAGATAGATAGATAGATAGATAGATAGATAGATAGATAGATAGATAGATAGATAGATAGATAGAAACATGGAGAGCAACTAAAATGACAATCATGAAGATACAGACTTTTATGATGCTCACGCAGAAAAAAAGGATGGAAATGGCAGGACAAAATCACTAACATAGAATTATGGAAATGCACCTGTCAAATATCAGTGGATAAAGAGATACAGTGAAGACGATGGTGCTGGATACGACACACACTGCGGAAGCCAACTGAGAGAATTACGCAACAGATCCTTTTTTGGAATCCCCAGGGGAAAAGACAAAGAGGAAGACCAAGGAATTCTTGGAGAAGACAGATAGAAGCAGAGATGACGATGATGGAGAAGACATGGAATGATCGTAAAAGAATGGCAAAAAACAGAACGACTTGGAAAGTGTTTGTTGAAGACCTATGCTCCACTGGGAGCTAAAAAAAGGTAGTAGGAGAAGAAGAAGACAGGTAGGCAAACAAAGGTAGAATTTACAGTTAGATAACATAGGTTGGTAGCAAAGTTAGACTTTACAGTTAAGACATCACAGATAGGCAACAAAGTTAGACTTTACAGTTAGATAACACAGGTAGGCAACAAAGTTAGACTTTACAGTTAGATAACACAGGTAGGCAACAAAGTTAGACTTTACAGTTAGATAACACAGATAGGCAGAAAAGTTAGACTTTACAGTTAGATAACACAGGTAGGCAACAAAGTTAGACTTTACAGTTAGATAACACAGGTAGGCAACAAAGTTAGACTTTACAGTTAGATAACACAGGTAGGCAACAAAGTTAGACTTTACAGTTAGATAACACAGGTAGGCAACAAAGTTAGACTTTACAGTTAGATAACACAGGTAGGCAACAAAGTTAGACTTTACAGTTAGATAACACAGGTAGTGTTTATCCGTGCGCTGCCGGGACCCCAAAGGGGAGTAAAGAATAGTGGCGGTGTTCCTTACTAAGCATGTACGCAAGAGGCGACTAAGGAGGGTTGGGCATGGGACTGGCTATCGTGTACTGTAAAAAATAAGCCGAAAAAACTTCACAAACATGGACAAGTCAAAGAAAAGAATAAAAGTAAATCCGCCACCCCGGAAAGAAAAAGGCTTTCTGTCTAAGAGATGTATGACGCAATCTGTAGAAAGCAGTAACAAGTCAAGTTTGCCGACTCACCTTTTGTCTACCAGGAAATCCTCCAGAATTGGCACCTGGAATGTATGTACCCTAAATGAACAAGGAAAAACCGCACAGGTAGCAGCAAAAATGAGAAATTACAAAATAGATATTCTGGGAATGTGCGAAACAAGATGACTATGAGCGGAAAGGGTAAAACTAAATACAGGAGAGATGATTTTATCATCAGGACACCAGGGGCAGCTATAATGTTATCAAGGAATGCGCAGAAGACACTGATAGAGTGGGAAGCAGTTGGACCAAGATTAATGAGAGCAACATTTAAAAACAAAATACACATTATCCAATGCTACGCACCAACCAATGATAAGGATGATTTAGTTAAAGATGAGTTCTATAAACAGTTACAATGTCAGATGGATGCAAGATGAGCCAAGGATATTATAATCTTGATGGAAGCTCTAAATCAAAAAGTAGGATCGGACAACAGAGGTTTCGAAGAGATTATGGGAAAACATGGACTTGGAGATATAAATGAGAATGGAGAGATATTCGTAGACTTCTGTGCTCTTAATCAAATGAGCCTAGGAGGAACAATATTCCAACATAAAAGAATACATAAAGCTACATGGGTGTCACCAGATCATAGAATGGAGAATGAAATCGACCACATTTGTATTAATAATAAGTTTAAATCATCCTAACAGGATGTAAAAGTATATACAGGAGCAGATGTAGCTTCTGGTCATTATCTTCTGATAGCCACATTTAAAATTAAGCTAAAAAGATATACTACAACGAATAAGGGTAGAAAGTATTTCAATGTAGGGTTCCTTAAAGAACAAAGAATTAAAGACAAATTTGCAGTCACAAAATAAAACAAATACCAAGTCCTTCAACAACTAGAAAATACAATAAATATAGAAGATCATTGGAAACAGGTAAAATATATATGGAAAGAGACATGCGAAGAAACACTGGGGAAAAGAGAACGCCAGAATAAGGCATGGATGACAACATAGACCCTGGATACAATTAAAGAAAGAAACAAATAAGAAAGCAGACATAAATAAAAGCAAAACGAGAAATAATAAAGCCAAGGCACCGGAAGCTGACACAGAGGTGAACAAAGAAGTGAGAAGATATATTAAAAGGGATAAGAGGAAATATATAGATGAACTAGCTAAAGAGGCAGAGAAATCAGCAAATACAGGAAATATGAAAGAAATGTACAACACACAAAAAATTAAGTGATAAATACAAATAGATCAATACCTTTATTAAAGATAAAAAAGGAAATCTGCTTAGTAATATAAGGGAACAAATGGAGAGATGGAAAGAGCACTTTGAAGAACTTTTGAACAGACCAAACCCAAATAATCCTCCATATATACTACCAGCAGAAGAAGAGTTACACGTTAACTGTGGAAAACCAAGCATAGAAGAAATAATGAAAGCTATCGCACTTTAAAAAAATGGTAAAGTCACAGGACCGGATGAAATTCCTTCAGAAGCCATCAAAGCAGATATTAACATTTCTACCAAGACGTTACATAATCTACTAGATAAAATTTGGGACAGGGAAGAAATATCTAAAGACTGGAAAGAAGGTTATATGCTCAAACTACAAAGAAATGAAGTTTACAGGAGTGCACACATTAGAGGGGAATTATGATACTATCAGTGCCAGAAAAAAATATTAAGCAGAATCATTCTGGAGAGGCTAAAAGAGACCATAGAGAAACATTTGAGAGATGAACAAGCAGGTTTTAGGAAGAACAGATCATGTGCTGATCAAATAACTACTCTACGTATAATTGTTGAACAAAGTTTAGAACTAAAATCCCCACTTTATATTTGATTCATAGATTACGAAAAGGCATTTGATAGTTTAGACAGAAGAATGCTTTGGAAGTTGCTGAGTCATTACGGAATCCCCATAAAGTTTATTAAAACTGATAAAAACAATGTATGAAGGAATGAAATGTAGTGTGGTGCATGAAGGACAGATTACAGAAGCATTTGAAATAAGAACAGGAGTAAGGTAGGGATGCCTTCATTCTCCATTTCTCTTTCTACTGGCCATAGATTGGATTGTAAAAATAACTCAAAACAACAGAAAAGGGATCCAGTGGTCACTGACCAAACAACTTGATGATTGAGACTTTACTGATGACATAGCTCTCCTATCACACAGCCATCAACAGATGCAGGATAACAGACGTACAATCTTACATATCTGGGCAGTAATATAGACACAGAGGGAGGAACACAAAACGATACCAAAATAAGGATATCAAAAGCAAGAGGAGCATTTGTTGCACTCGGAAACATATGAAAGTCCAAAAAAATTATGTTAAATGCTAAAATAAAAATGGTCAACTTCACTGTTAAGTCAGTCTAATTATATGGCTGTGAAACATGGAGAGCAACTAAAATGACAATCATGAAGATACATACTTTCATTAATGGATGCTTTACGCAGAATAAAAGGATGGAAATGGCAGGACAAAATCACTAACATAGAATTATAGAAATGTACCAGTCAAATACCTGTGGATAAAGAGATACAGCGAAGGCGACGGCGCTGGATAGGAGACATTTTACGGAAGCCAAATGAGAGTATTACACAACATGCCCTATTTTGGAATCCCCGGGGAAAAGGACAAAGAGAAAGACCAAGGAATTCTTGGTGAAGACAGATAGAAGCAGAGATGAAGATGATGGGGAAGACATGGAACGATCTTAAAATAATGGCAAGAAACAGAACGGCTTGGAAAGTGTTTGTTGAAGACCTATGCTCCACAGGGAGCTGACAGGTAGAAGAAGAAGAACACAAGTAAGTAACAAAGTTGGACTTTACAGTTAGACAACACAGGTAGTCATCAAAGTTAGACTTTATAGTTAGACAAAAAAGTTAGACTTTATAGTTAGACAAAAAAGTTCGATTTTAAAGTTCGATTTTGCAGTTAGACAACGTAGGTAGGCAACAGAGTTGCCCAACACATTTAGGCAACTTAGGCAACAGAGTCAGACGATAAATGTAAGCAATAAAGTTAGAAAACATAGTTAAGCAATATAGTAAGGCAACATAATTAGACAAGAAAGTTAGACAACACAGGTAGGAAATAGAGTTATGTAACAGTGTAAGACAACAGCGTTATGCAACAGAGTTAGGCAACAGAGATAGGTATAAAAGTTAGACAACACATTTAAACAACACGGTTAGACAACACAGTTACACAACACAGTTAGACAACACATTTAGACAACACAGTTAGACAACACAGTTAGACAACGCATTTAGACAACACAGTTAGACAACACAGTTAGACAACACAGTTAAACAACACCATTAAACACAGTTAGACAACACATTTAGATAACACAGTTAGACAACACATTTAGACAACATAGTTAGACAACACATTTAGACAACACAGTTAGACAAAACAGTTAGACAACACCGTTAAACACAGTTAGACACACATTTAGATAACATAGTTAGACAATATAGTCAGACAACACAGTTAGACAACACAGTTAGACAACACATAAAGACAACACAGTTAGACAACACAGTTAGACAACACAGTTAAACAACACCATTAAACACAGTTAGACAACACATTTAGATAACACAGTTAGACAACACATTTAGACAACATAGTTAGACAACACATTTAGACAACACAGTTAAACAAAACAGTTAGACAACACCGTTAAACACAGTTAGACACCACATTTAGATAACATAGTTAGACAATATAGTCAGACAACACAGTTAGACAACACAGTTAGACAACACATAAAGACAACACAGTTAGACACCATAGTTAGAAAACACAGTTAGACAACACATTTAGATAATACAGCTATACAACAAATTTAGACAATATAGTTAGACAACATAGTTAGACAACACAGTTAGACAACATAGTTAGACAACACAGTTAGACAACATAGTTAGACAACATAGTTAGACAACACAGTTAGATAACACAGTTAGACAACATAGTTAGACAACATAGTTAGGCAACATAGTTAGACAACACATTTAGATAACATAGTTAGATAACACAGTTAGACAACATAGTTAGACAACATAGACAACACAGTTAGACAACACATTTAGATAACATAGTTAGATAACACAGTTAGACAACACAGTTAGACAACATAGTTAGATACCATAGTTAGATAACATAGTTAGGCAATACATTTAGACAACATAGTTAGACAACACAGTTAGACAACACAGTTAGACAACACAGTTAGACAACATAGTTAGATAACACAGATAGACAACATAGTTAGACAACATAGTTAGACAACACAGTTAGATAACACAGTTAGACAACACATTTAGACATCACAGTTAGACAACATAGTTAGACAACACAGTTAGACAACACAGTTAGACAACACATTTAGATAACACAGTTAGACAACATAGTTAGACAACACAATTAGACAACACAGTTAGACAACATAGTTAGACAACACAGTTAGACAACACAATTAGACAACACAGTTAGACAACACATTTAGATAACACAGTTAGACAACATAGTTAGACAACACAGTTAGACAACACATTTAGACAACGTAGTTAGACAACATATTTAGTAAACAAAAGCATTAACACTGGTTGTGAAAAGAGACATCCTGCTCTATAAAAACTATCTAATGATGATTATGATGAATATAGAAGGAAGTGAAGACTAGTGCTAATCCATGACCACCTGTAGCCTATGTTGTTGGTGTCCAAATATCTGTCCAAATCTCTTGACACATTTGTGAGTTTTTGTGGCCAGGATTACTATAATAGATAGAACTACAATTAAGCGATTCTCAAATGGGCTTCCCCAAAAATAGAGGATTTACTGACGCATTATTCACCCTAAAACAGCTGACAGAAGAGACGACAAAACACAATCAAAACACGATGTCCTAACATCATCAAGCGCTATACATTTAAATACTATGACGATCATCATTTTCAGGAGGACGTGAACTTCTGGGCAATATGGTGGATAGGCGGCAGGAACCATTGAAGGCTATGTCTGAAAAGTGTTCCTTGTTGCAGTTTACTCATATTCCAAGTCCGGCTTGTTGCAGGAGCTACTGAGTTAAGTGCTCTGTGCACACCGTGAGCTATGTGTTTCATCCGTTTTGATCATGTTCCGATATTCCAATTGTTCACAATGAATGATGATATCGTATGACAGGGAACAGTTGGCCGTGTTCACTTTCTGTGCGGTTTCGCCTTATGTCTTTTGGCTTGTGTTTGGACTGCTATGATGGGGACTACAGCTACCGTTTTTTGTTTGGGAAATGAGTTAGTAATTCGGATGATTCCACTGGCACGGGCGGTTGAGCCATTATGGATTTTAATTCGTTTGCAGTGATATCGGGGCCTTCCATAACCATAACCAAATAACTTGGGTCTCTTTTCTGATCACTGTCCGTTAGTACTTAGGTCTTTTTCGTAATCACAGTTCATTAATACTATAAGATCTCCATCTTCATCTTGATCACAGTCTGTCAATACTTGGATCTCTTTCATGATCAAACCTGCAGCAATCACTTTTAGAAGAGTGCACGATATCACTGACTTGGGTCTCTGGTGACAATTTAGTAAAGCTGATCTTTTCAACTTAGTGACGTAATCATTTGACTATTTTGACATTTCGAACAGGTAGCGGCATACAGAAAGCAATTATTTTTTACCTTTAACTTTTTTTTACCTTTTACGTGACCTATAATTTAGAGCCGTCTCCGACAGAACTGGGTGCTCGATCTAATCCACCATATCTTTTCTTAAAGTGATCCATTTTTGCTGTTTATCAAGACCGGTATAGGTCACAAATAGGGCAGTATGCCTGAAGTCTTCTCTCGTCCCACATAGTTTGTCTATAGCTTGTTTCATAAGTCGTAGTAAGTAAAGTAAAGTACCCCCCGTCACGCCAAGTGGCGTATAGGGAAATATGGTGTTAGTGACCCTATATTTTACAGACCTTCAGCACATGATTTTTGGGGTAATGTGGTCGGTATTACGCCCGTGCTGCTTTTACTTTCCCAGAAAAAAATCCGGTACCCATTTAAGGCTGGGTGAACCCGGAGCCGTCGGTTGGGATCGAACCCTACCCCTTGTCCGTAGTAGTCCAGTTCACTAACCACTGAGCTATCGCGGCTCCTGTTCATAAGTCGTGCCCAACTTTAAAAATCAATATCTTTTAAACCGCTTTTTGTAATTTTTTCAAAATTTGCATGTATAGTTATAATGATTAGAACCCAACAGGGAATTAATTTCATTAAAAACAAACATTTGGTTATTATTATTGCTTATTTGATTTATATAAATTTATAACGACCCATTGATGTAGTCAAAACTTAGTGTTTACAGTATTTAAGTTAAAAATAGCGATTACAAATCCATACACGCTCAAATTTACGATTTTGCACGCTTTCCGCGTGAGTTCTCTGACACAATTAGACACTTGTAGTAAACACGAGACATTGTGTGTTCCATTTCCGTTAATTCAGCGGCGTAACGTGGAACAATAACATTTATCATGAGTCTTAAAATGAAATTCTGCAGTTTACAAAACATCGCAATAAAAATGTATGACTATTTTTGCAAAGAGGCTAAACGAGGAAGATTATTTCATTCTTTAGAAAACCCTGAGAATAGGACAAGACACATTTTGGATTTATCTAAACGGTCATTTAATCGCTGGATTCAAGCACGTGACCGTCAATGTTCCAAATATACAAAATCACAAGGAAGAACAAAAATGTTGGATAATTTCGACAGTGAACTTATTAGAAGTGAAATTCGCAAAATGTTGGGTATGAATGAAACTGTTACAATAAGAAAATTAAAAGTATCGCTGAAAAAGAACAACAGTATTGAAATATCAAAGTCTACATTATGGAGGAATGTGAGAGCTACAGGCTTTACATTCAGAAAGTATTCCAATGGACGAAACATCATCTGTGAGAAGCCACATATAGTAGTCATGAGAAGCAAGTACTTACGTGAAGTAAAAGAGGTGCGCAAGCAAGGTTATGATATTGTGTACTTGGATGAAACATGGATCAATGCTCACCACACTAACCAAAGGGAATGGCAGTCATCAGATGGAAAGATTAAGAGATTAATACCTAGCAGCAAAGGACAGCGCTTGATAATTGCTCATGCAGGTAGTCGACAACATGGACTAATACAGAATGCAGAGCTCATTTTTCTTTCAAAATCCATAGACAATCGGGATTATCACTCTGAGATGAATGGTCACATATTTAGACATTGGATTGAAAATTCTGTTCTCCCATCACTAGATCGACCATCTTGCCTAATAATGGACAATGCAGCGTACCACAACATTGTTGCACTTGAAGATAAAGTCCCGACGTCATCCAGTACAAAAGATGCTATTAAGATATGGCTCACAAAGGAGCACATACAATTTAATAACATGTACTTAAAACCTGAATTACTATCTCTAGTAAAGCAAAAACAGAGGACAAAGATTTTTCAAATAGATAAGATTATCCAAGAGCACGGTCAAATAAGTTTGAGGCTGCCACCTTACCATGCTCATTTAAATCCAATAGAACTAATCTGGGCAAAATTAAAAGGACAAGTGGCAGATGAAAATACAACATTCAAAATATGCGATGTAAAGACTCTTGCTAATCTCGCTTTATTAAATATAGACAAAGATTATTGGGCTAAATGTGAAGACCACGTCTTAAAACAGGAAGAGGAATATTGGAAAAATGATGGTTTGTGGAATGTTCAACCCCAAACAGTTATTAATCTTTTAGACTCGTCTGATTCAGAATGAAAATATATAGCCCCCACAATGTTGGCCCCTATATTACCTTAAATTATTTCAACAAACGGTCCTTTTCAGGAACACACAACTATGAAAATTGGACATACAGGTATACCTTGATATTATTATCGTCCGTCCTCGAACTGAGCAGACAATAATTCTCCTGGTGTTTTGTTTTATCCAGTTATTTCCCCATTACGGCCACGCCTTTACCTAGTGAAAATTAATCGTAGACCAGCAACTACGGTAATTTCTATTCTTTAGGGCTTCACAATTTACAATTTTGACAAACATCAAAGAAATATCGCCGCTTTAAGAAAACTGCAGCTGCAAGATATTTGTTAAATATACATTTAAAGGGTCTTTTGCATTCTAATAACATTTGGAAAATTTCAAAAGTATCTAACAAACGGTTAGAGAGTAATAGCGTTTTGAAGTTGGGCATATGTTTTGAAACGAGCTATAATTTCATTTGTCTACGTTTATTTCTCCTGCGTGCATCGTAACTACTTACTTTGTGATTTGTACTTAACTGGTGACTAGTAGGCTCTTACCTTGACCTTGTGCGAGCCCAAGTAAAACATAACAGGCCAACAAGCGTGGAAACAATTGGGAGAACATGGCGATTGTTGACGCTGCTAGACCAACCTGCCCAACAGCGACAATGTCAAGACAAATGATTTCGTGGCCCGGTTTTATCAATTTCTTGTCAGTTGCGGAACACAAAAACGTGCATTGTTAGATAACTCTAGTCTGTAACTGAACTGGTCAAAGTATGGTCCACGTTTATCTAAGACCTGCCACATGTTTGTTTCACAGACAAGGGCAGAACGCTAAACAACACAAATAACCTATCTTTTATCGTTTCCATTTCCGAAAGCCTTCGTTATCTTTCATAACCTGTGGAGAAGGCAAAACATTTTTTGAAATATATTATAAGTTCTTTAGTCAGGATCACCATGCACGAACTATATGGCCAAATGGTTGGCTTGCTCGGCTCAACGTTTAAAAAAAAAAGTACAAACATGTAATCACCTGATTAAAAACGTTTTCAAATTGAGACCCTCCCAGTGTGAGTTAGATGTGATGATGTCTGCAAGTCCTTTATCAATTTCTGGTCCTTTCAGAGGTTAACTATGACCTGCCAATCATCACATTGAAACAGAATGTGAGCTACTGTGGAAAGATTCCATAATAAAGTGAATTGTTTTAGTTATGTTACATATGATAGCCAATGAAGTAAAGGATAGTGTTAACTTCAATAACATCAAGACATGAACACTCAAAGTCGACAGTATTTTAGGGACAGAGGACAAAGGTCAACAACTTTAATAAATTGCCATAAGCACATGAGCGCCCCTCGTAGGAGGCAGGAGAGATGGACGCAGCCACCCTGGTGGAATGTAGATGTCGAGGAAGCTTGGCGGAGCAAGAGACAAACGGTCAAGACATGGCAGAAAGCCAGAAGGTATGGTAGAACACAACCTGAGCTCTTGAAGCGTCTGAAAGTAGAGGTCGACCAAAAAATTATGCACTTTAAACTATGCGCTAATCAGGCTAAGGATGCCAAATGGGATGACTTCTGTAAAAAAGTGTGCTCAGAAAAATCGCTCGCCACATTCTGGCGCCTTCATCAGTGCATGAATGGCACACCACGACACAGAGGTATACCAGACTTTCAGAGCACAGGCCAGATATGGCACAAATCTGATGAGAGCAAAGGGAAGGCCCTGCTTGCCCGCTACATTGAGCAGACGGACCAAAGAAATGATGCTGTAAGAATGAGGATACGGGGATCTTTGTCAAATTTGTGTAAGGATGTAGGGCTGGAAGAAGATCTCACAATCACAACCGATACCATTCGCACGACACTTAAAAGGTCACACAACACTGCTCCTGGTCCAGATGGTGTTCGGTATGATGACATAGGCGATTTAGCTGATGACGACTTGACAACACTGGCCAATGAGTTTAATGCGAGTATTCGGAGTGGCCTGATTAAGGAGGAGTGGCTACACAGCTACTTACTACCGCTACCGAAGCCAAACAAGGACCATTCTCAGATCAGTGCCTACAGAATCATCACAATGCAGAACACTGCGGGCAAGCTGCTGGAGAAAATAGTTGCCCGTGTCCTCACTTGTCGCCTTGAACAGAAACGCGTATTCCCATCCACACTCGGAGGTTATAGATATAACAAAGAGACATGGCTCAATGCGGCAGTATTTGCCTATGACGTCTTCGAAGGCTTCTACAGACGAGAGGAGACGTGTACTGCTGCTATAGATCTGGAGGATGCATACAACAGGGTACCATTTGAATATCTCATGCATATGCTTCTCAAACTGGCGGTGCACCCTTTCCTCATTAGATGGATCGCCGCGGCACTGTTTCAGAGGAAGATGATACTCAGACGTGGAAGTTGGTCTTCCGAGCCAACATCCATTTGTCCTGGGCTGCCACAAGGCTCACCATTGTCACCAGTTCTATTTAACGTGTACACAATAACGATCACGGCCCAACAGCTGGATGGGAGGGGAAGAACTATGACTTTTGCTGATGATATTCTGGTATATCGACAGGGAAGAGACAGACGGGGAATCGCTTCCACAATGCAAGACGAACTCGATCGCATTTCTTCCTGGTGTGGGGTTTCAGATGCCTTGGTTAATCCTAATAAAGCATCAGTTTCATGGTTCTCCCTTAACAATCATATCGTTAATACGACCACACCGGTAGTACGAATGGGAGCTGATGAGGTGACCAGGGACAAGTTGATGACATACCTCGGAGTTAAGTTTGATCGCAGCCTGTGTTTTCGGGACCACGTCGACCATGTGATAACAAAATCCCGCAAAGGATTAGCCGCCTTGAAGGTCATGGCAGCTGCCAATATCGAGCAGAGGCTACTTACAGTTCTGTTCCAGGGATTAGTCCTCGCACCAATCGAGTATGCCCTGGCCATTCTTACTGTCAGTACGACTCAAATTGATAGGCTGGAGAAAATACAAAATGAAGCCATGCGCATTATCCTGGGATGTACGAGGGACACTCCCTGTGTAGCAATGAGGTATCTTCTTGACTTTCCAACCATGGATGACAGAATCAAGATCTGGAGAGCACTAGCATACCTGAAGATTAGCACAGATACAGAGCATCCATTGCACCACGTGCTCAACACAGAGAAAGGTACTAGGCTAAAAAGAGGCAAATCATGGGTGTGCTGGGCAGAAGATGTCATCAAACAGGTCTGTGGGCTTACCAATATCAGCGTTGGTGAGGAGTGGATACCGGTGCCTACGTCATTCAAGGGAACTTTCTCATGTATTGTCACACTCGACAGGAAAAGTAGGGAACAGAACCCGGTCGTGGTTAATGCTGAGGTCAACGGTCTCATCTGCGATAATACCGATGAGAAAGATGCAGTCATCTATACAGACGGATCTGTAAGACGACACCAAAGAAGTGCATGGACATTTACAGCACGCTCAGCAGGCAGAATAGCCAAGGAAGACAGTGGTGCATACGCCATGACCACGAGGAGCATGACAATGGAGGTGATGGCAGTGACCAAGGCATTCAAATGGTTAGAGTCACAAGACTACATCCACGCATGTATACTGAGTGATTCGATGGGCATGATAACAAAAGTGGAGGCGGGCTTTGTACGCATGCAATGGGTAGAGTCGTTGCAGAAATCCAAAATACGTAAGGTCACCTTTGTCTATGTTCCTGGACATGCGGGAGTAATTGGAAATGAGAGAGCGGACAGGTTGGCTAGCTGCGCTGTCGTTGAGGACGGGCAACCGATGGATCGGGCGGACATCATCAATGCCCTTCGAGATGTTGGAAGAGCACAGGACTTCGACAAACACAGATCAACGTCACTTCTTCGGATGATGGAAATGGGAGTTAAGATGGGCACGGCCAGAAATGAGAAACTTGGTGGCCGTGTAAGAAGACTTATCAACCAACATAGAACTGGAGTCGTCAGTCGCTGGACACTGAGGGAATTGCTGAGGAGGGGATCTGAGCACCTATGGACATGTTCGGAGTGCAATGATGATGACCCGTAAATAACTCAATAACTCAATAACTCAATAACTCAATAACTCAATAACTCAATAACTCAATAACTCAATAACTCAATAACTCAATAACTCAATAACTCAAGCACATTTCTCTGAGTGCTGTGCGCCGTGTCGATCGATGGAGATAATGTCTTGACCTGAACCTTCCATTACTTCCTGTCTCATTTCGATGTCCTGCTGCTGCGGGCATGTTTTAATGGCAATTATCTAATCAGCTATTTTGTTGAGGTTTCTTGCAGACAAATGGCAATCTGGAATCGTGCAGAGCTTATCTCAAGCTAAATCAACATGACTAAGGTACAACACTTTATCTGGATGGTACAAATAGCAGATTCAACACGTTTCAACATGAGAATCTTTTTTTTTACATTGAGACATTTACTTCCTTTTTTCACGCATGCACTAACTCCAATGCTGATTCTTCACTCACTCACTCACTCACTCACTCACTCACTCACTCACTCACTCACTCACTCACTCACTCACTCACTCACTCACTCACTCACTCACTCACTCACTTACTCACTCAACCACTCATTCAGTCAACCACTCACTTAACCACTCACTCACTCAACCACTCACTCAACCACTCATTTACTCACTCAACCACTCACTCACTGAACACAAATTGTTGCTCCATCAAAGTGAAAGGAAACAATAGAGAACCCTAGACATCAATCAGAACCCGCAGCTTTAAGTCAACACTTTACTTGCGGCATTTTCCTGTCTCTGGGGTCTGCCAAGAGGCGGGTGGGGAGGGGAGAATTGTAGGGTCAGAGAGTAATGGTCAGTTGTCCAGAGAATAAAGGTCAGTTGTCCAGAGAATAAAGGTCAGTTGTCCAGAGAATAAAGGTCAGTTGTCCAGAGAATAAAGGTCAGGTGTCCAGTGAATAAAGGTCAGTTGTCCAGAGAATAAAGGTCAGTTGTCCAGAGAATAAAGGTCAGTTGTCCAGAGAATAAAGGTCAGTTGTCCAGAGAATAAAGGTCAGTTGTCCAGAGAATAAAGGTCAGTTGTCCAGAGAATAAAGGTCAGGTGTCCAGTGAATAAAGGTCAGTTGTCCAGAGAATAAAGGTCAGTTGTCCAGAGAATAAAGGTCAGTTGTCCAGAGAATAAAGGTCAGTTGTCCAGAGAATAAAGGTCAGTTGTCCAGAGAATAAAGGTCAGTTGTCCAGAGAATAAAGGTCAGTTGTCCAGAGAATAAAGGTCAGTTGTCCAGTGAATAAAGGTCAGTTGTCCAGAGAATAAAGGTCAGTTGTCCAGAGAATAAAGGTCAGGTGTCCAGTGAATAAAGGTCAGTTGTCCAGAGAATAAAGGTCAGTTGTCCAGTGCAGTCGTTGTGAGGTGTTCGGTCTGAGTCTTTATTTCGTTCCCGATAGAAAATACTGTTTGACCCTAATACGCCTCTAGATAATGCTACTTGACAGAGATCTTGGCCTCATCTTTGTCTCGCCTCATCCCCAGAATTATCGAACATTTTCCCAAATTATTGATTTAATGAACTTTTCATTTTCCCAAATTCTTGATTTGATGAACTTTTCATTTTCCCAAATTCTTGATTTGATGAACTTTTCATTTTCCCAAATTCTTGATTTGATGAACTTTTCATTTTCCCAAATTCTTGATTTGATGAACTTTTCATTTTCCCAAATTCTTGATTTGATGAACTTTTCATTTTCCCAAATTCTTGATTTGATGAACTTTTCATTTTCCCACATTCTTGATTTGATGAACTTTTCATTTTCCCACAACACCATTTTATCTTCCTTTCCCCAGTTGGATGTTATAATCTCAAAATGGCATTTTAGTAGTTAGTTCAATGCTCTCAAAATTTATAATAATAGCGCCCTGAAGAGCTTCCCACTAACACCAGCGCCCAATCTACTTCTGAACCATATGCATAGCACAATACTGGAAACATAAACATGTGAACATGCACCGCGGTCTACGTAACATAGTCTTCAAGACTACAGCCAGTCCATGCGCTGAGTGACCCATACTGGACAAACGCAACTTGAAAACACAAGCTGCCGGTACAGGAGTTGTTGAAGACAGTCAGAGACAACTTTACAGATTTGGATATACGGAAGAAGAAATGTCCTTAGACTGGTTACAATTTGTGAACAGAACAGTGTTCTTTCTAGGATATTTAGTGTTTATGTTGATGATGTTCTAGCACTTCAACACGTGGGGTAGAAATATTTAGTGTTTTAAGTTGATGATATTCTAGTACCTTAACACGTGGGGTAGAAATATTTAGTGTTTATGTTGATGATATTCTAGTACCTTAACACGTGGGGTAGAAATATTTAGTGTTTATGTTGATGATGTTCTAGCACTTCAACACGTGGGGTAGAAATATTTAGTGTTTATGTTGATGATATTCTAGTACCTTAACACGTGGGGTAGAAATATTTAGTGTTTATGTTGATGATGTTCTAGCACTTCAACACGTGGGGTAGAAATATTTAGTGTTTTAAGTTGATGATATTCTAGTACCTTAACACGTGGGGTAGAAATATTTAGTGTTTATGTTGATGATATTCTAGTGCCTTAACACGTGGGGTAGAAATATTTAGTGTTTATGTTGATGATGTTCTAGCACTTCAACACGTGGGGTAGAAATATTTAGTGTTTATGTTGATGATATTCTAGTACCTTAACACGTGGGGTAGAAATATTTAGTGCTTATGTTGATGATGTTCTAGCACTTCAACACGTGGGGTAGAAATATTTAGTGTTTATGTTGATGATATTCTAGTACCTTAACACGTGGGGTAGAAATATTTAGTGTTTATGTTGATGATATTCTAGTACTTCAACACGTGGGGTAGAAATATTTAGTGTATTAAGTTCATGATATTCTAGTACCTTAACACGTGGGGTAGAAATATTTAGTGTATTAAGTTGATGATATTCTAGTACCATAACACGTGGGGTAGAAATATTTAGTGTTTATGTTGATGATATTCTAGTACCATAACACGTGGGGTAGAAATATTTAGTGTTTATGTTGATGATATTCTAGTACCATAACACGTGGGGTAGAAATATTTAGTGCTTATGTTGATGATATTCTAGTACTTCAACACGTGGGGTAGAAATATTTAGTGTTTATGTTGATGCTATTCTATTACCTTAACACGTGGGGTAGAAATATTTAGTGCTTATGTTGATGATATTCTAGTACCTTAACACGTGGGGTAGAAATATTTAGTGTATTAAGTTGATGATATTCTAGTACCATAACACGTGGGGTAGAAATATTTAGTGTTTATGTTGATGATATTCTAGTACCATAACACGTGGGGTAGAAATATTTAGTGTTTATGTTGATGATATTCTAGTACCATAACACGTGGGGTAGAAATATTTAGTGCTTATGTTGATGATATTCTAGTACTTCAACACGTGGGGTAGAAATATTTAGTGTTTATGTTGATGATATTCTAGTACCTTAACACGTGGGGTAGAAATATTTAGTGTTTATGTTGATGATATTCTATTACTTTAACACGTGGGGTAGAAATATTTAGTGTTTATGTTGATGATATTCTAGTACCATAACACGTGGGGTAGAAATATTTAGTGTTTATGTTGATGATATTCTAGTACCATAACACGTGGGGTAGAAATATTTAGTGCTTATGTTGATGATATTCTAGTACTTCAACACGTGGGGTAGAAATATTTAGTGTTTATGTTGATGCTATTCTATTACCTTAACACGTGGGGTAGAAATATTTAGTGCTTATGTTGATGATATTCTAGTACCTTAACACGTGGGGTAGAAATATTTAGTGTATTAAGTTGATGATATTCTAGTACCATAACACGTGGGGTAGAAATATTTAATGCTTATGTTGATGAACATGTATGATGGTTACGCATGTGCAGTTCGAACAGAGGAAGGACTGAGCGAATGTTTCCCAATAGAAACTGGGGTTAAACAAGGATGTATTTTATCGCCCTTGTTATTTGGAATTGTTATGGACTTCATAATGAAGAAATGCTGCACTGGTAATAAAGGCATCGAATGGATACAAGGAGACCATTTGGAGGACCTCGACTTTGCTGATGACATAGTTCTCATCAGCAGTCAGATAAAAACGATGCAGGAAAACACAAATGAACTATCATCAATAGCCAGCAAAATTGGGCTTGAGGTCAATCATGAAAAGACTAAAGTCATGAAAAGTTTAATTCCAACAAGTGACAAAATATACATGGAAAACAAACCAGTAGAAGAGATCGATCACTTTATCTATCTTGGAAGTCACATTGATCGAGAAGGGGATACGAGCAAAGAAATTAGAATCAGACTGGCTAAAGCAGCAATGTCTTTCAGAAGCCTTGAAAAGTTGTGGAAATCAAAACTCATTAGCACAAACACAAAACTTAGGCTATTCAAATCAAATGTACTATCAACCCTTACGTATGCGTGTGAAAGCTGGAAAACAACAAGAGATATAGAAACAAAGTTGAACGCATTCGAAAATAAATGTCTAAGGAAAATACTTGGTATAGAATGGAACGAATTCAAAACAAATGAGGAAATTAGAGAAATCGCCAATCAACCACTAATATCTTCAGTAATAAAGAAAAGACGATGGTCATACGTTGGACATGTGATGAGAAGAGATAATAATCGAATAGCAAAGCAAGCCCTCATATGGGAAACAACAGGTAAAAGAAAAAGAGGAAGACCCAGGGAGACACTGAGAAGAACATTGATGAGAGAGGCAAGAGCAGCAGGAATCGGCTCCCTCAATGAGATAGAACTGCTTGCACAGAACAGAGACAGATGGCGAGATTTGATAAAATATCTTTAAAAGAAAACTGCTAGAACACAAATTCATATAGGAGAAGGTGTATCTTGGTCTACGCCCTATGGGCCGGTTACGGCTCGAAAGGTCAATAGATAGATGTTGATGATATTCTATTACCTTAACACGTGGGGTAGAAATATTTAGTGTTTATGTTGATGATATTCTAGTACCTTAACACGTGGGGTAGAAATATTTAGTGTTTATGTTGATGATATTCTAGTACCTTAACACGTGGGGTAGAAATATTTAGTGTTTATGTTGATGATATTCTAGTACCTTAACACGTGAGGTAGAAATATTTAGTGTTTATGTTGATGATATTCTAGTACCTTAACACGTGGGGTAGAAATATTTAGTGTTTATGTTGATGATATTCTAGTACCTTAACACGTGGGGTAGAAATATTTAGTGTTTATGTTGATGATATTCTAGTACCTTAACACGTGGGGTAGAAATATTTAGTGTTTATGTTGATGATATTCTAGTACCTTAACACGTGGGGTAGAAATATTTAGAAGATTTCTCCCGTGTGGTTACCGGGGTGCTCACCACGGTCAGGGAAGACAAAAATAGAGGCCCTGTCACCTGCCACGCATGTCGTGAGAGTCGACAAAGAGGATGGTGTCACTTCACTAATGCTATGGAGTTCGTGCACCTGAGCTATCTTCAGTGCATTTGCTAGTGTGTGGCGGGCGTGTTTTATACTGGTGAACGTGCTGATGAAGGTGATCTGACTACTATAGAGTTGTCTGCTGTGTAATGACGTTGATTACCTCAACTCAATTGAAGACATTTACAGACATGAACGGCTAGCGGTTACACTGCAGAATGTCTACCGTCAAGTGTTTGATATGACAACAGCCAATCATTTAATGGGTTTTAAAAAACACGGGCTGCTTTCAGACTCTATTGTGGGGATTGGGGGGGGGGGGTGTTTGGGTGGTTATAGACCATGCAGGGACACTACCATATGAAGATGCATGATGATAATGAGCACAGGGCAGAAAGAACTTGACGGTAGCTTTCACACAGCCAACCTGCACAAGCTAGATAATGATAATAATAATGATAATGAATGTATAAACTTCATTTTTGAAACACGCAATAAGCGACTCAACCTTCAGTAACAAAAAGCTGTAGAGCTCCAAACTGCCCTCATCAGGACATCATTGAGAACGATGTTGATTATTTGTATTTACCTATTAAATTGTTACCACAGATAGCACAAACCAAGAAATAACTAGATGTTTGTCGACTCACATATTGCACTGGACCGCATGGTGTCTAGCACAATGTAGACAAAGACACTGTTAAGCGTATGGAGAAAAAGACGAACGATATTGCTGACTTCCTGTTCTTGTTCTTTGTTCTCTGTGGAAATAACATTTTGTACTTTGCGTCGCTGTTTACTATAAAGATTTACAATTTTCGGTCCTGACATATTCATTTTGAAAACCAATAACAGCACTCTAAACAATCTTCTTTGCTCGTCTTTTACGACGTGCAGCGCTACATACAACGCTATCCAGAACACACCTGTAATGAAACACCACTTGGGTACAATAATAAAAGATGCTTTACTCTGAAAGTTTGAGCGACAACTGTGAAACTGGAGTTGTCTTTCTTTAACCATTGAACGTCAAGACTAGTAACTCGGTTTGGTGGAAGACTGTGTCTGTGTTTCTACTGGTTGCATTCACGATGTTAAATAAGTAACATACCATCCATAATGTAAGGGTTTCCCTTCATTTATAAGCGATTTTCTATTTTAAAAAAATAAAAAAAAAAAAAAAAACGGACCCAAAATCGAGATTGTGAGGGAAAACACACGAATTAAAATGAGTCTACACATATTTTTTTTTAAACAAAAGATATACAAAAGTAAGGAAAAATTTAAAAATACAGAAAAATGGTATGTTAGAAGCTTTACGTGATAAGTGGACGACACAGACTAAACGACGTTTCGGCTCAATAGGCCTTCAGCAGGAACAAACAAGAAAAACAAACACACAAAACTAATAACGAAACATTCAAAACAAAAATATTCGAAATATGTTAAAGAAAATATCTATCCCGTGTGTATGAAAAGGAAATGGTAACAAAAGTGTGGCTGTCGTGAATGTGCAAAAATGTGAGCAAATGCACACCGAACCAGAGGAGTTCACACAGGGGTCGTATACAAAAGTACAAAGATAGCTCTGTTTATGTGTGTGCTTGCCAATTTAATCGTAACAAATGTACATCTTGAAAAGACTGCCAACGTCAGCGCCGACCAGCCACGCTACATGAATATAGATAAGCAATATAAATGTAATTTGTACAGCAATTTTTAAATTGCAACTGTGGTCTAGTATAGCTAAAAGACATAGTAAGAAGTTGAGCGTAATGTGGCCTGGCAAGAATAAAACGAGAAAACCTGGAATCAACCAGCTAGGCGTCATTGTAGAACAGACATGGTAAAGTTATGTTTCCATTTTTGTAAGACTTTGTGGTCTTGGCTACAGGATTGTCTCTGAGAAAGATGGAAGGTATGAGGTGATGTGTGATAGAACAATCGTGTGATGTGCATCTCGTTCCTGGTAGATACACGCATTCTGTTTCTGAAAGTGCAAAAAACATTACAAAAGAAACTTTCCAGTCACGTCTAGAGCATGTTGTGGAGGGAATATTGAATTAGTATCAATATCCACAATTTATTGGGTAATATGGCCGACACTACGCCAAGTCGTCTTGTACTTATTTAGGGCTTGGGAGGGGGAGGGGATAGGTCGATGAAAGAATAAAGCAGATTTCTTCTTGTTCTTTGTAGTCCAGTTACCTAATCACTGACGGCGTGGCGCTGCATCCGGTAACTGGATGTTTGACATTAACAATTTTGCTAATTTCCTGGCTCCTTCGCTTTCATCGCTATTCAAGAACTATGCTCTCCATTACTATTTTTTCAAGACTAATTTCTTCCTTATTTCTCATCCCGTAAGAAAATATGTAAAAAATATTAAACGAATGGACACCCAATGGAAATATAATCCATCACATATTAAAAAGTAACTAAATCTGTTAGTGTTTTGACAGTTGCGTGTAGATCGTTTTTATGACTCGGCTCTTGTTGACGTGTTGAAATGATTTGCTCCACAGTCTGTGGTTATGATTATGGAAGGCCTCGGTATCACTGCAAACGCATTAAAATTCATAATTGCTCAACTGTCCGTGGCAGTGGAATCATTCGAATTAATATCTCATCTCCCAAACAAATAAAGGTAGCTGCAGTCCCCGTCATAGCGACAGTCTAGTTGTGAAATAATGTGCTGCTATTCCCCATTGTAGCTGTTTACTACTGACGAGCGGATGACTGTGAACTTTATTGATATTTCAGTTGATTTTATTTATTCTTCTTGTGTCGATGTGTTTGATGATAAGCCAAGGCCGTTTGACAGGCAAACATCTATTTTGATAACAAAATGGCGCCTACCGGGAATGTCCACCAGAGTGTACAAAGTCTGTGACGGTAGATGGGGCGGAAGAACCAGAAATGACTCAGAAAACGGAAACAACAAAGCGTGTGTATGTTACACAAGAGGCATATGCATGGCACGAAAGACGAATATGGCTGACCATCGTTAAAGAGTTTGGAGCCTCATCATGTATCTATTCTAAAGAAAGCCATGGAGAGAAATTCAAATTATGTCAGAAGAAACATCTACAAATATGTACATGAAATGTTAGAGCACTTTACCAAAAATAAGAACTGGAAAATCATATTCTAGAAGCAGAACGATTAAACATAAATGTTTTAGGCACATCAGAGATAAGCAGGAAAGAATGTGTGTACATATAGGACGAAAAATATACATTTATGTACTCAGGCAACACAAGAGAACATCAAAGGGGGGTAGGAATACTAATTAGAAAGCTAGCTACAAAAATATATGAGTACCCACTGGACATACAATGATAGGATTATACTTCTCAAAATGAAAGCAAAACCATTCGACACAGCAAGAATACAGACATACGTACCTACTCAAGAGTACACAGATGAACAAACAGAGCCATACTATGGGGAACTAAATAAAGTTATGAAGCAAGTGAAATCTTCGGACATCATGATTGTAATGGGTGATTTGAACGCTAAAGTAGGAAAAGATAGATATAAGAACATTATAGGAAATCATGGTTTAGGAAAAAGAAATGACAGAGGAGAAAGATTAATACAATTTTGTGAAGAAAACAGGCTGATAATATGTACCACCTACTTTGAGCAAGAGAAAAGGAAACTATACACATGGAAAAGTCCTGGAGATAAGAAGAGGAATCAAATAGATTACATAATGGTAAACGACAGATTCCGGAACAGAGTCAAGAAAGTCAAAACCTATCCAGGAGCAGATCACAATCATGTAATAATTAAAATGAAAGTCAAACTAAGGAGAAACAAACAAAAGACTAATTCATCAACAACACCACTAGACATAACAGCTTTAAATCAAAAAGGTGTTAAAGATAATCATATTACACAAGTAAAGAACACATATCAGAAGCTGCTAGAAGAAGTGACCAGTACAGAAGAGAAAATCCTGATAAATAAGTTATACCCAAACTGTAGTGCATAAAGAAAAGCGTACAAGAAACTCGTGACATCTTACCCAAAAAGGAAAAGAACAAAAAGCAAATCTCGGGAAAAATGGAAGAAAGAAGACAAGCGAAGGACTCTACCCAATACAACAAAATAGATAATGAAATACGCAAAATGTGCAAAAAGGCAAAAGAAGACTGGCTCAACCAAAGATGTCTGGAAAGACGAAACTATGAAAAATAAAAAAAAAGATTTAAGAAAGGGGATGCACACAGAAATTAAGAAAATGACTAGTAAACATTTTAAAAGTCACAGAAAGTGGATTTATTGCATGCAAAACAGGAAAAATGCTAACAGACAACAAAAATATAATCAATAGATGGCAGGAATATATAACAGAATTTATTTTTTGATGAAAAGAAAAAAAAAACAACTATAAAATGTACGCCAGGCTATAAAATCGTAAAATCGGAAATGAAAAAAGTTATACAAACAATGAAAAAGGGAAAAGGATTGACAGCAATCAAATAGAGATGATACAGGCAATAGAAGATTTTGGCATTGAATGGCCAAAGACATATGCAACGACATATACCATACAGGATACATACAAAATGAACTAAAAACATCAGCTTTCATTGCATTGCCTAAAAAAAGAATGATTCACTTGAATGCAGTGATTTTAGAACAATAAGCCTAATGAGCCAGGTAACAAAAATGTGGCTAAAAGTTATACACAGAAGGATTCAAAACTAAATCAATATGGAATTGGAATAACAACTATTTGGATTTAGGAAAAATAGTGGGACGAATGAAGCCATATTCTGCATGAGAACATTAATCGAAAAGGACACAAAAGTAAACCAAAATATGCCTGCTTCATAGACTACACCAAAACTTTAGATAGAATACACCATAAACAACTTAGAGACTGCCTAAAGGATATACATCTAGATAACATGGACATACGACTAATATGTAATTTGTACTGGGAGCAAACAGCAATAATAAACCATAACAAAGAGAACTCTACACCCATTGATATAAAAAGAGGAGTAAGATAAAGATGCATCCTATCACCAAGCTTGTTCAATCTATACACCGAGTTAGGAGCTACTGAGTTAAGTTCTCTGTGCACACCGTAAGCTGTGCGTTTCATCCTTTTTGATCGTGTTTTGATATTTCGATTGCTTACAATGAATGATGACATCGTATGACGGGAAACAAATGTCTGTGTTCACTTTCTGCGCGGTTTCGCCTTATGTCTTTTGGCGTGTGCTGAGACTGCTATGATGGGGTCTACAGATACCTTTCTTTGTTCGGGAGATGAGATATTAATTCAGATGATTCCACTGGCACGGGCGGTTGAGCAATTATGGATTTTAATTAGTTTGCAGTGATACCGAGGACTTCCATAACCATAACCATAACTGAGCAAATCTTCAAAAACATCACAGAAATGTCAGGCCTAAACATTATTGAAAAGATAATCAATAACCTAAGATATGCTGACAACACTGTTTTACTAGCAGAAAATCTTGAAGATCTACAACAATTACTTAATGAAATAAATATAACAGACAACAAATGTGGATTAGTTATGAGTGTGAAAAAGACTAAAACTATGATCATTAACCAAGATAATACTCAAAACCCACAAATGAATATCAAAGTTGAAGGAATAGACCTGGAGACAGTTCAGAGTTACAACTACCCTGGACATACTATAACCAGTGATGGAAAATGTAAAACTGAAATAAACAAAATAATAGGAATGGCAAAAAGTAATTTAAATGCCATAAAAAATATACTAACATCAAAAACAAATAATACCATGGCTACAACTAAAAATAGCAAAATGTTATATCTTCTCAGCATCCCTTTATGGTGCAGAAACATGGACACTAGACAAGAAAACAGAACAGAAAACTGAAGCCTTTGAAATGTGGATATATTGAAGTATAGGGAAGAATTTGGATGGAAAGAAAAGAGAACAAATGATGAAGTTTTAAAACAACTAAAACTGAAAACAGAACTACTAAATACAATTCAAACAAAAGATGAAATTTTTGGGCATGTTAAAAGACACAAGAGCCTACTAAAAATAACATTGGAAGGAAAAATACAAGGTAAAAGAGGCAGAGGCAGACCAAAACTAACACCGACGAGTAACATCAAAATATAGACAAGTGACAACCTATGACAACCTGCACTATCCTATCAAAGCAAGCAAGTGACAGAGAGGAATGGCGCTCCGTGATAGCCAACCTTCGATGCGGAGACGACACTCAATGAGCTAAAACTAGTAAATCAAAGAAAGACAAAATATAATGAAACAAGCCAAGATTGTTAAGGTGGTACCAGGTGCTCATTTAGCGAAGGCTGAACGGGAAATAAGAAGCAACTAGTCGGGAGATAAAAGAAAATTGAAGCAAATGGAAGTGAAACAAAATAGTTTCGAATACAGAAAATGCATATAACCAATTAGAAACGTTATCAGGGTGGAGACAGAAAGAAGTATTTAATGAATGCCTGCGGCAGAATTGAAGAGCTCTATCATCAAGCGAGAGGCAGCGAAAAATTCAGAGAAATCAGAACTTTCAACATACTATTATAGACCATCTGGTTGAGAGTAAATAATGACTGCAGTGTCAATACGCTAACCAAACATAAGAATATTCTGCAAAGATGGAGCGATTACTGCACCGCAATGTATGAAAATACTTCAAAACACTCAGATAAATTAATAGAAAGTGACGGAAACGATCCGTAGCCTATGCTAGAGGAAGCTCGCTCGTTTCGCAATACAAAATCTGAAGACGGGGAAGTCACCAGGAAGTGATGATATTCCAGCTGAATTCATTCAAGCTGCAGGGGAGGTCAGCGTTCGTATTTATCATGCACTGCGTGTAAAGATCTGGACAATTGCAGACTGTCCAAAATGATAGAAAATATCGTGTACATCCCCATTCCAAAGAAAGGAAATCTGAAGATGTGTTCCAACTATAGAACTATTCTCCTAATAAGCCAAGCCTGACAAATACTCGTGCGGATCATCATGAAGAGAATAGCAAGAAATGTAAAACAGGAACTTCATATAGCTCCAGCAGATTTCAGACATAGCAGAGGCATCACAACTTTAACATGCAGCCTTGACAAGTGTAGGGAATAGAGCTGCATACAAGCTTCATTGATTACATCAAGGCCTTTGATTGCGTACATCGGAGACTGTGGAACGTCATAAAAGATGTGGGCTTTCTAAAAATACATTAGACAGCATATCGAATCATCTACAGCATATGGAATCATCTACAGCATATGGAATCGTCTACAGCATATGGAATCGTCTACAGCATATGGAATCATCTACAGCATATGGAATCGTCTACAGCATATGGAATCATCTACAGCATATGGAATCGTCTACAGCATATGGAATCATCTACAGCATATGGAATCATCTACAGCATATGGAATCATCTACAGCATATGGAATCGTCTACAGCATATGGAATCATCTACAGCATATGGAATCGTCTACAGCATATGGAATCATCTACAGCATATGGAATCATCTACAGCATATCGAATCATCTACAGCATATCGAATCATCTACAGCATATTGAATCATCTACAGCATATTGAATCATCTACAGCATATGGAATCATCTACAGCATATTGAATCATCTACAGCATATGGAATCATCTATCACGAACAGCAAGCAACTATCAGAATTGCGAGCGAAACATCAAATTGATTTTAAGGGCAAAAAGGAATCTCTCTCTCTCTCTCTCTCTCTCCCTCTCTCTCTCTCTCGTCTCTCTCTCTCTCTCTCTCTCTCTCTCTCTCTCTGCGATCAAGACTCAATCAGAGTAGGATTTCAGATTATCACATGAAGACAGCTGTCTGTTTAAGTGAATTTATCGACCACACAGACAGTGCATCATAATTAGAGTTTGTTAGATCCACTCTGATTGAATGAATACCTGTTAAAACGTTGCACGGTATTCTGCGCCAGAGGCCCAGTGCATCCGATTTCAGCCAGCATTTTATTCAGGTTTGCTTTCCTTAGCCTTTGATTGTCCCCAATCTTCCTTCAAGGCAGCCAATTGTCTTTTCTGTAGGGGGATTCTGCCCTTAGATGGTCGGCCCTCCCAGGTTTACGAGCACCATCTGCCCGAGTCACTAGAGGTGACTAACACAGACATGCACACACAAAGATATGAGATGTGACTAACACTGACATACACACAACGATATGAGGCATGACTAACACTGACACACACCAAGATATGAGATATGACTAACACTGACACACACAAGATATGAGATATGACTAACACAGAAAACACACACACACTAAGATATGAGATGTGACTAACACAGACACACTCTAAAATATGAGATATGACTAAACTCAGTCATGCACACACAAAGATATGAGACATAACTAACATAAACATGCACTCACAAAGATAGGAGATGTGACTAATATAGACATGCACACATAAAGATATGAGATATGACTAAACACAAACACATAAAGATATGAGACATGACTAACATAGACAGATACACATTAAGGTAGGAGATGTGACTAGCATGGACATACACACAAATATGTGAGACATGACTAACATAGACATGCAAACAAGGATATGAGATGTGACTAACATAGACATTCACACAAAGATATGAGACATGAATAACACAGACACACACCATGATATGGGATATGACTAACATGACACACACCAAGAGCCATCACACACACACAAGCTAAGATATGAGCCATGGCTTCACAGAAACACACTAAGATATGAGCCATGGCTAGCACAGAAACACATTAAGATATAAGCCATGGCTTCACGGAAACACACCAAGATATGAACCAATGATAGCAATGAAACACATTAAGATATGAGCCATGGCTAGCACGGAAATACACCAAGATATGAGCCATGGCTAGCACGGAAATACACCAAGATATGAACCAATGATAGCAATGAAACACATAAGATATGAGCCATGGCTAGCACGGAAATACACCAAGATATGAGCCATGGCTAGCACGGAAATACACCAAGATATGAACCATGGCCAGCACAGACACACACTAAGATATGAGCCATGGCCAGCACATACACCCACCAAGATAGGAACCATGGCTATCACATACACACACAAAGATAGGAGCCATGGTTTGCACAGACAACCACCAAGATATAAGCCACGACTAACATATACACTTGGTAACGTCCACTAAAGTTTGTCTGAGGTTCTTGATAAAGTTTCTACTGACGACCATGAAGATCCAAAACTTGCAGGCATGGTGGGCGTGGCTGACGTGCTGGAAGATCAGCCGGATAAGACCTTCAGAGAATGCCAATTTCATGTCCCCTGAGTTTTGAGTCCGCATCAGATAGTACAGCAATAAGCCAAACCAAAGTCATCATCAACAGTGGAGAACTTGAAATTGTAACGAACTATGAATATCTGGGATCTGTAGTAACTAGCATTGGAGACTTCCAGAAAGAGATCAAAAGAGAATTAGCAATAGCAACACACAATTAAACGCCATGAAAAACAAATATCAGCAAAGCAGTAAAATTTAAATGACTGAGGAAATGCATTTTCCCGATAGCAACATATGGTTGTGAGTCATGGACAGGCTCTCAACCAGCAAGGAAAAGAATAGATTTATTCGAAACATAATGCTACAGGAAAATTTTGAAGATACTTTGCGTAATGGAAAAGAGCAATGAAGACATTAAAAGACTTAAACATTAAAAAGAACTGGCTTTTAAACACCATTCTACAGAGGAAATTAAAATACTGTGGTCACGTCGATGGGTGCATAAACTGAAAGAATAATAATTGAAGGAGTAGTCTCAGGACGACGATGCAGAAGCAAACCAAGAAGGCGGAAAACATCAAGGAGACCTTGAACTTGGCAATAGAGAAGTGGGAAATGTGGCTAGAGATTCTTTCAGACGGTGAATGCAACGTTCTGCAAAGATGTGGCTAAAGATGCTTTCAGACGGTGAATGCAACGTTCTGCAAAGATGTGGCTAGAGATTCTTTCAGACGGTGAATGCAACGTTCTGCAAAGATGTGGCTAAAGATGCTTTCAGACGGTGAATGCAACGTTCTGCAAAGATGTTCTAAAGATTCTTTCAGGCGGTGAATGCAACGTTCGGCAAAGATGTGGCTAGAGATTCTTTCAGGCGGTGAATGCAACGTTCTGCAAAGATGTGGCTAAAGATTCTTTCAGGCGGTGAATGCAACGTTCGGCAAAGATGTGGCTAGAGATTCTTTCAGACGGTGAATGCAACGTTCTGCAAAGATGTGGCTAAAGATTCTTTCAGACGGTGAATGCAACGTTCTGCAAAGATGTGGCTAGAGATTCTTTCAGGCGGTGAATACAACGTTCGGCAAAAATGTGGCTAAAGAGTCTTTCAGACGGTGAATGCAACGTTCGGCAAAAATGTGGCTAAAAATTCTTTCAGGCGGTGAATGCAACGTTCGGCAAAGATGTGGCTAGAGATTCTTTCAGGCGGTGAATGCAACGTTCTGCAAAGATGTGGCTAGAGATTCTTTCAGACGCTGAATGCAACATTCTGCAAAGGACACTCAACCTGATGGTGATGACTTACCAGTCTACTATCTTTACACTAGGGCCTGTTGGGAGAGTGATTGTTTGTAGGAGTTGATAAAAATGGCTGCTTGTCCAGTGCAGTCGCCACAAGGTGTTCAGATCCGAGCTTTCATTTCACCCCCGATAGATGGGATAAAAGAAACCTTTTGACCTTACCGTGATTCGAAAACGCTGTCTCTTTGAGCACGACAAATTACCATTACAGTAATGAGGTAATGTGAGACAGGGTTTTGAGAAACACTTTTAAACAGACTATCATATGAAGATGATTGAAAATCATATGTCATGATCTTTTCCTAGACCATATATCATGGGGTCGAACTTCGCAAATCTGTCATCGTTTCTGACATGAGATTTTGATGTCATCAGAACAGAGAGAATAGAAAAGGAAATGAAAATACACCTTGGATGGAAAAAAAAACAATACAGAAAGTCGGAAAATAAAGTGATTTGAGCATGTCATAAGGATGAAGCACTGCCATCAGACATTGCATGTCCACAACAATGACATGGTCTCAACTTCACCAACATGGATCAAGAGTCAGTTAGAAATTGAAAACAAAAACTATCTATACGGCATTTTCCCATCATCGGATGTTCTGTCTGGGGGACTTCAAGGTCCGGAGAACAAAGGCAGCATTTCCAACTCTGTCGCCGCGAGATGTAAAAAAAAAAAAAGTAATGTATCCCGTCACGCCAAGTAGAGTGTAGGGAATATGGTGTTAGTGACCATATATTTTACAGACCTTCGGCACATAATTTTTGTGGTAATGTGGTCAGTATTACGCCAGTGCCGCTTTACTTTCCCATAAAAAAAATCCGGTACCCATTAAAGGCTGGGTGAACCAGAAGCTGTCGGTTGGGATCGAACCCTACATTTTGTCCTTTGTAGTCCAGTTCACTAACCACTGAGGTATGCAAGTTCACTAACCACTGAGGTATGCAAGTTCACTAACCACTGAGGTATGCAAGTTCACTAACCACTGAGGTATGCAAGTTCACCCTTAATTTATAAACCTTTTGACCCGAACCCTCGTTAAGGCATCAATAATGTGACGAAAGTACTTCAGCGGTACGACCCGACGTTAAGACATTGATAATGTGACGAAAGTCCTTCAGCGGCACGAGCCGACGTTAAGACATTGATAATGTGACGAAAGTCCTTGAGCGCACGAGCCGACGTTAAGACATTGATAATGTGACGAAAGTCCTTCAGCGGCACGAGCCGACGTTAAGACATTGATAATGTGACGAAAGTCCTTCAGCAGAATGAACTAGCAATGATGAACGTGACACATTTGACAAGTCTTTATAGCACGTGTGGATAGACGAATATAAGGCAAGATATAAACTATATACTAAAGACAGAAAGAAAGAAAAAAAGAAAGAAAAAAATAAAGAAGAAAGAAAGAAACACACCTTCACTTCATCATTGTGTATAGGATATATGGTATTAGTCCCCTTGTATTGTTATCAGTGGTACATGTTTGGAGCATGTGGTCAGTATTACGCCAATACTGTATCCTCTTGAGGAAAAATCTGGTAACATTTTAAGGCTAGGTGAACCTAGAAGCCATTGCTCGAGTCGAACCCACAGAGACCTGTTACGATGTATCTTACTCTTGACAACATTGATAGCTCATTGCATAGTCTAGGCTCACACAATCTGATGGTAGTCTAGGCTCACACAATCTGATGGTAGTCTAGGCTCACACAATCTGATGGTAGTCTAGGCGCACACAATCTGATGGTAGTCTAGGCGCACACAGTCTGTTATCTTCTACTCAATTTACCATGAATGAGAGGAACACAAAAATAATGACACAGCCCCAGTTGCTCACGTGGGATTTACTGAATGACAGCAACAGATCGAGAGAAGACCCCAATAAAAGGTGGAAAAACGGATAGCAGAGACACTTGGAAACATGACAACTGAATAACCAAAGCGAAAAACAAACATCTCAATTATCTATTCTCTAAAAGCTGAAAAAGAACAGGAGAGAGTGAATGAGAAGAAGATAAGATGGCTAGATGGTGCGAGCTATTAGTTGTGACAATAATATCCAGAAAAGTGAGATTCTGGCACAAAGAGAAAGTCAAACACTTTACCATAACCTTGAATGGAATCTCGCTGGAGTCTTCAAACATTCAGCTATCTTGGATAGCTGAATGTCACGCCCCCCTCTCCCTTAAAGGAAAAATAAATATGCGAATCGGCAAGGCAGCCACAACGTTTGGTAAACGAACACAAAGAGCATGGAATAACACGAGATTAATATTGACGATGAAGGTTCTAATATATTAAATCTGCATGCTTAGCACACTTCTATATGGATCTTAAACTTGGATTACCTATTCAATACACGAGAAAAGGCTAAACAGCTTATATTTGCACTGCCTCCAAAAAACAAAGAACATCAAAAGACATGACAAAGTAATCAACTCAGATGTCCTGCAGTGTTATGCCTTCTATCTATAATGTCAACACTAAGTGTAGAAGAATGAGGTGGCTGGGACATCTTAGAGGTGAGAACAACGATCAAGTTCCCAAGCACATATTGAATGGGAAACTTCTAGAATGAAAACAACATGTTGGTAGACCAAAACTGAAGAGTTAAAAAAAAACATCTTTTTGGAAGGCATTCCGACTTTGGCAAGTTGTAGGGCACGGAGAAGGGACCTGGGAAACAAGAGAGCAAACTATGAAAGTGAAATGAAGCCATTAGGGAGCATATACTGTGGAGGATGTCACACTTTATACCTCTCTTGTTAGCGTTCACCCGTTGATTGGCCGTGGATGCGTCGTGTCGCTGAATGGCAATATCTGCGCCCTTAGGTCGGACACATTCTCCTTCGACATGAGTAGGTTTGATGAACAATTTGTGGCCCACTCTTCTCGATTGTTAACTTCCAGGGGTTCATTAACGTGCGCGAGTGCACGCGGGACCTACTGTTTTCACCGGTATACGTGAGGGCTAGACATCCTATCTCACTAACCAGGTGAGGTGAGGGCAAAACCACGATAAAACCATGGAGTTGACTTGAGCAATTCCTACTGACCGTTGTGAACATCAAACCCACAATTCTCGGTATTTCTGAACTGACAACAGGATACATGTTTAAAACCTTATTTGCCACCTACAAGAGGAGATGTCTGCACATTTTAGTTTTGGAACAAACGTAGTATGCGATACTTCAGGGTTACTGTTTCCTCATGTTTGACCCTCTCTCAAAAGCAAAATTTCGATTTCTAAAAGCTTGTATTTTTCCCATACCAACGAAAGGCTGTGAAACATGGATACCGACAAATCTGGTGTGGAAAAGTCTACATGTACTTTCAAATTCAGGGTTTGGGGAAGAATGTTCTCACTGAAACCACTGTGTACAAATACAATAAGGTATATGTCCATTTGGCAGGAACTTAGTTCTTCAGAAAATTGGTCACTAATAATGACCTTAAATTCTGGAAAATAAAATCCTTTCGTCATTAAAAAAAATGATGCGGTTGCTCGAGAAGAACATAAAAGTATGGTATAAGGCAGACGCAAGAGAGAGAGAGAGAGAGAGAGAGAGAGAGAGAGAGAGAGAGAGAGAGAGAGAGGATAACCAAGAAGATGGTAGATGCAAGATATCACACATGAGAGAGAGAGGGGGGGGGAGATCAAGAAGATGGTGTGTACCAGATATCATAGACGAGAGAGAAAGAGGGGGGGGGAAGAGATCAAGAAGATGGTGTGTACCAGATATCATAGACGAGAGAAAGAGAGGAGGGGGGGGGGAAGAGATCAAGAAGATGGTGTGTACCAGATATCATAGACGAGAGAAAGAGAGGAGGGGGGCGGAAGAGATCAAGAAGATGGTGAGTACCAGATATCACACACGAGAGAGAAAGAGGGGGAAGACCAAGAAGATGGTGAGTACCAAACATCATAGACGAGAGAGAGAGGGGGGGGGAAGAGATCAAGAAGATGGTGTGTGCCAGACATCACACACGAGATTGAGAGAGAGAGAGAGGGGGGGAGAAGACCAAGAAGACAGTGGGTGCCAGATATCATTTACGAGTTGGAACTGACAGCATCTTGTGCAGGACATAAAAAACACTCCAGGGAGCTGTTATGTTAACCAAGTTTGGGTAGGGATAAAGTAGATGATGATGACGATAGTTTTTCTTTCAAGTGCCTGATAATGCCTACATTAAAGAAATATTTTTAAAATTGTTAAATGTTTATGCGCGCTGTTTATTGCTGTCCAAGATACTTCTACGTTATATAGATACGTTTAAAAACAACTTAATTGACATACTCTTTAAAATTTGGGCGCATACCAGGACTTATCAACCAACATAAAATTGTAGTCATCAGTCACTGGACGCTCCGGGACTTGCTGAGGAGGGAATCTCAGCACCTATGGAAATGTTCGGAGTGCAATGTTGATAAACATAAAGAACTCAATAATTATATAACTCAATAACAACCCTATGAAATTGTATCTAGCAGCCGTAATACAGAAGCAGCTATTCAATACAAAATATAGTAATATGGTCTTGTTCAGTTTGCTGTTTTAATTATTGTTGTTCAATGTTTCTATCTATCTTTTTACCTTTCGAGCCGAAGATGGACCATAGGGCAGAAATGATATACTCTTTGTGTTCGACGATCTTTGTTATGAAAGCATCAAACCTTGCGCAGGACTCACATTTTGTCTCCCCACACGACTCACATTTTGTCTCCCCACACGACTCACATTCTGTCTCCCCACACGACTCACATTCTGTCTCCCCACACGACTCACATTCTAACTCCCCACACGACTCACATTCTGTCTCCCCACACGACTCACATTCTGTCTCCCCACACGACTCACATTCTGTCTCCCCACACGACTGGAAGAGTTGTTCAATCTCAGTAATGGAGCTGATGTCTACTGTTGTTGCCTTTCCCTCGGCTTTCTTTTCAGTGTTTCTCTAGGTCGACCTCTTTTTCTTTTACCCTCTGCTTTCTATCTGATGGCCTGGTCTGAGATTCTATTCTTGTCAATTCTCTTCACATGACCAACATATGACCACCTTATTATCTTCTTTTCTCTTCTCATCACATGACCAACATATAACCACCTTCTTCTCTTCTTATCTCTTCTCATCACATGACCAACATATAACCACCTTCTTCTCTTCTTATCTCTTCTCATCACATGACCAACATATGACCACCTTATTCTCTTCTTGTCTCTCTCATCATATGACCAACATATGACCACCTTATTCTCTTCTTATCTCTTCTCATCACATGACCAACATATGACCACCTTGTTCTCTTCTTATCTCTTCTCATCACATGACCAACATATGACCACCCTATTCTCATCTTGTCTCTTCTCATCACATGATCAACATATAACCACCTTCTTCTCATCTTTTCTCTTCTCATCACATGACCAACATATGACCACCCTATTCTCATCTTTTCTCTTCTCATCACATGACCAACATATAACCACCCTATTCTCATCTTGTCTCTTCTCATCACATGACCAACATATAACCACCTTCTTCTCATCTTTTATCTTCTCATCACATGACCCACATATAACCACCCTATTCTCTTCTTTTCTCTTCTCATCACATGATCAACATATGACCACCCTATTCTCATCTTGTCTCTTCTCATCACATGACCAACATATAACCACCTTCTTCTAATCTTTTCTCTTCTCATCACATGACCAAAATATAACCACCTTCTTTTCATCTTATGACCAACATATAACCTCCTTCTTCTCATCTTTTATCTTCTCATCACATGACCACATATAACCACCTTCTTCTCATCTTTTCTCTTCTCATCACATGACCAACATATAACCACCTTCTTCTCATCTTTTCTCTTCTCATCACATGACCAACATATAACCACCTTCTTCTCATCTTTTCTCTTCTCATCACATGACCAACATATAACCACCCTATTCTCATCTTTTCTCTTCTCATCACATGACCAACATATAACCACCCTATCTCTTCTTTCTCTTCTCATCACATGATCAACATATGACCACCCTATTCTCATCTTGTCTCTTCTCATCACATGACCAACATATAACCACCTTCTTCTCATCTTTCTCTTCTCATCACATGACCAACATATAACCACCTTCTTCTCATCTTATGACCAACATATAACCACCTTCTTCTCATCTTTTCTCTTCTCATCACATGACCAACATATAACCACCTTCTTCTCATCTTTTCTCTTCTCATCACATGACCAACATATAACCACCTTCTTCTCATCTTTTCTCTTCTCATCACATGACCAACATATAACCACCTTCTTCTCATCTTTTCTCTTCTCATCACATGGCCAACATATAACCACCTTCTTCTCATCTTTTCTCTTCTCATCACATGACCAACATATAACCACCTTCTTCTCATCTTTTCTCTTCTCATCACATGACCAACATATAACCACCTTCTTCTCATCTTTTCTCTTCTCATCACATGACCAACATATGACCACCTTCTTCAATTGATTGTAGATGATATTATTTGATTCAACGAAAAGAAGTGAATGACAGAAGAAATACTGAAACTAATGGACGAAAGCTTAAAACATAAGAAAGAAGAACGGACATACAAAATATTGCACAAAGAGAACCAAAACAAATGCAGAGAAACTAAGGAAGGATGGTTAAAGCAGAAATGTGAACAAATAGAAAAACACAAAAGAAAGACTCAAACTGTATGCACTATCAGTTAAATGAATTAACAGGAAGAAAAGAAGTTAAATTTTCAGGATATGTGCAATCAAAGGAAGGAAATAAAATAATGGGACAGGAGAAGATAATGAAAAGATGGACAGAGTATATGTCAACTCTATGATGATGAAAAACCAGATCTAACAATTCAAACAAAGACACAGGACCACTAATAATGCAGAGTGAAGTGAAGGAGGAAACTCAACACATGAAAAGAGACAGAGCTTCAAGTCCCGACAATATAACAATCAAAGAGATAAATGCATTAGGAGAGCTGGGAGAACAAGCAAGAACAAAACTACTCAATGACATATATAACACTGGACACATACCCGAAGATCTACTAAAATCTATCTTTGTTGCCATAGAAAAGAAGTCAGGCGCCACTGATTGTGAAGACCATCGCACTATTAGTCTCATGAGCCATCTGACGAAAATGTTACTAAGAATCATCATGAGACGTGTAAGGAAACAAATAAAACCGAAATAACTGAGGAAAATGTGGATTTGTGGAAGGAAAATGCACCAATAATGCAATATACGTATAACCACACATCATTCTCATCACATGACCAACATATGACCACCTTATTCTCTTCTTGTCATGCACCAATAATGCAATATACGTATAACCACACATCATTCTCATGCACCAATAATGCAATATACGTATAAGATGAGACAAGATGAGATAGGGTGGTAATACATCTTAAGAACATTGATAGAAAGAACTATATAGTTAAAGAAAGACCTATATGTGTGCCTTATAGACTACACAAAAGCATTTGACAAGGTAAAACATGTGGAAATAATCAATATACTGGAGAAATTAAACATTGATGGCAAGGATGTGCGGATCACAAAAAAACACGAACTGGCAACAAACGGCAGTCATAAGAATTAGCAACCAAACAGGACAGTCCCGATATACAGGGTGTTTATAAAGTCTCACTACACTTGGTATCTAGGTCAATTTGAAAAAAAAATGTTTATGACGTCATCACAATATGTGCTCCCACTGTCAATGAAATTTGTTGAATAAGTTTATTGCTACTGGAAATGTGGAAGATGCTCCACGATCTGGTAGGCCTGCTGTGAATGATGAAATATGTTTAGATATCCAAGACAGAATCCTTAAAAGTCCAGACAAGTCATTAAGAAAACTGTCGCAACACGTGAACTTACCATTGAGCACATATTGTGATGACGTCATAAACATTTTTTTCAAATTGACCTAGATACCAAGTGTAGTGAGACTTTATAAACACCCTATATAAAACAAGGAGTCAGACAAGGCTGTGTTCTGTCGCCGAATTTATTTCCACTTTACAGCGAACATATTATGAGATCTATAGTAGATATAAAAGAAGTTGAAGTCAACGGTCAAAACATAATCAATTTGCGATATGCGGATGACACAGTCTTTATAGCAGAGACAGATAAAAGAGCTACAAAAAATGATTGACTTAATAGTAAAATAAAGCAACAAGAAAGGTCTCAGTCTGAATAGTAAGAAAACAGAAGTAATGGTTATATCGAAGAAACAATCACCACTATCATGCAGCATAAAAATAAACGAGACAAATCTGAAACAAGTGCAATGTTTGAAATACTTGGGCACAATAATAACATCAGATGGAAGATGCACCACATACATTTAAAGCAGAATAGCTCAGGCCAAAATAGCATTTCAGAAAATGAAAAATATCTTAAGCAACAAATCTATGTCAATAAAATGAGGAAGAGAGTTCATCGGTGCTATATAGAACCAATTCAAGCACCCACCCACCCCCTCTCCCCACACACGCACGCACGAACACACGCACACACAAACACACGCACGCACACGATATACACACACACAGTGAGAGGGAGAAAGAGAGAGAAGAAAGGGGGTGTAGAACAAATGAAACGATATTTCAAGCAGCGGGGTGGGGGGGGTTGTTTTGATGCTAAAAATAACGCCTACACTATACACACCACACAGAGAGAGAGAGAGAGAGAGAGAGAGAGACAGAGATAGAGAGAGAGAGGTTCAGTCTACTGCTGTAAAAAACATTGTTAGTTATCCAAGCGTTATTATAAATTGTATACTATACAGAATGCCATACCATGAATATTTCCCCAAATACGTTCTATCTTCCACTGCAAACTACTTGGGCAGAGATTGCATATATTTGTCAGCCTGTAAGCAGCTACTTGACAGCCAACACGGACTATAATCTTCACCGAGGACCTCAGAAATTAATAGATGATTTATTTTTAGTCAATAGACTTTTACATGGAAATCTTCGTAGATAATGTGTTCTGGTACACGTTTGTTGGCGTGGCACGACTCCCACAACTATCAGCGCCTGCTGGTCATGAGCTGTCCGCTCCGCGTGACTTCCCAACTGCTTTTGTGTCTGGACAAATCAGACACGCCCAGCAATTAAAGTGGCAGGTGAGGACAACCTGGCCTGGTCATTGAAACAAAAATAGAGAACCTGAAACATAATTCGGTAGTGCACGCATATGCGTCCTGCATTCACACTTCTTAGTTTCATCATTAATAAAAAAGCATACGATCTTCCTCAATTTCTAACAGAACTGATATGTTGTCTTCCCATGTAGTCCATCCAGGTGGCTAATTTGGTTGCTCACCCATCTGCCGATCACATAGGTCAGGGTTCTTCTTCAGCGTTCGCTGATTAAGTGGGCACCAATGTGTTGTGTCGCTATTTTACGTTAAGTCGAGATATCTGCACCTTTCGGCCCGACACATTCGTCTTCGGCATGGATTGAATTTGCTTCACAAATGTTTGTCCCTGCAGTGGCCACTACACACTTTTCTCGGTTGTTGACTCTCTTTAACGTGTGCACATTGCACACATGACCTCATATGTTTTGCCGTTTTCCGAGAGGGCTAGGCATAGGATCTCACAACACAGATACCTTTGGAGGGTCAAACTAGAAATGAACCATAGAATCGGAGAGGACACGATCCCACCGCTTGTGTCATGATTGGAACTATAACTCTCTTGTCAAGAGACCGACGTCTAAACTCTCGACCACTCAGCAGCATAACACCATCATCATCGTCGTCATCATCATCATATAGCACCAGACGAGAGGGTCGATATGTCGACTGTGTTTGTGAGAGTTTCTCGATGTTCTCTCCGCTTTCCTCATTGTGTGCAGTTATAATGGGTCTTGTATTTGTTGATTCTGTTGTCTTGTAGGATGCAAACTTTTTCACGTTCAAGGAACTAGATCCTCCATTATTGTTCATTTCCATTATATCGTTTGCTATGGTCATAAGATGTCAGGTTTGATTAATTAAGTTAGCGTGCTGGCGCCGTTCATTTTCATTTTTCTCTCAAGATACTTTTGTTGGCTTCCTTGTTGATGCATGGCACGTGTAACAGTTCAACATAAACGATTCCATTTCTATTCAAGTACCTGAGGCTTCACATCCGTCGGATGCAACTGGACACAAAAAACCCATGAGTTGCGCCAGCTTCATATCAACGGATGCAACTGGACACGAACAACTTATGAGCTGCTTCAGCTTTAAAAAAAAAAAAACCTTTTATATTCAACTATAGATTTCATCAGTATGAAAAAAAACCAGAAATGAGGAATCACATATTAGTCTCTATTAGACTGACTCCGTTATTGTTGATGACTCAAGCTAGTTACCTAACATTGAAGTACTCTACAGGTTGTCGTTTGCAAAAGTCATATCTGACGTTGTGTTAACTTGGTTTTTTTTTCCTGTCATATCTTTGTTTCCATTGTAATGAATGGTGTAGGTACATAGTGTTCACAAACATAGCACATACACACACACAGATGATGAACACGAAACTGTTTCCCTCTCCAAGAAGCAATCCTGTAGGTGCTTATTTCTCGTCCCAACTGTTTGTGTTTCCACTTGTCTATCGAATCTACCAAGAACCAAAAAACTTCTCGCGCCCCAAATTCAGATAATGCGGGTTACAATTACGGTAAGGTCAAAAACCTTTCTTTCTAATCTATCGGTAAAGAAATAAAAACGTTCACTCGAACATCTCATTGCGACTGCACTGTGTACGATGATTTTATCCTCCAGTCTTTTAACTCCATAGAAGAACCACGAAAATGAATAAATACGGTGATGATACCCGAAACAAACTATTGCTTATTTTTCTTGGACTTCCTACCTTGCTATTCCCTTAAACAGTCTTGTACCTTTTCTCTCGTTTCCATTATCTTCTTTCTATAGTTCAAGTTACAAAGTGGTTTTACAGAAGAATGTTGAGAGTACCATGGACAGCTAAGAAGAGAATTGAAGACATTCTGAATGAGACCAAAGCAAAATGAGAAATAATTTCCATTATTAGGAAGAAACAGTAATCTTTTTTGGCCATGTAATGAGAAGAAAACAACTGGAAAATATTATAACAACTGTGAAAATTGAGGGACGAAGAGACAGAGGAAAGCAAAGAGAAAAAATACCAGACAGCTTAAGAGAATGGCTTGGCAGAAGGTCAACTACAGAAATGATAAATAACTGTCGAGATCGAAAATTGTGGAGAGGCATGATCACCTAGGCCGGCAGGCCCGGTACTTGTTGTTGATAGTTCAAATTGTCGTTATATGTTCTGTTTTCTTCTCATTACACGGACAACGAATAATGATTTTTACTTTTTTATGTCGGTTAAAAGCTTTCTTTTTGGAATGATCTTTCAGAAAATACATACAATCTCGCTTTCTGCTTTAAGACGTTAACATTCTTAATATTCTTCTGTAAAATTACACCTATGTGGCCTCCAAAGGTTTTTGTATGTTGTGCTGTCCAGCTATACACGCAGATTATGATGGAAGAACATCGGTCACGTGCTAAGATTTGGCGAAAGAAGTCAGACCTTTATGTGGACTCAGAGTGGCAAAAGAAAGCAAGGAAGACAAAAAGAAACTCTTAGAAGAACAATTAATAGCAGGGAGCTCGATTATGGGTTCAAGTACAAATAAAGACCAACATTAGACAGAAGATGGAGAGAACATACTCTTATTGTGGTTGACCTAGAAGTGAATGCCTTCATTTATGATAACTGCTGTGATACACATGTTTGGGTGAGCTGTCAGATAAATATGGGAAGTAGATAGAACCAACAAACTATATGTAATGTGAGACTTAAACGGAAAAGTAGATAGAACAACAAACAATATGTAATGTGAGTCTTAAACGGAAAAGTAGATAGAACCGACAAACTATATGTAATGTGAGATTTAAACGGAAAAATAGACAAAACTAACATCATCATCAAGTACCATGCCTGCTGGCGCAGATGATCATGTCTCTCCACAACTTTCAATCTCGACAGTTATTTATCATTTATGTTGTTGGCCTTCTGCCAAGCCATTCATATAAGCTGTCTGGTATCTTTTCTCTTTGCTTCCCTCTATCTCTTCGTCCCTCAATTTTTCCAGTTGTCATACAATATTCCAGCTGTTTCCTTCTCATTGCATGGCCAAAAAATGATGATTGTTTCTTCCTAATATTAGAAATTAGCTCTCTTTTTGCTTTGACCTCTTTCAGAACGTTTACATTACTTTTCTTAGCTATCCATGGTATTCGCAACATTCTTCTGTAAAGTCATATTTCTACAGCCTCCAGTGATTTTCTTGTCTGTTTTCCTATCGTCCATGATTCACATCCATATGTTAAGACTGGCTCTACATAGCATTTAAGAACTATTTTTCCTGTATCCATTGTCAATAATTGATTGCACAGTATCTTCCTTATTTTTTGGAAAGCTGCTTTTGCCTGAGCCATCTGCATCTAACTTTTGTTGTACATCTACCATCTGAGGTTAACATAGTTCCCAAATATTTAATTTCATTTACATGTTTTAATATAGTTCCACTTGTCTTTATTGTGCATTGCGGTGATGTCTTTTTTTCTGTGTGCTACCATCACTTCTTTTCTTGAACTAACAAACTATATGTAAAGGGAGACTTAAACAGAAATTAAGGCACCAAAAGAAAATATTATGAACAGTATCTAGGTCCCATGTTGCATGGAACAGTGAAAGAAATGAGAACGGTCAACGAATATTAAATTATGTAGCCAACACCAATTTTAAAAAAAATTACAAACACTTGCTATGATCACAGAGAATGACAGCGTCACACATGGTCAAGTGGAACAACATAATAAAGCCAGTTTGGTTATTTTCTAACACGAGTGAAAGGAAGATACAACAACAACAAACAACATCTAGGACACTGATCATAAGATTGTTATGCTAACAACCATAACAGACATTGTCCAGAACAAAAGGAAAATGAAGACTAAAATCAAGACCTTATCAAGCTGACAAACCTTGCAATGAAAGAATAAAAGAACAATTGCAACAGGCCGTATAAACAGCATCAGAAGGGAGCAATGTGGAGGGGGAATGGAACAAATACAAATAAACTTTAATCAAAAGGCAGAAGAATTATGTGGGGAAAATAAGAGTTTACAGAATCAAAATGTGAGCAAACATACACCATGGTAAAGTGAGGAAGTAAAAGAAGCAAGTAGCAAGAAAACAATACTTATATAAAGCATTGATAGTCACAAAATGAAGAAAGTAAGTAAAAGTAAAGTACCCCCGTCACGCCAAGTGGCGTATAGGGAAATATGGTGTTAGTGACCCTATATTTTACAGACCTTCAGCACATGATTTTTGGGGTAATGTGGTCAGTATTACGCCCGTGCTGCTTTACTTTCCCAGAAAAAAAATCCGGTACCCATTTTAAGGCTGGGTGAACCCGGAAGCCGTCGGTTGGGATCGAACCCTACCCTTGTCCGTGGTAGTCCAATTCACTAACCACTGAGCTATCGCGGCTCCCTCACAAAATGAAGAATATTACATAAATTCCAAGATTATATATGCCAAGATTATAGAAACGAGATTAAGAGACCAATTATTGAACCCCAGTTGGCAGAAGAACAGATGGGGTGTAGAAAAAATAGAAGTTGCACAGATGCAATATCTTCACTCAGGCAGCTGGTAGAGAAGAACATGGAATATAACAAGAATATGTGCATAGCATTTGTGGACCAATAGAAATCTTTCGATAGGGTGGATATATGATGGCAAATATTGGTTCATTACTGAGTAAATGACCACCTTATTAGATGTTGTAAGAGCTTATTTCGTCACTGAAAAAGTGTGATTAGAGCACGTAAGGGAACATCAAAACCAATCGCAGTAACATCTGGAGTAAGACAAAGCTGCCTGTTGTCACCACTCGTGTTTATCACTTACATTGATTAAATCATGCAAGGATGCCGAATCACAATGAAGATATAAACGAATTACTATTTGACTGAAGACCAAGCTCTAATAGCTTTCGAAGAAACAGAGCTTCAAAAACATGTTCGGTCCTTGAAGAAAGATGTAAAAGGAATAACATGAAAATAAGTAGTGAAAACACATAAGTTATTTCAATAGGAAGACACAAGAAGACACTAAATATAGCTATAGAACATCACATTATAGAACACAAGAAGACACTAAATATAGCTACAGAACATCACATTATAGAACACAAGAAGACACTAAATATAGCTATAGAACATCACATTATAGAACAAGTTACAAACTTTAAATACCTGGTATTAACATTCTCTCATCATCATCATCAGTGCGTGCCTTCTCCGCAACGAAGGTTGGCTACCATGGATCGCCATTCTACTCTGTTTCATGCTTTGATGGTGTAGGCTGACATAGATTGACTTGTCCATCTTTTGATGTTGCTCGTCATGTTAGTCTTGGTCTGCCTCTGCCTTTTTTACCTTGTATTTTTGCTTCCAATATTACTTTTAGTAGGCTGTAACATTCTCTGGAGATGGTAAAATGGACAAAGAAATAGATATACAATATAATAATGCAAACCAAATATTGGGGGGGGGGGGGCTATCTCCTATACTGCAACACAAAGCAATAGCTATTACCACCAAGAAACATCTTATACAGAGTATATCCATTCCAACAATGTGCTACCAATGCCAAACGTGGTCACTTACGTCTAAGCATAATATAAAGCGTGTCACCACAGAGATGAGATTTCTGAGAAAAGTGCTTGGAGTGACCAGAAAAGACAGAATCATAAATGATATTATAAGAGAAAGAGTAAACATTGAGCCAATCCTAAGCTACATAAAGAAACAACAAATAAACTGGTTTTCCCATATAGAAAGAGTGTCATGTGATTCATTAGCATACAAAGCATATATTAAAAGAGGAGAATGAAGAAGAGCAAGAGACAGAGCCACCAGATTCAGAGGGACAGGCATCAAGGAAACATAACAACAGCATCAATTGACAATGAATGAAGCCGCCACAAGGACAAAAACCACAACTTTGTATCTCACTCGACACCCGAATGGGTACAAGAGGAGATGAAGGATGATGAAAAAAAGAGCAGTGATACAGACGTGCTAGTGTACACAGATGGTTCTGTGGTACGCCTTCAATGGTGTGTTTGGGCATTCATAGCCCATCTAATGGTCAATTATTCACTATGTAAGAGGACTAAGTATTTTGACGATGGAAGTAATGGCCGTGGCGAAGATTGGTTGGAGACTCATGAGTGTACTCATTTATGTGGTTTGCTGAGCTGCTCAGTGAACATGATCCACACAGTTGAGTCGCGGTTAATTCGTCGACAATTGCTGGACTCAATACAAGATTTCTAGTATCACCTTCATGTATGTCACAGGCCATGATGGTGTTGGGGCCAAGACAGACCGGACTCGGCAATATTAGCTGATGGCTATCCAAAGACAGATCAGATAGACTCGGCGATATTAGCTGATGGATAGCCAAAGACAGATCAGATAGACTCGGCGATATTAGCTGATGGCTAGCCAATGACAGATCAGATAGACTCGGCGATATTAGCTGATGGCTAGCCAATGACAGATCAGATAGACTCGGCGATATTAGCTGATGGATAGCCAATGACAGATCAGATAGACTCGGCGATATTAGCTGATGGATAGCAATGACAGATCAGATAGACTCGGCGATATTAGCTGATGTATAGCCAATGACAGATCAGATAGACTCGGCGATATTAGCTGATGGATAGCCAATGACAGATCAGATAGACTCGGCGATATTAGCTGATGGATAGCCAATGACAGATCAGATACACTCGGCGATATTAGCTGATGGATAGCCAATGACAGATCAGATAGACTCGGCGATATTAGCTGATGGATAGCCAATGACAGATCAGATAGACTCGGCGATATTAGCTGATGGATAGCCAATGACAGATCAGATAGACTCGGCGATATTAGCTGATGGATAGCCAATGACAGATCAGATAGACTCGGCGATATTAGCTGATGGATAGCCAATGACAGATCAGATAGACTCGGCGATATTAGCTGATGGATAGCCAAAGACAGACCAGATACACTCGGCGATATTAGCTGATGGATAGCCAAAGACAGACCAGATAGACTCGGCGATATTAGCTGATGGATAGCCAAAGACAGACCAGATACACTCGGCGATATTAGCTGATGGATAGCCAAAGACAGACCAGATAGACTCGGCGATATTAGCTGATGGATAGCCAAAGACAGACCAGATACACTCGGCGATATTAGCTGATGGATAGCCAATGACAGATCAGATAGACTCGGCGATATTAGCTGATGGATAGCCAAAGACAGACCAGATACACTCGGCGATATTAGCTGATGGATAGGCAAAGACAGACCAGATAGACTCGGCGATATTAGCTGATGGCTAGCCAAAGACAGACCAGATACACTCGGCGATATTAGCTGATGGCTAGCCAAAGACAGATCAGATAGACTCGGCGATATTAGCTGATGGATAGCCAAAGACAAATCAGATACACTCGGCGATATTAGCTGATGGCTAGCCAATGACAGATCAGATACACTCGGCGATATTAGCTGATGGCTAGCCAATGACAGATCAGATAGACTCGGCGATATTAGCTGATGGATAGCCAAAGACAGATCAGATAGACTCGGCGATATTAGCTGATGGATAGCCAAAGACAGACCAGATAGACTCGGCGATATTAGCTGGTGGATAGCCAATGAATCGAGTAGATCATTAACAACCTTAGAGAGATTGGTCGTACAAAGGGCTTTCACAGAAGTACAATTACATTGGCTATCTAGATCGTGAGAGCTGTTAGTGAGGACCGGTGTTGTGAGAACAGAGCAATATTCTGGACAAATGAAAGCTATTGTCAACCAGCACCGAACTGGCACTGTGTTCTGGTGAATATTTTGAGGAGAAGATGGTGCACTTTATATGTATCTGGAGTACTGTGGTGATGATCATAACAGAACAGAACAGAACAGAATAGAATAGAACAGAACATAATAAATACCTACAAGATCTAGCAGGGAGCCGCGATAGCTCAGTGGTTAGTGAACTGGACTACCACGGACAAAGGGTAGGGTTCGATCCCAACCGACGGCTTCCGGGTTCACCCAGCCTTAAATGGGTACCGGATTTTTTTCTGGGAAAGTAAAGCAGCACGGGCGTAATCCTGACCACATCACCCCAAAAATCATGTGCTGAAGGTCTGTAAAATATAGGGTCACTAACACCATATTTCCCTATACGCCACTTGGCGTGACGCGGGTAGTTTACTTTTTACTTTACAAGATCTAGCAGTGAATTATAAGCCATGGAGAGTTATGACTTTTGTTCTATGTGCCGTCTTCAGTCTGTGATGAACTGTCCCAATTTCACTTCTACATATCACCATAGGCTGTGCATTATAGTGATGATCTTTTTTTTTTTACCGCATATTTGTATCAAAGCATTTAGAATGCTTCCTGAGCTGCTATACCTCTGCAGTGTATCTACCAGTAAACGTTATTACAAACCGTATACAACTATCTTGACAGCATATTTTGTCAGCTAATATTGTTTAGGGGGAGAGGGAAACCTGAGCTTGAAGAAGCAGAACCGCATGCTCTGTGTATTCACCGCCTAGAGTTCTTCAAATCAGAGGTTTCATTTCACTTTTGGACACTACAGAGAATCGAATACACGTTCACAGTAATGGAAAACAATCTAATCGACTAGACCATCTACTGTAAAATGTTCACATCATCATTATCATCATCATCATCATCATCATCATCATGTGCCGTACCGGTTGGCTTTGGCGATCATGTCCTTCCACAATCTTCTATCCACAGTGCATCGTATGAGTTCTGTTGTTGACTGTTTTCCATGTCATGACACCAAGCTATCCAGTATTTTCTCTCTTTGTCGTCCGCAATCTCTCTTTCCTTTTATTTTGCCAGTTGTAACCACGCATTCCAACTTTCCTCTTCTCATGATATGCCCAAAAAATGTTGATTTCTTCTTTCTGCTGTTTTTTAAGAGCTCCCTTTTTGTGTTGGCGTCTTTGAGAACTTTCTCACTCCCACATACAATTTAAATTTATCATCTTTTATATTCTACGATTTACTTCAATTGTCTTTTCAGTTTTTATTTTTATTATTTCAAATGCTACTTTTGTCAATTTATAATTATGTTCAGGCCTTTTTTTATGCTTTCTTTAACATTGACATCAACAATAATAGAAACATTGTATAAGAACATTTTTACAAAGATAACGTTTCTCTTGGACTGACTTCTACTAGTTTCAACTCTCCTTATTGACAAGATAACGTTTCTCTTGGACTGACTTCTACTAGTTTCAACTCTCCTTATTGACAAGATAACATTTCTCTTGGACTGACTTCTACTAGTTTCAACTTTCCTTATTGACAAGATAACATTTCTCTTGGACTGACTTCTACTAGTTTCAACTTTCCTTATTGACAAGATAACATTTCTCTTGGACTGACTTCTACTAGTTTCAACTTTCCTTATTGACAAGATAACATTTCTGTTGGACTGACTTCTAGTAGTTTCAACTCTCCTTATTGACAAGATAACATTTCTCTTGGACTGACTTCTACCAGTTTCAACTCTCCTTATCGACAAGATAACATTTCTGTTGGACTGACTTCTACTAGTTTCAACTTTCCTTTTTGACAAGATAACATTTCTCTTGGACTGACTTCTACTAGTTTCAACTCTCCTTATTGACAAGATAACATTTCTCTTGGACTGACTTCTACTAGTTTCAACTCTTCTTATTGACAAGATAACATTTCTCTTGGACTGACTTCTACTAGTTTCAACTCTTCTTATTGACAAGATAACATTTCTCTTGGACTGACTTCTAGTAGTTTCAACTCTCCTTATCGACAAGATAACATTTCTCTTGGACTGACTTCTACTAGTTTCAACTCTCCTTATCGACAAGATAACATTTCTCTTGGACTGACTTCTACTAGTTTCAACTTTCCTTATTGACAAGATAACATTTCTCTTGGACTGACTTCTACTAGTTTCAACTTTCCTTATTGACAAGATAACATTTCTCTTGGACTGACTTCTAGTAGTTTCAACTCTCCTTATCGACAAGATAACATTTCTCTTGGACTGACTTCTACTAGTTTCAACTCTTCTTATTGACAAGATAACATTTCTCTTGGACTGACTTCTACTAGTTTCAACTCTTCTTATTGACAAGATAACATTTCTCTTGGACTGACTTCTACTAGTTTCAACTCTTCTTATTGACAAGATAACATTTCTCTTGGACTGACTTCTACTAGTTTCAACTTTCCTTATTGACAAGATAACATTTCTCTTGGACTGACTTCTACTAGTTTCAACTCTCCTTATTGACAAGATAACATTTCTCTTGGACTGACTTCTACTAGTTTCAACTCTTCTTATTGACAAGATAACATTTCTCTTGGACTGACTTCTACTAGTTTCAACTCTCCTTATTGACAAGATAACATTTCTCTTGGACTGACTTCTACTAGTTTCAACTCTTCTTATTGACAAGATAACATTTCTCTTGGACTGACTTCTACTAGATTCAACTTTCCTTATTGACAAGATAACATTTCTCTTGGACTGACTTCTACTAGTTTCAACTCTCCTTATCGACAAGATAACATTTCTCTTGGACTGACTTCTACTAGTTTCAACTCTCCTTATTGACAAGATAACATTTCTCTTGGACTGACTTCTACTAGTTTCAACTCTCCTTATTGACAAGATAACATTTCTCTTGGACTGACTTCTACTAGTTTCAACTCTCCTTATTGACAAGATAACATTTCTCTTGGACTGACGTCTACTAGTTTCAACTCTCCTTATTGACAAGATAACATTTCTCTTGGACTGACTTCTACTAGTTTCAACTTTCCTTATTGACAAGATAACATTTCTCTTGGACTGACTTCTACTAGTTTCAACTCTCCTTATCGACAAGATAACATTTCTCTTGGACTGACTTCTACTAGTTTCAACTTTCCTTATTGACAAGATAACATTTCTCTTGGACTGACTTCTACTAGTTTCAACTCTCCTTATTGACAAGATAACATTTCTCTTGGACTGACTTCTACTAGTTTCAACTTTCCTTATTGACAAGATAACATTTCTCTTGGACTGACTTCTACTAGTTTCAACTTTCCTTATTGACAAGATAACATTTCTCTTGGACTGACTTCTACTAGTTTCAACTCTCCTTATTGACAAGATAACATTTCTCTTGGACTGACTTCTACTAGTTTCAACTCTCCTTATCGACAAGATAACATTTCTCTTGGACTGACTTCTACTAGTTTCAACTCTCCTTATTGACAAGATAACATTTCTCTTGGACTGACTTCTACTAGTTTCAACTCTCCTTATTGACAAGATAACATTTCTCTTGGACTGACTTCTACTAGTTTCAACTCTCCTTATTGACAAGATAACATTTCTCTTGGACTGACTTCTACTAGTTTCAACTCTCCTTATTGACAAGATAACATTTCTCTTGGACTGACTTCTACTAGTTTCAACTCTCCTTATTGACAAGATAACATTTCTCTTGGACTGACTTCTACTAGTTTCAACTTTCCTTATTGACAAGATAACATTTCTCTTGGACTGACTTCTACTAGTTTCAACTCTTCTTATTGACAAGAGGTGAACGATCTGACAAGGAGAAAACCTAGGATGAATGTGTGCAACAACACACACGCACACACACACACACACATTTTAATTCAAAATCATTCTCTCTTTTTTTTTCTTTTATTTGCGTTTTGTCATGTAAATTTTACTCTGCGTGTATTTTGTTGATTCTGCGCACAGGACACCGCTGTATTACGACGGATTAGTTTTTGAACACTGTCTTAATGCGGATAACATCGCCCAGCTCTGCAACGTATTTATCTTTATAATGTAAGGTTTCAGTATATACTGCACCAATTCACAGACAAACTTTGTAAATGTGTAAGTAAAGGTTCCCTCCCCTGCGTACCTGGGCGTCGGTGTTATTGGCCACTTTTCCGATGATCATCATCATCATTGAGTGCCGTCTCCGCATCGAAAGTTGGCTACCATGGAGCGCCATTCCACTCTGTCTCTTGCTTTGATGGTGCAGATTGTCATAGGTTGACTTGTCCATCTTTTGATGTTACTCGTCCATGTTAGTCTTGCTCTGCCTCTTTTACCTTGTATTTTCCCTTCCAATATTAGTTTTATTAGGCTGTTGTGTCATTTAACATGCCCCCCAAATTTCATCTGTCTTGTTCTAATTGTGTTTAGTATTTCTCTTTTCATTTTTAGTTGTTTTAAAACTTCATAGTTTGTTTTCTTTTCTTTCCACCCAATTCTACCTATTCTTCTATAGATCCAAAATTTCATAGGCTTCAATTTGTTGTTCTGTTTTTTTTCTAATGTCCATGTTTCTGCACCATACAGGAATATTGAGAAAATGTAACATTTTGCTATTCTAAGTTTTAGCCCTGGTGTTATTTGTTTTGATGTTTATTTGTTTTGTTTCAATGACTACTACACATTTTGTCGATGATGTGGCCAGTATCACGTCAGGAGCCTTTACTTCATAGAAAAATATCTTGTTCTAATTTGTTAGATGCCTTGGTGAGCCACAGAGCCTTGTTGATCCGAAAAAAAACCTGCCACATATGGGAATCGAACCCGGACGTTCATGATTGGGAAGCGAGCACACTAATCACTCAGCCACCCGGGCTAAATATCTGTGGAGTAAAGTAAGAATAATTGTACCTTTCTTGTTGTTTTAATATCAAAATCAATAACAGCCGCCTTGTTATCTTTCTCAGTTATAGGTATTTAGAGATGGTATCTGCCACCACTGAAGTGTAGTATGTTAGTGACTTCATTGTACATTATTTTTACCAATGTCTTGATTGTCGACCTTTTTAAAAATGTTTTGATTGTCGACCATTTTAGGAAAGTCTTGATTGTCAACCATTATAGGAATGTTTTGATTGACGATCATTTTAGGAATGTTTTGATTGTCGGCAATGTTTACCAAGTCTTTATTGTCTACCATTATAGGATGTCTTGATTATCGACTGTTTTACTAATGTTTTGATTGTCAACCATTTTAGAAATGCTTTGATTGATTGATAACCATTTTAGGAATGTCTTGATTGTCGACCATTTTTAGGAATGTTTTGATTGTCGACCATGTTTACCATTGCTTCATTGTTTACCATTATAGAATGTCTTGATCATCATCGACTGTTTTACTAATGTTTTGATTGTCAACTATTTTAGTATTGTATTGATTGTCGACCATTTTAGGAAAGTCTTGATGGTTGACCATTTTAGTAATGTTTTGAATTGTCGAACATTATAAATATGTCTTGATTGTCTACCATTTTAGTAATGATTTGATTGCCGACCATTTTAGGAAAGTCTGGATTGTCAACCAATTTTAGAATGTCCTGATTGTTTTCCATTTTAGTAATGTTTTGATTGTCGACCATTTTAGTAATGTTTCGATTGTCGACCATTTAAGGGATGTTTTGATTGATGACCATTTTAGGAATGTTTTGATTGATGACCATTTTAGTAATGTTTCGATTGTCGACCATTTTAGTAATGTTTTAATTATCGACCATTTTAGTAATATTTCGATTGTCGACCATTTTAGTAATGTTTTGATTATCGACCATTTTAGTAATGTTTTAATTATCGACCATTTTAGTAATGTTTTGATTGATGACCATTTTAGTAATGTTTTAATTATCGACCATTTTAGTAATGTTTCGATTGTCGACCATTTTAGTAATGTTTTAATTATCTACCATTTTAGTAATGTTTTAATTATCGACCATTTTAGTAATGATTCGATTGTCGATCATTTTAGTAATGTTTTGATTGATGACCATTTTAGTAATGTTTCGATTGTCGACCATTTTAGTAATGTTTTGATTGTCGACCATTTTATGAATGTCTTGATTGTTGACCATTTAAGGAATGTTTTGATTGATGACCATTTAAGGAATGTTTTGATTGTTGACCATTTTAGTAATGTTTTAATTATCGACCATTTAAGGAATGTTTTAATTGTTGACCATTTAAGGAATGTTTTGATTGTTGACCATTTAAGGAATGTTTTGATTGTTGACCTTTTAAGGAATGTTTTGATTGATGACCATTTAAGGAATGTTTTGATTGTTGACCATTTTAGTAATGTTTTAATTATCGACCATTTAAGGAATGTTTTAATTGTTGACCATAAGGAATGTTTTGATTGTTGACCATTTAAGGAATGTTTTGATTGATGACCATTTAAGGAATGTTTTGATTGATGACCATTTAAGGAATGTTTTAATTATCGACCATTTAAGGAATGTTTTGATTGTTGACCATTTAAGGAATGTTTTAATTATCGACCATTTAAGGAATGTTTTGATTGTTGACCATTTAAGGAATGTTTTGATTGATGACCATTTAATGAATGTTTTGATTGTAGACCATTTTACGAATGTATTGATTGTTATCTTGTATCTATCGTTATCTATGTTTTTATCTTGGGGGGAAAAAGATAGTGAATTGAAGTTATAATCATCGCTTCTGGGTGCAGTTTTTATTTATTTTTTTTATTTTTACCGATGATTTTCAACACTCTCCTAACGTGGCCTTGCTGTTCTGGTCAAAGTGACCAGTTGCATAAATTTTCCTATCACCAAGTTCGATACACTAGATTTAAAACAGTTGCACATCAACACTACACACGTCGAAAAAATGTTTCCGATACCTTTTCTTTTACTGCTCATGTGTTATTCTGATATTTGCTGTATCTCAGTTAACAAAAAAAAAGTTTAGGAAAAGTTATTTCAACATGCGAACCGTATGGCTTGGAACAACATCCTAATTCTGGGAAATTTGTATTTTTCATAGATAGATAGATGGATAGATAGATATACAGACAGACAGACAGACAGACAGACAGACAGACAGACAGACAGACATACAGACAGATAGATAGATAGATAGATAGATAGATAGATAGATAGATAGATAGATAGATAGATAGATAGATAGATAGATAGATAGATAGATAGATAGATAGATAGATAGATAGATAGATAGATAGATAGATAGATAGATAGATAGATAGATAGATAGATAGATAGATAGATAGATAGATAGATAGATAGATAGATAGATTAGATAGATAGATAGATAGAATTATTGAATAAATATAGCAAATGTGTATGATTTATACCAATTTATGTGAATAACTTTTGACAATTTGTCTGAATCCTTTCTGTCAGTTTGTCTATTTATTTAAGAAACATAATACGAAGCCTTAAATAGCGTTAAGTGATAATTTTTCAAGTTGAAAGCCTTAATCGACAAAGGAAACACAATAGGACAGTCTCACGCAGAGTTTGGCCTGTCTACATCCACGGAAACCTACTGGCAATCTTCAAGGCTAAAATCAGTTGTAGATTATATCGCTTTCTTTGAAGACTTTCGCACACTCTTTGATCTACCCAATATACGACAATACCACGTGATTTACTAGCGAATGGACTGTTCTTACCCAGGGCGTCGTATATTACACTGGATTGGTTGATATTAAAAGGGGTCTAGTTCAGTTAAAGAGATCACGTGTTTTTTTGTGGGTTCTTTGGGTGCTTTATATAAAGGATATGTTTCCTGCGTTTGTCTTCAAGTCGTTGTGAATTATTTCATATTTAGCGTATAGTCATAATTTGGGTTGCTGTTTGTGATCGGCCTTCACAAGCAATGCTCCTTTTCGCTCCGAACCCGAGGCGCTATCAAACATTGTCTACTAGGCTCACGGATATGGGGACTACTTTTTTAGCTGCCGGAATTAAAATCGACCCCTCTTACAAATGCTGCAACTTAGATTTGGGATCCATCCATTTGCATCACCCTCAGATCAGTTCTGCCAGAATTAAAATCGACCCCTCTTACAAATGCTGCAGCTTAGATTTGGGAACTATACTCGTCTTTTTTGTCCCACATTAGCACGTTGTGGGACTTTTTGGCCTTTATATTGCAGTTTATATCAAGCTGTGACTTTTGCGTTTTTCAACACGGCACACCCAATTTAGTCATACCGTTTTGTATTACTGATTTTGCCTTTCCTTTTCGGATTAATTAATTTTACTTTCCGGGTCAACCACAAGCGAATGGCAAAGCAGATCCTTATCAGTTATGGTTTGCTAGACTGACGTTAACAGTCAGTTACTGAATCACCTCACGCCAGATGTAGTTATTGTTATTATAAAATCTCCCGTTATTGTTATTATAAAATCTCCCGTTATTGTTATTATAAAATCTCCCGTTATTGTTATTATAAAATCTCCCGTTATTGTTATTATAAAATCTCCCGTTATTGTTATTATAAAATCATCCACTTCTATCAACAACAGTATATGTAGTATGAATATGTCAGAGACAGATGTGTCTGTTCGAAAGGTGCTGATGTAGTGGCTGACGTCAACTAGAGATACATAACGAGTGAACGCTAAGTAGAATGGCGTTGCATAGATATTTCTCTATTTGCTTGCCTGTGATTAAACACTGTGGGAACAACATGTAAGATAAGTAATGTTCTTTCATAACTGATATCTCACTTAGAGAACTCTCATAACTGATATTTCGCTTAGAGAACTCTCATAACTGATATCTCATTTAGAGAACTCTCATAACTGATATTTCGCTTAGAGAACTCTCATAACTGATATCTCATTTAGAGAACTCTCATAACTGATATTTCGCTTAGAGAACTCTCATAACTGATATTTCACTTAGAGTTCTCTCATAACTGATATTTCACTTAGAGAACTCTCATAACTGATATTTCGCTTAGAGAACTCTCATAACTGATATCTCACTTAGAGTTCTCTCATAACTGATATCTCACTTAGAGTTCTCTCATAACTGATATCTCACTTAGAGTTCTCTCATAACTGATATCTCACTTAGAGTTCTCTCATAACTGATATTTCGCTTAGAGAACTCTAATAACTTATATTTAACTTAGAGAACAAAGACGCCCACCTGTAACTCAGCTGAAAGCGGTCAGCGACTCACAATTCATTACGTTCGTCGGTGAGAAACCGAGCTGATCAAGACCCTATTCCAGACATCTCACGCCCCAGCCCCTGTGATGCTACAGGAAAAAGACTACCAAGTTTGGCCAAGCGAGTAGGCAGCGAAGAAGAGAAGCAACATTTTACTCAAAAACATCATGCTGAAGTCGGATGTGCTGGGCGAAAATAGTTAATATATTAACTAAGCTGCCAACGACAACACAACTTATCAACACCCACTGAAAGTCCTTTAAAGTCCGGATACTAAAGAGGAATAGTCGTGAGGTGAACTCAGAGAGAAAGAAAATATATGAGTTAGGGAGTTACAATCGAGAAGTTGCAAGTGAACTTGTGTAGTGAGGTAAGGGAACCTGTTGTACAGAAGTTGCAAGTGAACTAGTGTAATGAGGAAAGGGAGCCTATTGTACAGAAGTTGCAAGTGAACTAGTGAGGTTAAGGAAGCCTGTTGTACAGAAGTTGCTAATGAACTAATGCAGTGAGGTAAGGGAGCCGCTGTAGAGAAGTATATATATATATATATATATAATTATTGTATCACAGGGATTATGACATTATCGAGCAATATATCTACAATGGATGTTGAGAATACCATGGACAGCTAAGATGATTAATGAAAACGTTCTGAAAGAGGTCAAAGCAAAAAGAGAGCTAATTTCCAATATTAGGAAGAAACAATTATCATTTTTTGGCCATGTAATGAGAAGAGAACAACTGGAATATATTGTAACAACTGGAAAAATTTAGGGACTAAGAGATAGAGGGAAACAAAGAGAAAAGATACCAGACAGCTTAAGAGAATGGCTTGGCAGAAGGTCAACAACAGAAATGATAAAGAACTGCCGAGATCGAAAGTCGTGGACACATGATCACCTACGCCAGTAGGCCCAGTACTTGATGATGATGATGATATCTACAACGGCAGTCTATAATTTATTCATAATGTCAGTATTTCATATGAAAATCATGATCTTTTTCGTTATCCAATCATTTCTTTCTCTCTGAAATAATAATAAAAAAAGATCTAGCCATTTGCACCCCTCTCAGATCAGTTCTGCCAGAATTAAAATCGACCCCTCTTACAAAATGCTGCCGCTTAGATTTGGGATCTAGCCATTTGCACCCCTCTCAGATCAGTTCTGCCAGAATTAAAATCGACCCCTCTTACAAAATGCTGCCGCATAGATTTGGGATCTAGCCATTTGCACCCCTCTCAGATCAGTTCTGCCAGAATTAAAATCGACCCCTCTTACAAAATGCTGCCGCTTAGGTTTGGGATCTAGCCATTTGCACCCCTCTCAGATCAGTTCTGCCAGAATTAAAATCGACCCCTCTTACAAAATGCTGCCGCATAGATTTGGGATCTAGCCATTTGCACCCCTCTCAGATCAGTTCTGCCAGAATTAAAATCGACCCCTCTTACAAAATGCTGCCGCTTAGGTTTGGGATCTAGCCATTTGCACCCCTCTCAGATCAGTTGTGCCAGAATTCAAATCGACCCCTCTTACAAAATGCTGCAGCTTAGATTTGGGATCTATACTCGTCTTTTTTCTGCCCCTTTTTATTCATCGATGTCGTCATAGATCGCACACAAGTAGTGGGACTATTGTGTCTTTATATTGCAGTTTATATCAAGCTGTGACTTTTGACTTTGTTGCCAGTGTTTGTTGTTTGTCTCCATTGACGCTTCTATATCCCCCGTCGAGATTCTAGAGAAAATCAGAGGAGAAATAATCCTAACACAAGTGCACGGACTCCGTAACTACGGAATGGGATCAACGGGTTGATGGGATTTTGAGGACAATTTTGTCCGTGGAATGATCACATTTTTGACCTACTCTTTTAGAATTTATTTACCAATGTATCTTTAACTGTTACCAAAAGTAACCTAGTAAACTGTTACCAAAAGTAACCTAGTAAACTGTTACCAAAAGTAACCTAGTAAACTGTTACCAAAAGTAACCTAGTAAACTGTTACCAAAAGTAACCTAGTAAACTGTTACCAAAAGTAACCTAGTAAACTGTTACCAAAAGTAACCTAGTAAACTGTTACCAAAAGTAACCTAGTAAACTGTTACCAAAAGTAACCTAGTAAACTGTTACCAAAAGTAACCTAGTAAACTGTTACCAAAAGTAACCTAGTAAACTGTTACCAAAAGTAACCTAGTAACTGTTACCAAAAGTAACCTAGTAAACTGTTACCAAAAGTTACCTAGTAACTGTTACCAAAAGTAACCTAGTAAACTGTTACCAAAAGTAACCTAGTAAACTGTTACCAAAAGTAACCTAGTAAACTGTTACCAAAAGTAACCTAGTAAACTGTTACCAAAAGTAACCTAGTAAACTGTTACCAAAAGTAACCTAGTAACTGTTACCAAAAGTAACCTAGTAAACTGTTACCAAAAGGAACTTAGTAAACTGTTACCAAAAGTAACCTAGTAAACTGTTACCAAAAGTAACCTAGTAAACTGTTACCAAAAGTAACCTAGTAAACTGTTACCAAAAGTAACCTAGTAAACTGTTACCAAAAGGAACTTAGTAAACTGTTACCAAAAGTAACCTAGTAAACTGTTACCAAAAGTAACCTAGTTACTGTTACCAAAAGTAACCTAGTAAACTGTTACCAAAAGTAACCTAGTAAACTGTTACCAAAAGTAACCTAGTAAACTGTTACCAAAAGTAACCTAGTAAACTGTTACCAAAAGTAACCTAGTAAACTGTTACACACATCGAAGCACACATTTAGAGGCGAGAATCACAAACTACAGCTCTACTGATGGTCTCAGCATATGAGAGTGATCTATATATAATTTAAATGGAGGAAGTTGGAGTCTTATTCTTCTAATTATTTTGTATTCCTCTAACCCTAACTATAACGAAACAATACGAATCAATCTTTGGAATATCCTCTTTATATTTGTGTTAACATGATCTAAGTGTTTACGATAAATATGGAGGTCATGGTTGCAGGTAAACGAGAGAGAGGAAGACTTAAACGCAGTTGGATACAAGATATCACAGACAATCTGGGAATGACTGCTGCAGACACTGAACAACTGGCACAGACAGAGCAAACTTCAGAGTAGCTGTCTTGGGACTAAGTTCGGAAATGGACACGTCACGTGATGACGATGATCTCAGTGTTAAGGTTGTAATTTATTTCATTAAGTTTTGAGCATTTATCTGGATGTAGAACCTACTATCTATATCCTTAACTGTGGTCCAGTAAATGTCCTAAAGTCACATGACCTCTAATCCGAAGATCATGAAATCTAGTCTGAAGTACTGACAATGTGGGAGAAGCTCGAGCAAGGAAAACAAAATCTCCTCTAAAACTGATAGTTTTTTATATTTTAACAAGTTCAATTGAGAATTTTAGAACGAATGTGGTTTTGTATGTGCTTAAGCTCTCTCCTCTTTTCTTTCTCTCTCTACCAATTTCTCAAAAAATCTCTCTACCTATTTCTCACTAAACTTCTCTACCTATTTCTCAAGAATATCTCTCTACCTATTTCTCCCTAATCCACTCTACCTATTTCTCCTTAACCCTTTCTATATATATCTCACAAATTCATTGTATCTATTTTTCACAAACTCGCTTTACCCAATTCTCACAAACACCCTCTACCCATTTCTCACTAAAACTCTCATCCCATTTCTCACAAATACTCCCTACCATTTTCTCACAAATACTCCAAACCCATTTATCACAAACACTCTCTACCGATTTCTCACAAATACTCTTTACCCATTTCTCACAAATACTCTCTACCCATTTCTCACAAAAACTCTTTACCTATTTCTCACGAACACTCTCTACCCATTTTTCACAAACACTCACTAACCATTTCTCACAAATACTCTCTACCTATTTCTCATAATCACCCTCTACCTTTTTCTGACAAATACTCTCGACCCATTTCTCACAAACACTCACTAACCATTTCTCACAAATACTCTCTACCCGTTTCTCACGAACACTCTCTACCCATTTTTCACAAACACTCACTAACCATTTCTCACAAATACTCTCGACCCATTTCTCACAAATCTCCTTATTCCTTTGACCCCAGCATGAGCAAGTTCGCAGACAAAGTTGAAAGATCAAGGCTGGTTCACTTCTACAAAATTGGACTTTCAGATACAGCAGGAAGTAAAAACGGTTGGAAGCTAAACAATCTAGATGGTATACGAGCAATGTTGGGACACCAGAACAAGACAATCGACGGTTGGAAGCTACACACTCTGGGTGGTATACGAGCAATGTTGGGACACCAGAACAAGACAATCGACTGTTGAAAGCTAAACAATCTAGATGGTATACGAGCAATGTTCCAGAACAAGACAATCGACGGTTGGAAGCTAAACAATCTAGATGGTATACGAGCAATGTTCCAGAACAAGACAATCGACGGTTGGAAGCTACACACTCTGGGTGGTATACGAGCAATGTTCCAGAACAAGACAATCGACGGTTGGAAGCTAAACAATCTAGATGGTATACGAGCAATGTTCCAGAACAAGACAATCGACGGTTGGAAGCTAAACAATCTAGATGGTATACGAGCAATGTTCCAGAACAAGACAATCGACGGTTGGAAGCTAAACACTCTGGGTGGTATACGAGCAATGTACAATCGACGGTTGGAAGCTAAACAATCTAGATGGTATACGAGCAATGTTCCAGAACAAGACAATCGACGGTTGGAAGCTAAACAATCTAGATGGTATACGAGCAATGTTGGCACACCAGAACAAGACAATCGACGGTTGGAAGCTAAACAATCTAGATGGTATACGAGCAATGTTGGCACACCAGAACAAGACAATCGACGGTTGGAAGCTAAACAATCTAGATGGTATACGAGCAATGTTGGCACACCAGAACAAGACAATCGACGGTTGGAAGCTAAACAATCTAGATGGTACACGAGCAATGTTGGGACACCAGAACAAGACAATCGACGGTTGGAAGCTAAACACTCTGGGTGGTACACGAGCAATGTTGGGACACCAGAACAAGACAATCGACGGTTGGAAGCTAAACACTCTGGGTGGTACACGAGCAATGTTGGGACACCAGAACAAGACAATCGACGGTTGGAAGCTAAACACTCTGGGTGGTACACGAGCAATGTTGGGACACCAGAACAAGACAATCGACGGTTGGAAGCTAAACACTCTGGGTGGTACACGAGCAATGTTGGGACACCAGAACAAGACAATCGACGGTTGGAAGCTAAACACTCTGGGTGGTACACGAGCAATGTTGGGACACCAGAACAAGACAATCGACGGTTGGAAGCTAAACACTCTGGGTGGTACACGAGCAATGTTGGGACACCAGAACAAGACAATCGACTTAAAATGGATATTGAAAGCGCAGAATGGTCGTCAATCTTAGAGATGTGCAAATCTGGCCAACTGAATTGAGTTAAGCAGCTGATCGTTGAGTATCACGTGACTGATGTTTCACTACAGTATCCGTTACAAAAACTTCAAGCATTGCAGTCCATTGAGAAAGCTGGATTTAAACGATATTACGTACATAAAAGTCGCGAGTGTGGTAACATGATCGAAGGGTTTCCAATTTTAAGAAGTAGCTGTTACAAAGTCCATTATATACTATGAAGACAACTTCGATAGCGAATATGTTTATTTGCTTGTATTAACATGGCTCATCGTATATCCCTAGACCGGCCGTACGCTAATCTTACGGCCTGTTGTTTGATGTGCGACGGGGATAATCTGACGACTAACTGTGTGTTTATATGTTCGGAATTGGAGTCAACAACGATGGCCTAACATCATCAAGCGCTATACATTTTTTAAAAATACGACGATCATCATTTTTACGAGGACGTGAACTTCAGATATATGGTGGGTAGGCTGCGGGAACAATTGAAGGCTATGATGAAAAGTGTTCCTTGTTGCAGTTTCCTTATATTCCTAAACGGCTTGTTGCAGGAGCTACTGAGTTAAGTCTCTGTGCATACCGTGAGCTGTGTGTCTCATCCGTTTTGATCATGTTTTGATATTCCAATTGTTTACGATGAATGATTATATCGTATGACAGGGGCTGTGTTGGCTGTGTTCACATTCTGCACGGTTTCACCTTATGTCTTTTGGCGTGTGCTGAGACTGCTACGATGGGAACTACAGTTACCTTTCTTTGTTTGGGAGATGAGATTCGGATGATTACGCTGGCACGGGCGGTTGAGCAATTATGGATTTTAATTCGTTTGCAGTGATACCGGAGCCTTCCATAAACGAACAAACAAAAAATTCTTACAAATACTCTCTACCCATTGCTCACAAACACTCTCTACCCATTGCTCACAAACACTCTCTACCTATTTCTCCTTAACACTCTCTACCCATTTTTCACAAACACTCTCTACCCATTTCTCACAAACACCCTCTACCCATTTCTGACAAATAGTCTCTACCGATTCCTCACAAACACTCTCTACCCATTGCTCATAAACACTCTCTACCTATTTCTCCTTAACACTCTCTACCCATTTCTCACAAACACCCTCTACCCATTTCAGACAAATACTCTGTACCCATTTCTCACAAATACTCTCTACATATTTCTGACGAACACTCTCTACCCATTTTTCTCAATCACTTACTAACCATTTCTCACAAAAACTCTGTACCCATTTCTCACAAATATTCTATACCAATTTCTCAGAAATACTCTCTACCCATTTCTCATAAACACCCTCTGCCCATTTCTCACAAAAACTCTCTACCCATTTCTCACAAACACCCTCTACCCATTTCTCACAAATACTCTCTTCCCATTTCTCACAACCCCCCCCCCTCTACCCATTTCTGACAAATACTCTCTGCCCATTTCTCACAAACACTCTCTACCTATTTCTGACGAACACTCTCTACCCATTTTTTTCAAAAACTCTCTACCCATTTCTCACAAAAACTCTCTACCCATTTCTCACAAATACTCGCTACCCATTTCTCACAAATACTCTCTACCATTTTCTCACAAACACTCTCTACCCATTTCTCACAAAAACTCTCTACCCATTTCTCACAAATACTCTCGACCCATTTCTCACAAATACTCTCTACCCATTTCTCACAAACACTCTCTACCCATTTCTCACAAATACTCTCTACCCATTTCTCACAAATACTCTCTACCCATTTCTCACAAACACTCTCTACCCATTTCTCACAAATACTCTCTACCTATTGCTCACGAACACTCTCTAACCATTTCTCACAAACACTCTCTACCCATTTCTGACAATACTCTCTACCCATTTCTCACAAACACTCTCTACCTATTTCTGACGAACACTCTCTACCCATTTTTTTCAAACACTCTCTACCCATTTTTTCTCAAACACTTACTAACCATTTCTCACAAATACTCTCTACCCATTTCTCACAAATACTCTCTACCCATTTCTCACAAACACTCTCTACCCATTTCTCACAAATACTCTCTACCCATTTCTCACAAATACTCTCTACCCATTTCTCACAAACACTCTCTACCCATTTCTCACAAATACTCTCTACCTATTGCTCACGAACACTCTCTACCCATTTCTCACAAACACTCCCTACCTATCTTTATACGCGAATATGTAAAGTTTGTCCTCGACTGTTTACTTGAGCAATGAACACGAGTTGTGATAGTTTATTTCCACAGAAATGAAAAGAGCACAAATTGAGATAGTTTATTTACACAAAAAAGAAATGTTTGAAGCTCTCTTCACGTTTGTCCTCTTTAATCTGCTTATTATTTAGTAGGTGAGAATAAATATAAAGAGCTCTGTTTCCCCCAGGCATTAATAATCAAACTGTTCACAACCTACAGCTGGACTTTCCAGTGCCTCTCGTCAAACACTTGACGGATGCTATTTTTCTTACATTACAGCACAAGCCCTTGGTAATTGTACCCTCGCCATAGGGCTCCAGCAACCGTGATGTTTTTCCGCTTTTATACGGCCTCCCCATGGTTTCCTCAGCCATTGCACCGAACGATTCTCGCTGAGATTTGGATGGTGCAGGATACAGAGCAGTACAAGCGAGAGCTTGAGTTAGTGAACCTTGCGGTTTGCTCTTTTGCAATGATGATATAAAGCATAGATTGAATGCCCTGGCGTTTGAAACGATCCTCATTTTTTTTCTCTCTGCCCATTGAATATCAAATGTATACTTGCTCTTAAAAGCAAGTTTTTTTCTTATTTTATTTAGCGCGCAGTGAAAATAAGGAGCCAGTATACCGTAGCTTAAGTTTCAATTAAATGTATGTTTGGGAACCATTCCCGTGGCCCTATCCTGCTCTGTGGATAGTGAGCGGACCAGAACGCCCTATTATCAAAGACGAGATGAAATCTCTTCAACCTTAAATTTGCCTCATCTAATACTCTCATTCTTTTCTGGTTTTTAAGTGTGAGCTCTCCGGTGGGTGTTCAGAGTTTGTGTAACACGTTTTATGTGCCCATTCAAAAGGCTCGATTTTCCAGATTGGCGCTTCTATAGACCGGTTTCAGCGCGGAATGTCCCTCCCAGGGGCGGTTTACACACGTGCGCGGATTCTTTAGTTTGGGGTTGAGTGTGATAGCGGGGGTCTTGCAGCGCCCTTGTCCCTAAACAAGTGTGGGAGATAACAAGTATCCCTTGGGGTCGGGTTGCTAGGATTATCGCCAGTCTCAGTTACAAGATTATGACCTCGTCAACGCAGTCACAGATTTGACAACTGTCATCATCCTTCTTGCAGCCAACATAAATGTTCATGTTGTATGTGATACTACCATAGCAGTAATTATCACAAATTTTATCATAAAAGTCATTGCTCTTTTTTATTTTTTTAAATTGATTATCACCACTGATCCTGTTATCACTTTTACCAGTAACATTATCATTATTATCACCACCACTATAAACAACTTTATCCTTACCACTACTATCAATATCACACTGGCATAGCTAGCGGGTACCCGTTCACGGAATATACTTCCGGGGTACCCTGAGGAAAAATTCAAAGATAGAGTATGTTGGGCAGTTCAGTGTTGATTTCAACATTGCTCTGGCAAATCCTGCGGCGCAGCTGGCACCAAACTGTTAGACCTTTGCATCGCTCGGCTGTGTGGAAAAAAGCAACATGATGCATGGGCAACAACTTGTCTCTTTATTTTATTGCACAAACTCGCGCACTGGAGAGGTGACTCCAGAATCGCCATTTTGGTGTGGACAAAAAGCAGACAGATCCATAGAACAAGAGAATACACTGCGAAGGGAAAGAAAAGAAAAAATAGCGTTGCTAGGGACGCTGAAAGATCCATAGTCAACTATGACTGACGCTGGCTGCTACTACTGCTACAATGACATTCTTGTTATTATCATCATAGGACGCCATCACCGACGCAACTAACATTACTACTATCACCACCAAACGCTAATTCATAATGAACTCATACTACCACATATTCAGGGACACATGTCAGTATATCACAACCAATCAATATCACTACCATCATTGTCAATTAAACAACCATTATCATCACTATCATATCAACCATAATTATCACTGTAACCGCTACCATTAGAATCCCCACCACAACCATATAGATCCATTGTATTCTCTCCATAATATTACTTTCATTGCAGTTAGAAAGTCCCATATCCGCTCCAACTCATGAATCCCTCAAAGTGCGTCGGTAAGTTCTGTTGACAAAGACGACATCCATGCATGCCTGAATCGACTTCATCGAAAATAAAGTTTTTACACATTCACTTCCATACTCCAGTTACCTCAGGAATTTAAAATAAACAAAGCAACCAAAACAGTTTCAACGATGAAGCTAGTCTCTGACAAAAATGCAGCAGCATCGAAGGACGCCATTGTCAGTTGTGTAGTTAGCAAGACCGACCTCCGTGCCAGCCATAATTAGTTGAATATGTGACAATTTCTTATGACATCATTGAAAAAAGGATCATCGAAGTTGCTTCACTACTCCAGTGCATTCAAAGAGGAAAGAAAAAAGCCACATACAAATGTCAAACAATGAAAAATGGTACTAGTGATTGCACTCTTGTCTAAATCGATCGACACTACCATTGTCATTAACGCCATTAATAGTATCGCCAAACCATCATTAAAGATTGTCATATAAGTACCACTATCACCATCAGTACCACTGCCATTATCATCATCGGTACCACTACCATTATCACCATCAGTACCACTACCATTATCACCATCAGTACCACTACCATTATCACCATCAGTACCACTACCATTATCATCATCAGTACCACTACCATTATCACCATCAGTACCACTACCATTATCACCATCAGTACCACTACCATTATCACCATCAGTATCACTACCATTATCATAATCAGTACCACTACCATTATCACCATCAGTACCACTACCATTATCACTATCAGTACCACTACCATTATCACCATCAGTATCACTATTAATATCATCATCGGTACCACTACCATTATCACCATCAGTACCACTACCATTATCACCATCAGTACCACTACCATTATCACCATCAGTACCACTACCATTATCATCATCAGTACCACTACCATTATCACCATCAGTACCACTACCATTATCACCATCAGTACCACTACCATTTTCACCATCAGTATCACTACCATTATCATCATCAGTACCACTACCATTATCACCATCAGTACCACTACCATTATCACCATCAGTACCACTACCATTATCACCATCAGTATCACTATTAATATCACCATCAGTACCACTAACATTATCACCATCAGTACCACTACCATTATCACTATCAGTACCACTATCACCATCAGTCCCACGACCATTATCATCATCAGTACCACTACCATTATCATCATCATCATCTGTACTACGACCATTATCACCATCGGTACCACGAAAATTATTATCATCATTACCACTGTTGCTGTCATCATCATCATTACCACTATTGCATCATCATCATCATTACCACTCTTGCTATCATCATCATCATGACTACTATTGCTATCATCATCATTACCACTATTGCTATCATAATCATCATTACCATTATTGCTATCATCAGTACCACGATACCACTATTGCTATCATCATCATTACTACTATTGCTATCATCATCATTACCACTATTGCTATCATCATCATTACCACTATTGCTATCATCATCATTACCACTATTGCTATCATCATCATCATAATTACCACTATTGCTATCATCATCATCATTACTACTATTGCTATCATCATCATCATTACCACTATTGCTATCATAATCATCATTACCATTATTGTTATCATTAGTACCACGATACCACTAATGATATCATCATCATCATTACCACTATTGCTATCATCATTATTACCACTATTGCTATTATCATCATTACCACTATTGCTATCATCATCATCATTACCACTATTGCTATCATCATCATTACCACTATTGCTATCATCATCATCGTTACCACTATTGTTATCATCATCATCAAAAGTACCACTGCCGCTGTAATCGTCATAACGAAAGCCGATTGATTATCCCGCTGTGTTTATTCATGAGCGTGTCTGTTCATTGTGTTATTTTATTGTTCACACCAGCATTCACTTCATTTGAAGACTAATGAGCATATTGTCTGAGAAGTAAGATACTAGATTTCTCTATTTGAAAAGACTCCACAGCAAGTTGTGGTACACAGGAACGAACGCGCAGACAAATTAGCTAAAGAGGGAGGGAGATTACCACAAGAGAACCATCCGCTCAGTTATGATGAAGCCAAATCCATCCTCAAAGGCCAGTACCATGAAAAATGGAAATGAGAACACCCAAAGCATAATGAGAGGGACGGATACCATCAACTATCAAGGAGGGAACAAGTCATCATACTCCGCCTATGCACTGGCCACAATAGAATGAGGAATCACATGTTCACCAAATTCAAAATAGGTACAACCAGCCTATGCCACTGTACACTGGACAATATGACTACAAAACATGTTCTACAGGATTGCCCCCAGTACACAGACCTGAGAAGAGCAATGTGGTCTACGCCCACCTCCCTGGAGGAAAAACTATATGGGGCAATCGAATCACTCAAACAGACAGCTGACTTCATGAGAGAGTCTAGAATCCTACTCTGATTGAGTCTTGATCGTAGAGAGAGAGAGAGAGAGAGAAAGATAAGTTGTGGTATGGTCTGAGCAGCCAACAACTATCACTAAAAGTGGACTCACAAGAACAAATTGGTTTGGGCAAACATTGTTTTCTGTATGAATCCTAGTCTTTGGTGTTCTTGTTTGTTCTACTGTCCGCTTCTCTTAATGCATCTCTCGGTTCTCAGTAATGGATTTACTTTTATTTTATTTGTTTTTAACTAGCTGTAAAAAAGAAATGTGTTAAAAGAAATAGCGCACGGAACATGGCTTTCGATAATAAACATAAAAGTGCAATCATAGAAACAAATAAGATAGAAGAGTGAAGCATAGAATGAAGCTGAATAAATAATAAATCAAAAACACCTGCGATAAATATTCTTATGTAACACTTACATTCAAAGACACTGATGTATTTATCTTCAGATTTGTCGATCGTCCATGTTTCACGCCCATACCTTGTTATGGTGAAAAATAAAGGCAAGGCATGCTGAATATCTGAAGCCACATAAAAGACAAACATAATATCTGAAGCCACATAAAAGACAAACATAATATCCGATGCCACATAAAGGACAAATATAATATGTGAAGCCACATAAAGGACAAACATAATATCCGATGCCACATAAAGGACAAATATAATATGTGAAGCCACATAAAGGACAAACATAATATCCGATGCCACATAAAGGACAAACATAATATCCGATGCCACATAAAGGACAAACATAATATCCGATGCCACATAAAGGACAAATATAATATGTGAAGCCACATAAAGGACAAACATAATATCTGAAGCCACATAAAGGACAAACATAATGTCCGATACCACATAAAGGACAAATATAATATGTGAAGCCACATAAAGGACAAACATAATATCTGAAGCCACATAAAGAACAAACATAATATCAGAAGCCACATAAAGGACAAACATAATATCCGATGCCACATAAAGGACAAACAGAATATCTGAAGCCACATAAAGGATAAATATAATATCCGATACCACATAAAGGACAAACATAATATCCGATGCCACACAAAGGACAAACAGAATACCTGAAGCCACATAAAGGATAAATATAATATCCGATACCACATAAAGGACAAACATAATATCCGATGCCACATAAAGGACAAACATAATATGTGAAGCCACATAAAGGACAAACAGAATATCTGAAGCCACATAAAGGACAAACAGAATATCTGAAGCCACATAAAGGACAAACATAATATCCGATGCCACATAAAGGACAAACATAATATCCGATGCCACATAAAGGATAAACATAATATCCGATGCCACATAAAGGACAAACATAATATCTGAAGCCACATAAAGGACAAACATAATATCTGATGTCACATAAAGGACAAATATAATATGTGAAGCCACATAAAGGATAAATATAATATCTGAAGCCACATAAAGGACAAACATAATATCTGATGTCACATAAAGGACAAATATAATATCTGAAGCCACATAAAGGACAAACATAATATCTGATGTCACATAAAGGACAAATATATTATGTGAAGCCACATAAAGGACAAACATAATATCCGATGCCACATAAAGGACAAACATAATATCCGATGCCACATAAAGGACAAACATAATATCTGAAGCCACATAAAGGACAAACATAATATGTGAAGCCACATAAAGGACAGACATAATATCCGATGCCACATAAAGGACAAACATAATATCCGATGCCACATAAAGGACAAGATTAATATCTGAAGCCACATAAAGGATAAATATAATATCTGATGTCACATAAAGGACAAATATAATATGTGAAGCCACATAAAGGATAAATATAATATCTGAAGCCACATAAAGGATAAATATAATATCCGATGCCACATAAAGGACAGACATAATATCCGATGCCACATAAAGGACAAACATAATATCCGATGCCACATAAAGGACAAACATAATATCAGAAGCCACACAAAAGACAAACAGAATATCTGAAGCCACATAAAGGATAAACATAACATCGGATGTCACACAAAAGACAAACATAATATCTGAAGCCACATAAAGGATAAACATAACATCGGATGTCACACAAAAGACAAACATAATATCGGATGTCACATAAAGGACAGACATAACATCGGATGTCACATAAAGGACAAACATAATATCGGATGTCACACAAAAGACAAACATAATATCGGATGTCACATAAAGGACAAACATAATATCGGATGTCACATAAAGGACAGACATAACATCGGATGTCACATAAAGGACAGACATAATATCGGATGTCACATAAAGGACAGACATAATATCGGATGTCACATAAAGGACAAACATAATATCTGAAGCCACATAAAGGACAAACATAACATCGGATGTCACATAAAGGATAAACATAATATCAGATGCCACCTTATTTGAGACAAACCACTTCAGTTTTCGTGAACTTTGGAAGACTCAACGGGATAAGGAAGAGGTGCATTAACATGACATGACGCTGAAGGTGGTGGAAATGCAAGCGGAGAGCAAAATCACGTAATCAAGGGAAAGAGGTGTCAAAGACAGACGGATACGGTATTTGCTAACTTTGGTCATTGACTCGTAGCTGATTGTATTGGTGCTCTAGATCTCATCTGTAATCAGGAAAGGGAGGTAGCCATATCTCGACCATGTAATGTGATAACAGATAACTAAAGATTTGCACAACAATCCCTCAAATGGAAAACGAATGGTAGAAAAATACAAACAAGAACACGAGGCGAGAAGCAACTTCAACGGGCATCAGTTCCCTTGCCAAGATTGAGATGCACTCCGAGGCACGTGCGAGGGGAGAGATACAACAAGGGTTCTGATCAATGTCTGAAACTCTAAAGAAAGCTCCTCGGACAGTCTAGAATTTCTTCTCAAAACGTCGTCATCGGCTCTTAAGAACAACAGACAGACAGACAGGCAGATAGACAGACAGATAGACATAGCGTCAGGTCGGACTCACATACAAGATAATATATTCACCTGCTTTGTACAATGTGCTGCCAATGTTTCAACACAGTCTATACCACAAACATAATATTGACAATTTCATGCGTCAGCTAAAGAAAGCTTCTGTTCATCGCCTGTTTTTACAAGAACTTGAAGTCATCGTAGATGCATTGTGTTCTCGATTCATCTTTCCTTCTTCGACCGACACGTCCTTCTTGAACACAACACTTTTGAATACCAGTTTGTCTTCTGTCTCGATCACCTGGCCAGACTAAGATGGTTAGTTTGTTTCTAGGAGAACCCGCAGACTAAGATGGTTAGTTTGTTTCTAGGAGAACCCGCAGACTAAGATGGTTAGTTTGTTTCTAGGAGAACCCGCAGACTAAGATGGTTAGTTTGTTTCTAGGAGAACCCGCAGACTAAGATGGTTAGTTTATTTCTAGGAGCACCGCCAGACTAAGATGGTTAGTTTGTTTCTAGGAGCACCGCCAAACTACGATGGTTAGTTTGTTTCTAGGAGCACCGTCAGACTAAGATGGTTAGTTTGTTTCTAGGAGAACCCGCAGACTAAGATGGTTAGTTTGTTTCTAGGAGCACCGCCAGACTAAGATGGTTAGTTTGTTTCTAGGAGAACCCGCAGACTAAGATGGTTAGTTTGTTTCTATGAGCACCGCCAGACTAAGCTGGTTAGTTTGTTTCTAGGAGCACCGCCAGACTAAGCTGGTTAGTGTGTTTCTAGGAGCACCGCCAGACTAAGCTGGTTAGTTTGTTTCTAGGAGCACCGCCAGACTAAGATTGTTAGTTAGTTTCTATGAGCACCGCCAGACTAAGCTGGTTAGTTTGTTTCTAAGAGCGCCGCCAGACTAAGATGGTTAGTTTGTTTCTATGAGCACCGCCAGAATAAGCTGGTTAGTTTGTTTCTAGGAGCACCGCCAGACTGAGCTGGTTAGTTTGTTTCTACGAGCACCGCCAAGAGGTGGGCTAGGAAGATTAGAGTTCTCATCGCCGGAGGCTTTCAGTTCTGGTTCTGGCAAGCGCCTTCACACTTTACTCATACTCCTCTAACTTCTTTTTTTTTGTTTTACGCCTGTTCTTGTTGAGGCAGTCTGACTTGTCAAATGAAGTACGCGCTCTTTTTTTCGTTACTGAAATAGTTTTTAATAAAAAGAACGAGATTAACGTGTTTTGTTAGTTTCTGTCCGTATATGTGTTAGTTTCTGTCTGTGTTAGTTTCTGTTCCTGTCTGTGTTAGTTTCTGCCCGTGTCTATGTTAGTTTATGTCCGTTTCAATGTTAGTTTATGTCCGTGTCTATGTTTGTTTATGTCCGTGACTATGTTAGTTTCTGTCCGTGTATGTGTTAGTTTCTGTCTGTGTTAGTTTCTGTCCATGTCTGTGTTAGTTTCTCTTTCTGTCTGTGTTAGTTTCTGTCAGTGTCTATGTTAGTTTATGTCCGTATCTGTGTTAGTTTCTGTTCCTGTCTGTGTTAGTTTCTGTCCGTGTCTATGTTAGTTTATGTCCGTGTCTGTGTTAGTTTCTGTATGTGTCTAAGTTAGTTTCTGTCCATGTCTGTGTTAGTTTCTGTCAGTGTCTATGTTAGTTTCTGTCCGTGTCTATGTTAGTTTCTGTCCATGTCTGTGTTAGTTTCTGTTCCTGTCTGTGTTAGTTTCAGTCAGTGTCTATGTTAGTTTCTGTCAGTGTCTGTGTTAGTTTCTGTCCATGTCTGTGTTAGTTTCTGTCCGTGTCTATGTTAGTTTCTGTCCGTGTCTAGGTTAGTTTCTGTCCATGTCTGTGTTAGTTTCTGTCAGTGTCTATGTTAGTTTCTGTCCGTGTCTATGTTAGTTTCTGTCCATGTCTGTGTTAGTTTCTGTTCCTGTCTGTGTTAGTTTCAGTCAGTGTCTATGTTAGTTTCTGTCAGTGTCTGTGTTAGTTTCTGTCCATGTCTGTGTTAGTTTCTGTCCGTGTCTATGTTAGTTTCTGTCCGTGTCTAGGTTAGTTTCTGTCCATGTCTGTGTTAGTTTCTGTCCGTGTCTATGTTAGTTTCTGTTCATGTCTGTGTTAGTTTCTGTTCCTGTCTGTGTTAGTTTCTGTCCGTGTCTATGTTAGTTTATGTCCGTGTCTGTGTTAGTTTATGTCCGTGTCTATGTTAGTTTCTGTCCATGTCTGTGTTAGTTTCTGTTCGTGTCTATGTTAGTTTCTGTCCGTGTCTATGTTAGTTTCTGTCCGTGTCTGTGTTAGTTTCTGTCCATGTCTGTGTTAGTTTATGTTCCTGTCTGTGTTAGTTTCTGTCCGTGTCTATGTTAGTTTCTGTCCATGTCTGTGTTAGTTTATGTTCCTGTCTGTGTTAGTTTCTGTCCGTGTCTATGTTAGTTTCTGTCCGTGTCTGTGTTAGTTTCTGTCCATGTTTCTGTCCATGTCTGTGTTAGTTTCTGTCCATGTCTGTGTTAGTTTATGTTCCTGTCTGTGTTAGTTTCTGTCCGTGTCTATGTTAGTTTCTGTCCGTGTCTGTGTTAGTTTCTGTCCATGTCTGTGTTAGTTTCTGTCCGTGTCTGTGTTAGTTTCTGTCTATGTCTGTGTTAGTTTATGTTCCTGTCTGTGTTAGTTTATGTTCCTGTCTGTGTTAGTTTCTGTCCATGTCAGTGTTAGTTTCTGTCCATGTCTGTGTTAGTTTCTGTCCATGTCTGTGTTAGTTTCTGTCCGTGTATGTGTTAGTTTATGTTCCTGTCTGTGTTAGTTTCTGTCCATGTCTGTGTTAGTTTCTGTCCATGTCTGTGTTAGTTTATGTTCCTGTCTGTGTTAGTTTATGTTCCTGTCTGTGTTAGTTTCTGTCCATGTCTGTGTTAGTTTATGTTTCTGTCTGTGTTAGTTTATGTTCCTGTCTGTGTTAGTTTCTGTCCATGTCTGTGTTAGTTTATGTTCCTGTCTGTGTTAGTTTATGTTCCTGTCTGTGTTAGTTTCTGTCCATGTCTGTGTTAGTTTATGTTCCTGTCTGTGTTAGTTTCTGTCCATGTCTTTGTTAGTTTATGTTCCTGTCTGTGTTAGTTTATGTTCCTGTCTGTGTTAGTTTCTGTCCATGTCTGTGTTAGTTTCTGTCCATGTCTGTGTTAGTTTCTGTCCATGTCTGTGTTAGTTTCTGTCCATGTCTGTGTTAGTTTCTGTCCATGTCTGTGTTAGTTTCTGTCCATGTCTGTGTTAGTTTCTGTCCATGTCTGTGTCTCAGAAAAGTTTTAAGTCGCAATGTCGGATCTTTGTTGTTACTATTTTTAATCACCATAAACATGTAACCACAACACTTTTGTGTCCACATATTTTCTGACAATTATCCCATTTGTCGTATGTTGATGCTCGCTGTTGTCTACACCAGATTTATTACAAGTGGTACTGTAAGACTTGTAGGAGCTGTCTCAGATATATTACTAGTGAAATTTAAGATACATGTTTACTGTATTAAATCAGGAATATTTGTTTTGAACCATGGAAATAGAATGACTGTGTTCTGCCTCACCGGCGTGTTGAACTAGACAGCTTCGTCTATGTTGAACGAACTACTTAACACATAGATTCAGCATTTAAAATGAATACTTTCCAACTATTCGCGAAGAGTCGATCCCTTCTAATCGTGCACTTCACTTAAAGACGAATAACTTGAGGCAGGGAGTCTGACAAGAGTTCTCCACTTCAGAAGCATTGCCAGTGTCGAGGTTTCTCTTTACACCATACAGTCTGGCCCTAGTACGTCTAGAAGATTATTTAACGAGCTTTAAGAGGTGGGGCGCCAAAAGACAGATTATCGTGTCTTGCTTCGCAAAGTCATAATAGAGAGAAGTGCCTTGAAGAGCCCGGCTCTCACGAAAAGCCATCATCTCTGCGGATCTATGGACGGTGAAGGAGAAAGGGCCCAAGTGAAGGGGATTATAGGCACTACTTCGTTCTGCGGTAAGTCTTTAATTGAGTAGTTGTAAAGTTTGTATTTGAGAGAGAGTCTTGACAAAGGTTATTGCTGCTACAAATTTACTCAATCGTGTAAGCAAACATGCTTCATGGACAGAAAACGGCCAAACTCTTTGACTTGATCTGCTGATCTTTTCTTCTGGGCTTCAATATGAGCAAACACAGGAAACACTGCTGCCTCCCACAGAGCAAACAAGATGGCCGCGACAAGAATTGTGGGTGACGGGTGCGACAGAATATTAATGCTCGACTCGGGTTAAACGAAAACAAATGCAGTGTCAAGTTCTAGGGTCACCCTTAAAATCAACAGAACCCGTCTGATTGGTTGTTCATAAGAGGACCGGAGACGAGGAAAAGACGAACCGAGGGGTCTGTAATGGCGAAATGATTTCAACGGCGTGTAATGCCAAGAACTGGCTTGCAACGACCGTAGACGGAGCTGTAGCTTTCATGCGTAGTAAAATGTTTAGAAGCTCAGGGCAGATGGTAGAAAAACAGGGAACTAACGTGTATAGAGAGTCCTCATTATTGTCGTCACAGATCCCTTTCACTGTCGCCATTTTGAGCGGCTTTCTGAATCCTAACCTTCCAGCAAATGGAATCTTTATGCAAATGAGAGCGGGATGGAAAGCAAGCGTGGACGAGTGGGCTTAAACAATCTCGCGGTCCCTTACTAATCTCGTTACGAGTTTCTCTAGCCCTCGTTCGCTGTCGGCGACGAGGATAAAGCGTTATAGAAACCGCCGATATTTCAATAAACATCGATCTATTCAAACTTGATTTGCAATTTATTTCAGCCGGTGCCAAAGGTCAAAGATGTCCACGGTTCTTTGCCCTGGTCGTACATTGTTATCTGTGTTATTGTACCCCCCGTAGATCACAGTCCTTGTTGGGAGAGATTTATCTACCATGGGAAGGGGCGAAGAGTTAACGTTTGAAGGTGGACAGAAAGTAGAAGACGACGAATATTTATTAGTGATATTATTACAGGGAACCAGGGAACATATTCCCTGTGTGTGAACGCTGAGTAGTGTCATTGTGATCATTATGAGATCAGACAATAAAGGCAATGCCTGTCGATGATTTAAGAATGATTCACTCTAATAGTGAAGTTGTCCTAGCTTTGTTCTGTAGAGCTGATCTAACAGAAGACGGCTTTTTCCAGGGACCGACAAAGCTCTTATAACCGACACACATTTTTAGGCGGTGCAAAGTTTTTCTCCGTGCATGACATTCATCACTACGTGCCCAAAGTCTCACACTGTACACCTCTGCCTCTACTTTTCCCTGCCATGTTTTGGGTTGTTTCTCCTACCTATCTCCATGACAGTTATTGCCACAGCGTGTGCAATAAGTTTATGACCAGTCAAACTCCAACGTTTTCCTGTTATCGCCACACTGGTTACATATCTTAAGCAGTTTATAGTTGCTTATTTTATTTAGGAGAGTGTTTCCCAAAGTGGTTGTAATTATATTTTATTAAATTTGTTTTGCTTCATTCAAATTCATACAGAAATACTAAAGTCACCCCAATCTCACATGTTTCGCTTTTGTGCCGTGCCGTATCTTCGTTGATATATCTTCTAAAAGTAATCAAATAGCTATAAAGTGTTCGAAACAAAACGACTATTAAAGGTGATGCTGTCCAAACAATTCGATATAATACAAAACAAACTGTCTGAAACAATACAGGACAAACAATTAGAAGCAAATACGGAACAAACTACTGAAAACAATACGGTACACACTATTGAAAACAATACGGTACACACTATTGAAAATAATACAGTACACACTATTGAAAATAATACAGTACACACCATTGAAAATAATACAGTACACACTATTGAAAATAATACAGTACACACTATTGAAAATAATACGGTACACACTATTGAAAATAATACAGTACACACTATTGAAAATAATACAGTACACACTATTGAAAATAATACAGTACACACTATTGAAAATAATACGGTACACACTATTGAAAACAATACGGTACACACTATTGAAAACAATACAGTACACACTATTGAAAACAATACGGTACACACTATTGAAAACAATACAGTACACACTATTGAAAATAATACAGTACACACTATTGAAAATAATACGGTACACACTATTGAAAACAATACAGTACACACTATTGAAAATAATACAGTACACACTATTGAAAACAATACGGTACACACTATTGAAAACAATACAGTACACACTATTGAAAATAATACAGTACACACTATGAAAATAATACAGTACACACTATTGAAAGCAATACGGAACACACGATTGCAAACAATATATTAAAACAAAACTATTATTAACTTCATGAAAAACTACTAAAAACAATACAAAATAAAAATGCTTAAAGGCCTTTTCTCTTGCCCATCTATATGTATCTTCTTTCTCTCCCTCTGCCTTACCCCTGAAATGGACTATATTCTTCGTTGTTTTGTTGATTCCACATTGCCAGTCTTTTAGCATAATTTGAGATCTGGGACTGTTTTCTCTTCTTGAACTTAGCTATTTGTGTCTACATTGCGTAGCCTCTCTCTGGGACCATGAGTATGACGTAGCAGGGTCGGGTCTTCACATTTATGTTGCCAGAATTCTGCTTTTCTTGATAGTGTACGATGTTAATGGTTCTCCTGTCCATCTCTTCTTTGACTATCAGCTCCAGCTTCTTTGTTCTCGGTTTAATGGAATGAGTGATGGTTTAATGTGCAGAGGATACAGAAGATCGTGTATTGCTGAGATGGTGTAGAACCTAATGATGAGTTATAGATAATATATAATGGAAGAATTTCTGTACGCAGCTTTCAAGATATCTTGTGTAATGAGAGAGTGAGAAGTAGTTGCATCTGTACACATGACTGAGTAACGTCTTACAGTGATGTCCCATCGAGTAACGTATTACAGTGATGACTCTCAGCGAGTAACGTGTTATAGTGATGTGTCTCAGCGAGTAACGTGTTATAGTGATGTGTCTCATCGAGTAACGTGTTATAGTGATGTGTCTCATCGAGTAACGTATTACAGTGATGACTCTCAGCGAGTAACGTGTTATAGTGATGTGTCTCATCGAGTAACGTGTTATAGTGATGTGTCTCAGCGAGTAACGTGTTATAGTGATGTGTCTCAGCGAGTAACGTGTTATAGTGATGTGTCTCAGCGAGTAACGTGTTATAGTGATGTGTCTCAGCGAGTAACGTGTTATAGTGATGTGTCTCAGCGAGTAACGTGTTATAGTGATGTGTCTCATCGAGTAACGTGTTATAGTGATGTGTCTCATCGAGTAACGTGTTATAGTGATGTGTCTCATCGAGTAACGTGTTATAGTGATGTGTCTCAGCGAGTAACGTGTTATAGTGATGTGTCTCAGCGAGTAACGTGTTATAGTGATGTGTCTCATCGAGTAACGTGTTATAGTGATGTGTCTCATCGAGTAACGTGTTATAGTGATGTGTCTCATCGAGTAACATGTTATAGTGATGTGTCTCATCGAGTAACGTGTTATAGTGATGTGTCTCAGCGAGTAACGTGTTATAGTGATGTGTCTCAGCGAGTAACGTGTTATAGTGATGTGTCTCAGCGAGTAACGTGTTATAGTGATGTGTCTCAGCGAGTAACGTGCAGTGGCGTATACTGGTTTTTGGGGTCTGGGCTACCGCTGATATAATAAATAAAGACATACATTATATTCAGTAGGCTAACATGAAGTAATATTTGCTAATGATTTCACTACATTTTAAATTACTTACTTATTTATATGTAAACTCTATCCGCCTTGTTTGGGACGAAAATGTCTCAATGACTTTGTCATTGAAAGTACTGTTGGGTTGGTTTCTAAGTTTCTGAAAGAATGATTTCTCAATGAACATTATTGCCAAACGAGATAAGCGTTCTTGTGTCTGAGTTGAGCGACAATAAGATTTGATTATCTTGAGAGAGAAAAAGTTCTTTCTGCAGATGCTGATGCGCATAACGTAGTTATAAATAGGTTAGGAAGTTCCGGTAATCAAAGTTTCACTTTCACTTTGTAACGATTCTGACTGGCTAGAGTTAAAATAACACATGAAACCGCATTAGTATAGAGGTAGCTCTCGTCCTTATAATTTTGACGGGAAGTTTTGAATGTCAAGGTCATTAATTCTAAGTCGGAGAGAAGAGAAATGTACCGCTGATGATTAGCGGTTTCTTGTACTATTTTTTAATAGTAGTTTCGCCTTCATTCACAAACGTTATAGTGGCCGTATGAAAACCTTGCTTTAATAAATGCAAATCAAAGCAAATAAATCATATTGGCCTACGAAATGTGTAATAAAGTATTCGAAAATGTGTAAAAAAATTATGAAAAAAATATAATAAATTATCATTTTCTTTTGTATTTCGTTAATATGTTCTGGCTACCGGCAGTCGCTGCGGTCTGCGGTAGCATAGAGAATAAGCCACTGGTAACGTGTTACGTTAATATGTCTCAGCGAGTAACGTGGTGCGTTTGATATGTCTCAGCGAGTAACGTAGTACGTTTGATGTGTCTCAGCGACACACTTCTGAGACACTATCACATAGCATTCCAGGAGCAAATCTTGGTACGAGTAGGACGGGTTGATTGAAAAGACGGAATAGAAGTGCATATAACCAGCAAGCTGCATGATCTATCAGCGTGCGTACTTTGTGCCATCTATTGAGAAAAGATTGAGCACCAAAGCTATTTCACTGAGATCGATTTGAACGATGCACGCTCGGTTTTGAAAGTTGCTAGAGCTGTCTCCCACTGGCTTGCGAAGAAAGACAAGTACGTAAGAAATTGGTGAAGAAACCTCTGTAAAATGTACTGATGATACTTTGTGATTCTAAGCTAACATTGGTTACGTCTAGTCAAGCAGCTTCAAATTGCTGCTGAGTCTTTGCTAGAGCTAATTGTGTCTTCCTCAACATTGTTTTCTTGTGGCGAAGAAACGTTTCAATTCACTCTCGCAGAGATATGTACAGGCAAGTGGAAATAAAACTTGAAATGCAAGAATGGCTACGTTTTGGGCGTGACTGATACATAGCACAAAGAGAACTCGCCCGCAATTTTTTTCATAAAATAAATAACGTGCCGAAGAATCGTTTCGAAGACGTAAGAATTTGTGGGAGTGGGCGGCTACATTCAGTGAAGGATAAGTTAACTCTACAGAAGTTTTTTTATTTTTTTTTATTGACGCAGCGGAAGAGATTTCAGACACAAAATGTTTCATAGTTTGAAGAATGAATCTACATATTGATATTTATCTAACATGTAACATGTTATATATAAATGTTTAGATAATTGAACAAGGTATTTCACCAATACCAAGATGATACAAGACATGTAAAAAGAATATAGTTTGATAACAGTTGACACTAGTCAAATTGAGGGTGACGCACTGTGCGACGAAACGTACGGAAAGTGTTAAATAACGTAAAAAATGATGGGAAAAGATACAAGTCAAGGTAGTGGTGTTAAGTGAACGCTTTGCCAAGTGGCAGTTTTGTTGGTTGCTGGATCAATAAAAGCAAGCCAACATCTCAAACGGGAAAACGTTCAGTTCATTTCACTACTTTTGGTTTTGTATCTTGTCCACTTCACCACCATTGTTAACGTTATCTAATTTATCTTGTCTTCACGAACCAAAATTGTTCTTTTCGCGTAACTTAAATGTTTTTTTCTCGTATCTTAAATATTCTTTTCGCGTGTATTAAATGTCTTTTTTGCGTGTCTTACCTTCTCCATGCTTTAAATGTTCTTTCCACGTGCCTTAAATATTCTTTTCGCGTCCCTTGAATGTTCTCGTGTCGTGTCTTAAGATTTTAGCACGTTATTAACGTTTTTTGGCAAGTTTCAAATGTCCTTTTCGCGTGCCTTACTTTCCGTATGTCCTAAATATTCTTTTCGCGTACCTCAAATGTTCTGCTTTGCAGCGTTTTCGAATACACAGTTTTTAATTGTGTTCTCATAGAAACATATTTGACGGCATTTGTTAAGGGACTACCACATATAAACTTTCATTACTAAAAACAACTCACTTTTAAAAATGGTTATTTCAATAATTGTACAAGTAAAAGCCGCCCCACTCTTACTGTTGTTGGGTAATGAAGTGTTAGTGACGTCATTGTACAAGTAAAAGCCGCCCCATTCTTACTGTTGTTGGGTAATGAAGTGTTAGTGACGTCATTGTACAAGTAAAAGCCGCCCCACTCTTACTGTTTTGGGTAATGAAGTGTTAGTGACGTCATTGTACAAGTAAAAGCCGCCCCATTCTTACTGTTGTTGGGTAATGAAGTGTTAGTGACGTCATTGTACAAGTAAAAGCCGCCCCACTCTTACTGTTGTTGGGTAATGAAGTGTTAGTGACGTCATTGTACAAGTAAAAGCCGCCCCACTCTTACTGTTGTTGGGTAATGAAGTGTTAGTGACGTCATTGTACAAGTAAAAGCCGCCCCACTCTTACTGTTGTTGGGTAATGAAGTGTTAGTGACGTCATTGTACAAGTAAAAGCCGCCCCACTCTTACTGTTGTTGGGTAATGAAGTGTTAGTGACGTCATTGTACAAGTAAAAGCCGCCCCACTCTTACTGTTGTTGGGTAATGAAGTGTTAGTGACGTCATTGTACAAGTAAAAGCCGCCCCACTCTTACTGTTGTTGGGTAATGAAGTGTTAGTGACGTCATTGTACAAGTAAAAGCCGTCCCACTCTTACTGTTGTTGGGTAATGAAGTGTTAGTGACGTCATTGTACAATGTCTCAACTTCATGTTGTGGCCTGGGATGGCCAGTTTCCTTCCTCAGTGACTTTCCTTTCCAGAAAAAATCTCAAGTGCACATTTAGAGTGGTTGGGTGGACCTCAAGAGCTTTATAGGTCGGGAAAATGTTTTGATTCAACTGACATTTGAACCCGAACTTTCAGGCTGGCAGACGAGTGCACTAACCACAACACCACCGACTTCTAATAACGATAATGTTGTTTAAATGATTAGCATCATAACTGAATATTGGAATTATAACTGGAAATCTGAGGGAAACCCATTAGTCCATAGATACAATACTATATACAAAACTATATGGCCCACTGCAAGAATTACAAAAGACAGTAAACTGTATACAGGAAACGACATTGCAGATATAGACAATACTTCAGGCGAACGAAAGATGATAGACAGACAGGCAGACAGACAGATAACTGCAAATTATTTGTAAAACTGTAGTTGTATTTGTTCTTTGAAAGGTGCATTTAGGGCTAAATATAGTGGCTGCACGGTGTGTTGTTGCTCAATGACGGGATGGGTGACGCGTGTGCAAAGGGAATTTTCAGACTAAATCATTTGATGTCAGACTAACTTGAATAAGTTCGTTTCTACGTGAGTGACTCAAACTACGACCCTTTCACAGGTACACACAGCATGTTGCAAAATGTAACAAGGGCGATTACCTACAGTTTTTTTTCTGTAACCAACAAGTCCTTACCTCCGACCACTAAAACGATATTCTTAGGCAACATTTCCAGGTTTTTGGTTTAATCACAGTTGATCCATAAAGTCAAGACGACGTCCTTCTTATAGTATAGTTCAGCCAATGGTCAGGAGTTAAACATTAATACTTCTTAAATAACAGTCTAACCGTGTGTTTTAACGTGACTTAATCATTTATACTGTTCATAGCACGCTCTAACAATGTGTTTTAACGTGACTTAATCATTTATACTGTTCATAGCACGCTCTAACAACGTGTTTTAACGTGACTTAATCATTTATACTGTTCATAGCACGCTCTAACAATGTGTTTTAACGTGACTTAATCATTTATACTGTTCATAGCACGCTCTAACAATGTGTTTTAACGTGACTTAATCATTAATACTGCTCATAGCACGTTCTAACAACGTGTTTTAACGTGACTTAATCATTAATACTGCTCATAGCACGTTCTTGCAACGTGGCGTGATACTAGTGTTGTTTATAACAAGAGTATTTAACTATGAAGGGTAGAGCCTCGTGGCATTGACAGTTTGATTATTTAAGCTTTTTCATTCATTTATCTTTTTTTTTTTACATTGTTACTTATTGTATGTTCTGTTTTAATAACGGCGAAAAACAAAATCTGACAACAGAGCTGTCTACAGAAACAGATATGAGAACTTTTTAAACTGATTGTTGTCTTGTTGGACACTTTTGATTGATGTGTATCCTGAATTTAAAAAAAAAGTAATCATTTTGGTTTGCTACCAACATGGCACAAGATTTGTAAATGATGAAATAATGTTGACCAAAGCCATCTCTGAAAAAAAATGTTAATTTTTTTGGTTACACTAATTTCTGTCATTTTTATATTCTATTGATGACAGAACTATCTCTGTGGTGCTCCTGGAGTATAACGCATTAGTTTTCACGAGTTAGCATTAGTTTTCATGAGTTTGCATTGGTTTTTCGTTAAACAGAAAGAGAGTAGCCTTCTTAAATCACAAGCGCGGACCTAATGCGGATACTCTGCAAGACCTTAAAATGGCCAGAAACAAAGTCTAGTGACAACTCGACGCTGCACAAATGGGTATTAGGCTCAGCTTAGCGTCATAATACAGATCGCATCTCAAACTGGAGATCTAAGAGCAATGTATGATGGCATAATGAAAGCCCTTGGAACAAACAACACATTACTACTGCTCCACTAATAATATCTACTGAGGAGAAAATAACCGATAGAGGCAGACAGATGGAAAGATGGGTGGAACATTATTACTCTCTGCATTCTATATTTACACCAAACCCTTTAACGCCATCTAATGTCTCCCGGTTATGGAACAGTTAGATGTTTAGCCAATTGTAGATACACTTAGCAAGGCCATTAATAGCTTGGCCTCCAGTAAGGCGCCGGAACAAGATCTCTTCCGATCTGATCAAATTCTGCAAAAAGTGCACTATTACATCCCATGCTCGAGGAACTGCATCAATGCTTGAAAGAGAAAACCATTCCTCAAGATATGAGAGACTCCGTGATTGTAACTCTCTACAAAAATAAAGGAGATAGAAACAACTGCAACAACTACAGAGACATCTCCTTACTCAGCTCATTGACAAGATCTTCCCCAGAATCATATTTGGAAGACCACAGAAACACTCACAGAGCGCCTATATCATCGACAGCGATGTGGCTTTAGATCAGAAGATCAACTGCAGACATGATTTTCTCCTCACGTCTGCTTCAAGAAAAATCTAGAGAGCAGAAAAAGTCTCTCTTCTATCGACCTTACAAAAGCCTTTCACATAGTTAGCAGGGACAGTCTCTTCATAATACTATGTAAAATAGGCTGCTCTTATACTCTGTTGACGATAGTCAAAACGTTTCTTCAGGATTTGAAGGGTACCATTCACATTAACTGCAGCACATCACAACGCTTTAACATACGTAGTGGTGTCAAGCAGGGATGCGTTCTTGCTCTGATCCTATTTGAAATCTTCTTCGCTGTTCTGTTGAAATATTCATTCTCTAATGCCAACAAAGGAGTTTATCTTGACACAGGATCTGATTGCAGATTTGTTCAACCTTGCAGGACTAACAGCAAGGTCCAAAATCAGACATATCACTATTAGAGACCTGATATTTACTGACAACGCTGCACTTGTCACGCAAAGTCAAGGCCTGTAAAGCATGATAAATCGTGTTTTAAAATGCCTGAGAGGCTCCGGTCTCACAATAAGTTTGCAGAAAACAACATACCCGGTCAGGACGTCGAAGCATTACCTACCATCTTTATCGACAACTACAAACTTGATGTCGTGCAGCAGTATAGCTACCTCGGGTCTATTATCAAACGGCAAACTATCTTTTAAATACAGAAATTGGCATAAGTGTTGGCAAAGCTGCTACCACCTTCGTCCGTCTTCCTAGGCGCGTTTCACAAACTGATAACTAAAACAAAAAGCCGCAGTTTATAACACCTGCATCATCGGATCCTTTTATATGGCAGTGAATCATGGTCAACATATGCAAAGCAAGAGAGATTGATAAATGTATTCCATATGCAATATCAGCTCCTTATTCTTGACATCACATGGAAAAACAATGTGACAAAGGTAGAGGTCCTCACTCGCACAGACCTCCCAAACATCCACACGCTGCTCAAACAACGTAGATAACGATGGCTAGGAACTTATACCGTATGAAATACGGCCGCATACCAACAGATATTCTTTATGGTCAACTAGTAGATGGCAAAAGAACAAGGGGGCGCTCAAAACTCCGATTTATAGACTTGTGTAAACGTGATATGAAGACTCTGAACATAAACCCTGCAGCCTGGGAAGAAATAGCTGCAGACCACAAGCTTTGGAAACACACTCTAAAGCCCCTACTCAAGCAAGAAACAGACAGATACAGAGAAATAAAAGAATGCGCGGTGAAATAAACAGAAAAAAATAACATTACATAGGGGCGCTGCAAAATCCACGGTTAACTATGGCTGACGGAGGCTACTACTGCTAGTTGACATGAGTGACATGAGTAGAAGGGAATTGTTGAGGAAATGATGGGATGGTATAAACTAGCTACTGAAACCATCATCATACGTACCCTTAGCTATCGAAAGCCAAAGTATTGAGTACTTTGAGCTACCCTGAGTACGTTGGGCTACCCTGAGTACTTTGGGCTACCCGGAGTGCTTTGGACTACACTGAGTACTTTGAGCTAGCTATCCTGAGTACTTAGGGCTATCCTGAGTGCTTAGGGCTATCCTGAGTACTTTGGGCTACCCTGAGTACTTTGGGCTACCCTGAGTGCTTTGGGCTATCCTGAGTACTTTGGGCTACCCTGAGTACTTTGGGCTACCCTGAGTGCTTTGGACTACACTGAGTACTTTCAGCTAGTTATGCTGAGTACTTTGGCTACACAGAGTACTTTGAGCTAGCTATCCTGAGTACTTTGGGCTGCCCTGAGTACTTTGAGATACCCTGAGTAGTTTGGGCTACCCTGAGTGCTTTAGGCTACACTGAGTACTTTGAGCTAGCTATCCTGAGTACTTTGGGCTACACTGAGTACTTTGAGCTACCCTGAGTGCTTTGAACTACACTGAGTACTTTGAGCTAGCTATCCTGAGTACTTTGGGCTACCCTGAGTACTTAGGGCTATCCTGAGTGCTTTGGGCTATCCTGAGTACTTTGGGCTACCCTGAGTACTTTGGGCTACCCTGAGTGCTTTGGGCTATCCTGAGTACTTTGGGCTACCCTGAGTGCTTTGGAATACACTGAGTACTTTCAGCTAGCTATCCTGAGTACTTTGGGCTACACAGAGTACTTTGAGCTAGCTATCCTGAGTACTTTGGGCTGCCCTGAGTACTTTGAGCTACCCTGAGTACTTTGGGCTACCCTGAGTGCTTTGGGCTACACTGAGATCTTTGAGCTAGCTATCCTGAGTACTTTGGGCTACACAGAGTACTTTGAGCTACCCTGAGTACTTTGGGCTACCCTGAGTGCTTTTGGCTACACTGAGTACTTTGAGCTAGCTATCCTGAGTACTTTGTGCTACCCTGAGTACTTTGAGCTACCCTGAGTACTTTGGGCTACCCTGAGTGCTTCGGGCTACACTGAGTACTTTGAGCTAGCTATCCTGAGTACTTTGGGCTACACAGAGTACTTTTAGCTAGCTATCCTGAGTGCTTTGGGCTACCCTGAGTGCTTTGGGCTACCCTGAGTACTTAGGGCTACCCTGAGTACTTTGGGGTACACTGAGTACTTTGAGCTAGCTATCCTGAGTACTTTGGGCTACCCTGAGTGCTTTGGGCTACCCTGAGTGCAATTAAGCCTGTTCAGAATAACGAATCAAATCAATGAAAGATTGTTGTGATGTCGAGTTAATCTGCAGCCATTCCTAATAAAGCTGATAATAGCAACACAGTTAAGACAATAACAACAGAGGATCTGACTTTTGCAATCAGAACACTGCACCTCTGCAAAGACAAAAAATCGTTGTACGACAAAGACATTGCCAGCTCTCTAAAAGATCTCCATTATCTTGCCATTGTACAAGCCATTAAAGGTCCTTAATGGAGGCTTGCGGCAAGCTGCGGTCACCGTTAAACAGAAAGAGAGCTTGTCCCCCCTCCCCCCTCAATTTAAAATTCAGCTAAAAAAATTATAATTTGCTCAGAACAGGCTGGCACAAATTACCATGATCATGTAATCGATCAAGACCAGCGGCGCCCCACATGTTTGTCGGCAGGGTTCAAATTTCCTAGGGTGGCGGGACTAGTTTGTGTAACTTTTCCCGCTATCGTTTGCCCAGAGATTGGCATTCAGCATATCTGATTTGCCTGGATAATGCTAGAGGTAAATACCATTATAATGTTATGTGCAGGGAATTTGCGAGTGGGCCTCAGTAAGAGATTTGATGGTCTGATAAGAGCTTTATGTCTTGCTGGATCACAGCTTCTACCATGGCTGTCTGCATACGCCATGACATTTCATATTGACAAACAAGTTATGCATCTCACGTCCGACATGCATACATTTATATTCAACCTCGATAACTAACGATGATAACGATCAATTTCTCCATAATCTGTCTGGTGTGATTTCAGCACTTGTTGACCTCGCAATAGAACCAATAATCTAGCCACGATTTTTCAGTTCCTTTTTCCTATATCTTTGTCTATATAACTGTACTTTGACTATTGACTGTGTCCATTAGCAATACAATCTCTTGACTGATTGTACATGAAGGTCCCAGCACAGGACACAGGCTACGCTGCACCAGAGAGGATATCACTTTTCTCATATGTACGATTTTAACAACCATGAGTCCACGTCACTCTTCGGATGAAAGAGATGGGAGTTAAGATGGGCACAGCTAGAAACGAGAAACTTGGTGGGCGTATAAGAAGACTTGTCAACCAACACTGAACTGGAGTCGTCAGTCGCTGGACATTGTGGGACTTGTTGTGGATGGGATCTGAGCACCTATGGACATGTTCGGAGTGTAATGATGATGACCCTCAAATAGCTCAATAGTTTTAATAGTTACCTTTGCCCCCGAGCATCAATATTGTCACATTAATTTATATGATTTTTTTTCTATTTGCATTTTCCTTTTGTTTATTTTTCATTGCATTTTAAATTAAGCAATTACAAAGAACATAAACATATCAAAAGGAAAGAAAAGAAAGAAAGAAAGAAAAAAGAAAGAAAGAAAAGAAAGAAAGACAGATAGATTGGAAGTCTTCTTTCGTCATTTCTGAGTATATGACCGTTATACTTTCTATGTTTTCTCCGTATATTTCTTCATTTTCTATTTTGTCTTCTCTTATAGCAGTTTCTTTTGGACACATCTTTCGCATCAGTATATAAACAAACAATAGCAAACAACAAAAACAATCATTTTCAAACAGCGCGTGACACAACCATGAGCACGCCGTTAGTTGAGTGGATGTCGCGTTGTCTGATTGTTGGAGTGGTCGTGGTGAGATCTTCGCTTGATACACACTAGTCAACTCGGTTTAAACACAGAATGGATACTTGGCACTTTGAATTAGGGACGGTCTTAACTGAAAGATCTATCCACCATCCTTCTCGGTTGAAGACGTTGTAGCTTAGAGCGGTGAGTCCCAATACTTCACACTCCTGTGTTGTTACGGAAAATTCTTCTCTTCGTTTTACAACGAAACAGTTGATTTGATGATCACAAACATTTGATGTAAGACACACTATAGCATAAATACAAAGAATATGCTTTAAGTTTAAGCGTAAAATCATTCAAGCTCCAACTAAACGATTGCAAGCAGTATAACCACAAATAGGTTGCTTTAAACAAATGCAGGATTAAAGTTGGTTACAACAGGAAAATTACATGGAAAGAGAGATCGCGGACAACAAAGAGAGAAAAAAAACTAGATAGCGTTGTGTCATGGCATGGAAAACAGTCAACAACAGAACTGATACGATGCACTGTGGATAGAATATTGTGGAAGGGCATGATCGCCTACGCACACCTGTATGGCACATGAAAATGATGTGGATTAAAGAGATGATACATAAATCATCAACTTCGTCATCGTCACCATCACCATCATCATGACTATCACCGTCACTATCATCCTTACTAACATCAAGTAGCGTGCCTGCTTGCCGTAAATAGTAAAAAGTAAAATACCCCCGTCACGCCAAGTGGCGTATAGGGAATATGGTGTTAGAGACCATACATTTTACAGACACAGAATAGCACATGATTTTTGGGGTAATGTGGTCGGTACTACGCCCGTGCCGCTTTACTTTCCCATAAAAAAATCCGGTACTCATTAAAGGCTGGGGGAACCCGGAAGCCGTCTGCTTGAGGTAGAGGATCTATATCTCTCCACATGTTCTCTTCCTTCAGCCGTTTACAACTTTTATTAAGAACTAAACTATTCTCAAAAACTGTTTGGCGTCTCTTCTCTCCCTTCTCCTTTATCTTCCCTGATTTTTTCCTGCCGTCGCGATAAACAAACAAGCTCTTCCGTTCTGATTGCTCGGAAGTCAAAATGATTGTTTTCTACTGATGAGGAGAAAGTGGCACAACTGCCCCCTTTAGTTTACTGTCCCGTTTAGTTTACTATCCCATTTAGTTTACTGTCCCGTTTACTTTACTGTCCCGTTAAGTTTACTGTCCCGCTTACTTTACTGTCCCGTTTACTTTACTGTCCTGTTTAGTTTACTGTCCCGTTTACTTTACTGTCCCGTTTAGTTTACTGTCCCATTTAGTTTACCGTCCCGTTTACTTTACTGTCCCGTTAAGTTTACTGTGCCGCTTACTTTACTGTCCCGTTAAGTTTACTGTCCCGTTTACTTTACTGTCCTGTTTAGTTTACTGTCCTGTTTAGTTTACTGTCCCGTTTACTTTACTGTCCTGTTTAGTTTACTGTCCCGTTTACTTTACTGTCCCGTTTACTGTCCCGTTTACTTTACTGTCCCGTTTACTTTACTGTCCCGTTCACTTTATTGTCCTGCTTAGTTTACTGTTCCGTTTAGTTTACTATCCCATTTAGTTTACTGTCCCGTTTAATTTACTGTCCCGTTTACTTTACTGTCCAGTTTACTTTACTGTCCCCAGAGATATGTGGGCACGGGAATCACATATGGATTTGCAAAAGGAATCACCAAAGAAGGAAGGCAGTGATATCAACATCATCTACACCAGTGGAATAAATAAACACTCTCATCCAGAAGGAGCAAGGTGCACAAATATCAGAGCACAGACAGTGGCACTCCATAGAGTCACACAAACTCTAATCATCCAGCCAGAGCAAGGTGCACAAATATCAGAGCACAGACAGTGGCACTCCATAGAGTCACACAAACTCTAATCATCCAGCCAGAGCAAGGTGCACAAATATCAGAGCACAGACAGTGGCACTCCATAGAGTCACACAAACTCTAATCATCCAGCCAGAGCAAGGTGCTCAAATATCAGAGCACAGACAGTGGCACTCCATAGAGTCACGCAAACTCTAATCATCCAGCCAGAGCAAGGTGCACAAATATCAGAGCACAGACAGTGGCACGCCATAGAGTCACACAAACTCTAATCATCCAGCCAGAGCAAGGTGCAGAAATATCAGAGCTCAGACAGTGGCACTCCATAGAGTCACACAAACTCTAATCATCCAGCCAGAGCAAGGTGCACAAATATCAGAGCTCAGACAGTGGCACGCCATAGAGTCACACAAACTCTAATCATCCAGCCAGAGCAAGGTGCACAAATATCAGAGCACAGACAGTGGCACGCCATAGAGTCACACAAACTCTAATCATCCAGCCAGAGCAAGGTGCACAAATATCAGAGCACAGACAGTGGCACGCCATAGAATCATACAAACTTTTGTCCAGCCGGAGCAAGGTGCACAAATGTCAGAGCACAGACAGTGGCACTCCATAGAGTCATACAAACTTTTGTCCAGCCGGAGCAAGGTGCACAAATATCAGAGCAGAGACAGTGGCATTCCATAGAGTCATACAAACTCTTGTCCAGCTGGAGTAAGGTGTACAACTATCAGAGCAGAGACAGTGGCATTCCATAGAGTCATACAAACCCTTGTCCAGCCGGAGCAAAGTGCACAACTATCAGAACACTGACGGTGACACTCCATAGAGCTATACAAACCCTTGTCCAGCCGGAGCAAGGTGCACAAATATCAGAGCACAGACAGTGGCACGCCATAGAGTCACACAAACTCTAATCATCCAGCCGGAGCAAGGTGCACAAATATCAGAGCACAGACAGTGGCACGCCATAGAGTCACACAAACTCTAATCATCCAGCCAGAGCAAGGTGCACAAATATCAGAACAGAGACAGTGGCACTCCATAGAGTCATACAAACTCTTGTCCACCAGGAGGTTCTAACTCCACAAATTGTCATCCTGAATGGTGCACGTCTTACATCACAGTCCTACACCACAGTCCTACATCAGTCCTACAAGTGATGTCAAACTCGAAACAGGACAAACTCATCCCAGAAATACGGAACAACATATGTCATCATCATGTGCCATGCCGGTGGGCATTGACGATCATCTCTCATTATCTCTCGGTCCTTCATACATGTTATAATTTCGGTCGGTGATTTTTTATTATGTTATTTGAATAAGACGTTCAATATTTTTTCTCTTTTTCTCTCTCTCTGGTTTTCCTCTGCTCTTCTTTCAATTAATTCTGCCCGCTGTTGTAATATTCTCCATACCTTCTTTCCGCATCACATACCCAATAAATGTAGATTGTCTTTTCCTTATGAATCTTGTTGTTGTTGTTGTTGCGTTCGTCAGCTTTCAACTCTGACGAAGTCCCTAGAGACTAGGAACTGAATTTTGCGTGTGAATCCATTTTTCCCTGGCAACCGTGTGCACATGGGTCCCTCGCCGCACAGGCAGATAACTTCGGAGATATTCATGTTTTTTTCCGTCGATGAGTGCTGACATTTCAAACCGGGCCTCGCTGCTGAGACCCGGGGTGCTTGCCGCAGAGAGAAATCATAAATAAAAATCCCAACCGGTGTAACTGAGATTTGAACCCACAACCTCTCTGTCCCGAGGCCGGCATCTTGCCTCGAGACCAACCAGTCCCCCATGGACTTGTAATATAAGGAAACTGTAACAAGGAACACTTTTCATGCATAGCCTGCAATGGTTCCTGCCGCCTATCCACCATATATCTGAAGTTCACGTCCTCCCGAAAATAATGATCGTCATATTTATTTTAAAATGTATAGCGCTTGATGATGCCATCGTTGTTGACTCCAATTTCGAACATATAAACACACTGTTAGTCGTCAGATTATCCCCGTCGCACATCAAACAATAGACCGTAAGATTAGCGTACGGCCGGTCTAGGGATTTACGATGAGCCATTACAATGAGGTAGCACACATAATAATGTCGGACGCACTGCAATGACGCACCCTTTAGAATCCTGATTATTCTAGTGAATGTAGCCTACGACGAACAGAACACGGTGCGAATTCCCTAAAGAGATAAAACTGAGACTGACGAAGCATTTCACATTAATGAGTAGCATGGAAATAACTTGCGTCAAGCAGATCCAGCAACGGTCATGAACAGCACCAATGTGATGTAAAGCGCAGAACAAACCTAGACGATGGAAGGTCGCATTCACAACACTTGATTTGTCGAAAATGGAATATTGCCGGCGTTCAACATCGTTTTATCGGCGCAGAAGTAATGTGTAGATCATTATCTTGACTTTATCGCATAGGAGTGCAATGGAGAACCGAAATTAATCAGAGACAGAATGCACTTTCTGCAGCGATCGAGAGAACGTGGACTAGATCCACCATCTCAGAAACGGAAGTCCTTCTTATGAACCTGATTATATATTTGGTTTCTCCAGCTCTTTTTAAACATTCTTCATTTGTCATTATCGCTATTCATGGAATTCGTATCATTCTTCTGATAAACCACATCTCAGCTGTATCTAATGTTCTTTACGTCGTCTTACCTAATGTCCATGACTCACTTCCATATAATAGAACAGGTTCGATGTAGCAAATTAGGACAGTTTTCTAACATCAGTTAACAACGATTTTTTTATATAGGATGTTTACCATTCTGTGGAATTCTGTCTTTTCTTGTCCTATTCTGCTTCAAATGTCTACAGTGCATCTGCCGTCTGGTGTTATTATTAATCCCAGGTATTTAAATATACGCACTTGTAATATATTTTTCTATTTAATTTAACTCTTCATTCTTGTTTGTCCTCTATGTCATTATCATAGTTTCTGTGTTTTTGAATTTGAGGATGAGAAATCTGGCCTGTTGATTAACCTTCAGTCCCAATTTCATCAAATAGATTGCGTGGATCTTATTGGTTTTCTGCTTTCAATAGAATGCCAAATGTATATCTTAGGTTATTTATGTTGTTTTCCCCCAACCCCTTCCCCACCCCTACCCACTTTAATGCCAGACTTGTTCGCAATTGTTTTTATTTTCATATTTTCGCTGTACAAAGAATATAGATGTGAAGACAATACACATCCCCGTGGCACACTTTAACTTGTTCATGTTCTCCATGTTTGTAAAGGTAAGTTTAAGTACGGAACTTGAATTGGCGTCTTAACTCGCGAGTTTCCACCTATTTGTGCTCGGTCGACTATCCAGACATGTTCAGAGACTTCTGGATAGTGTCGCTTTAAGCATCGAACTCACGATGCGAGACGGCATTCCTCACCTTCCCAGAGTACTACCATGTACCCATTTCTGCCGTGGGCTGGGGCAACCGAGTTTGAGTCCTCAACTGTGCAATAACTCACAGCGGAGCTGCAATGACATTTGACAAAACAAATAGAGAAGCCAGAGATAAAAGAATAATTGGAGAGAGACAAGAACAAATAGAAAGTAGCTTCATGAGAACATCTAGACGATTATCGAGAAACTAAAACAAAGAACAATTTTTTAAAATCATTGAAATAAATAAATTCATTAATAGAGACAACATTTTCACATCAAAATAAACAAAAACAAATTGACTGTAAGAATTGTCAACTTTTGATTACACTCGACACAACTTGGACATAGCAGGTACGTTGAACTGGCAGGATACACAGTAGCAGTCTTTGAAATATGGAGGATGAACCGAGAAATGGGAGGCGTCTCATGGAAAGAAAAGCAGGCAAAAGGTAGATGCATGCCATATTGATGTATATAAGAGGAGAAGTTAAATGACGAAGCAAATTAAAGTAATTGAGGACCCCCTCCTACGCATCCCCTTTTTGACTCTACGACTGCGGGTTATAGAAGACATCAGACATTGAAAACTGCATATCGTCAAAGATGGAAGTGCCACTTTATAACCTAATAACGAACAATGTGTTCAGTTTGTATAAAATGTTTGTAGTTTCTTCTTCTTTCAATCCTCATTTGCCTTTCAGCTTCGAGGGGATATATAGTTTGCAGTCTTTTGGTATTTTGTTCGCCTCTGCTGTTGTTGTTTTCTAGTGTTTCTAATATTCCGTCATTCCATCTTTTTCGTGGTCGGCCCTTGGGTATAGTGTTCTCGCAACGTTTATATATTGAAATTTTGTTGTGCTGTATTTTGATCTTTCTGCCTTGTCACGTGGCTAAATCATTAGATCTCTTGTTTCTTTATATATTCTATGGCGGTGATTTTTCCTAGCTTTTTTCTCAGTTCTTCATTTCTGGTCATATCTCTCAGGCTGGTTCCTGTCATTCGTCTAACACATTTAATCTCTGTAGAGGTTATGTTTTTTTACTGTTCTTGCATCTAGGCTCCAGGACTAAAATTTGGTAACACAACGTTGAGATGAAGATTGTATTACTGAGTGCCCGTTTTGCCTCTAGAGTTATTTAATTTTTTTCTTTCTTGGACAATAGCGGTGTAGCTGTCCAATGATTTTACCAGCTTTGTTGCTTCTTGAGTCTATTCCTGCTGTTTGTGAATTGTCATTTGTCACTAGACTTCCTAGAGAATTCATATTCATCTACTTGTTTTAGTTGTCTGCAGTCAATAGTTATGTTGGTATTCTGTTTCTCTTTTGCGATATGCATGACTTCTGTTTTGGTGATGCTGATTTTCAAGTTGAATTTTGTGCCTGTACTGTTGAGTCTATTTAAGTGTTCTTGTAGGTCTTCTATTTTTCAATGTATTAGTGCCTGATCGTCTGCGAAAAAAGCTCGTTGATCTCCTCTGCCTGATGGGTTGGCTAACTCTCATATATAATCCATGTACATAATAAACAATAGAGGGGGATAGTATGGACCCCTGTCTTACTCCTGCTCTACCTTCGAAGTGGTCTGTGTAGCCTGCTGCTGTTCTGACTTTGCAGCTGCTGTTGATGTAGAGACGTTTAATTAGGTTGGTTAGATGTTGGCTTACTCCGTATGTTGTGAGTATATCCCACAGCTGTTCTCTGTTTACTCGGTCGAACGCTTTTTTTTCCTGGTCAATGATAGCTATCTATAAATTTTGATTGTGTTCTGTCGTCTTTTCTGCTTGCTCGCTGTTTTAAGGTAAATAGAGCGTCAGTACATCCTCTGTTTTTTTTTTTCGGAACCCCATTTGGGAATCGCTTCACTGTAGTTCTATTATTGGTCTCAGCCTTTTTTCCCACAATTTTGACGTGCAACTTTCCTAAGTGGATGAGAAGCGATATACCTCTATATTGATTGCAGGCTTTCATGCTACCTTTATTTTTCCATGTTGGTACGATGATTGTCTGTTGCCAGTCTTCTGAGGCTTTTTGTTGGTGCCATACTGCACTGCTCCATCAATGAGATAGAACTGCTTGCACAGAACAGAGACAGATGGCGAGATTTGATAAAATATCTTTAAAAGAAAACTGCTAGAACAAAAATTCATATAGGAGAAGGTGTATCTTGGTCTACGCCCTATGGGCCGGTTACGGCTCGAAAGGTCAATAGATAGATACTGCACTGAACATTCTGTACAGCCATGTAACTCATGTTTCCTCTGCTGCTGCTATTATTATTAATGGTATGTTATCCAGTGTTTTATTTCTTGGTGCATTTTTGATTACTTATTCGATTTTCTCTTTCATGATGTTGGGTTCAGTTTTTGTGAATTCTGCGTTGTTTTTGTTGTCTTATTGGTAGTTGGTGTCATGTTTAATAGGTCTTCTAAATATGTTTTCCGTATCATTTGCTTATGTTGATTATTGGACATTGGCTGTCTGTCTTTGTCATTTATGAGCTCAGTAGGATCATGGTTTTCTTTCCTTGCTCTCGATGCTTTTACTACTTTTTAGACATCTCTTGTGACTGTCTTAAAGTCCCTGCACATACTTTGTCCGAATTCTCTTCATGTGTTTTGCTTAGCTTCTTCGATCAAAATTGTAACATTTTTTCCAAATGAAATAATCTATTTCCATACTCTTCTTGGTTCTTATTCTCCCTCCCATTTTGAAACAGTTTCTAACTCTTTCTGTACGTCTCGACGCACCATGTGCCATGCCGATTTCGGTCATGTACGTTTAACCGTGTTCGGTCATGTACGTTTAACCGTACAGTGCACCAGTCTCAATCTGATTAGTGTCAACGGTCATCAAACACTATTCTTTTTTGTTTTACTATCATCTTGATAATGATGAAATGTAATTACCTTATTTATCTAAAAATTCATATATACATAGCTCAGTGGTTATTGAACTGGACTACAAAGGACAAGAGTTAGGGTTCGATCCCAACCGACGGCTTCCAGGTTCACCCAGCCTTAATTGGGTACTGAATTGTTTCTGAGAAAGTAAAGCGGCACGGGCGTAATACCGACCACATTACCCCAAAAATCATGTGCCGAAGGTCTGTAAAATTTATGGTCACTAACACCATATTGTCACCACTTGGCGTGACGGGGGTAGTTTACTTTTTTTATGTTCAGTGTTAGATAAATATAAACATGTAGACTGATATTTAAAAACATCAACAAATTTGTCTCTAAAATCTCTACAGCTAAATTGATTAAAAAAAAACCTTCCGTACTGAAAGAGTTAATTGCTTCTCTGACTGCTTCCTTCCACAATGTAGTGATTTTTTAAATCCTCTTTTGTCTTTATTTTGGTCCCACACACTGTTTTTGATATGTTGATTACTGTTTTCTAAATCTGTTTCCACTCTTCTGCTGTGCTTACTTCGTTAGGGAGTTTCTTGAATTCCTCTGTTTGTTTTTTATCTAGGGTTTTCCTTGGTTCTAGATCTTTTAATTGTTTTATTTTTATTGTCTGTTCTTTTTGCTTCTTTTATTTGTTTGTTTGTCTTTTTGCGTATCTTCTTTTCGTTTTTAGCTGTCTGAGTGTAATCATAACTATTGTGTGGTCCGTGGCGTCTGTGATATTGGGGATAGCTCTACTGTATGTTACTCTTTTCTTGTTCTGCTTTTCTTGTTAGTATGAAATATATCTGGCTTCTGCATGTTGTGTCGTTGCACTTGTACCATGTGTATAATTGAACATTTCTGTGTTTGAAGAATGTGTTGGTAATAAACAAATAATTTTGATTGTACAATTCCATCAGTCTGTTTTCATTTTCATTTATTTCAGCTGCCTTATCGCCAAAGGGTCCCAGGAAATCTCTATTCTCACTGTTGCGTTTCTCAAACCTTCCATCAAAATCTCCCATCACTAACATGTCGTTGCTTTCATCAGTTTTGTTGACAATTTCATTTAATATCTCACATAATTCTTTGCTGTCTTTTTTCATTGTTGTTACATGGTGCATAAATCTGCATGTAAGTTGTGTTTCGTTCGCCTTCTAGTAGTCTGGTAACGTTTGTATGGATGTCATAATATACATTTAAAGTCATATGACATTTGGAAACCGAGGTGACCAAGTAATTAGTGAGCTCGCCTACTCTTTGTAGGATTTTGGTTCAATTTCCAAAATGCAGCAAATTTGCTTGGGACCTACCGGTTTTTCGAGGGCCACCACCATCAGATGTTCTTTAATGGTCACTTAGGACTACCGTTAACTCCAAGAAAAAAAAAACTATGCTACATTTTTATAGGCTAGTTGAACCCCGAATCCGTGTCCGTCAGAAAAAAAAATGGCACTTTTTAAGACTGAACCTGCACCATGCTGATCAGAAAGCGAGCGCACTCTTAGCCTTCTAAGCTGTTCTCAGCAAATCATTTCAGGAGAAGAGGTATGTTTACAGCATCCGGAAAAAAATCGCAAATAATCAACAACAGAAACAAATACAAAGACCAATAAATGGTCCGAGGTAGGATCGAACCTGTACTCATAGGCACAGCGCTTTGCCACGAGATCAAAAAGCTAGAGCACACGGCCATCTCAGCAGCCTAAAAAGATAGCTATCATTGGCGATGTCTTTCTCGCAAGTGTACTCCTGACTATAGCATGGGGTTGCGAACACAAGTGTACTCCTGACTATAGCATGGGGTTGCGAACACAAGTCTACTCCTGACTATAGCATGGGGTTGCGAACACAAGTGTACTCCTGACTATAGCATGGGGTTGCGAACACAAGTGTACTCCTGACTATAGCATGGGGTTGCGAACACAAGTGTACTCATGACTATAGCATGGGGTTACGAACACAAGTGTACTCATGACTATCGCATGGGGTTACGAACACAAGTGTACTCCTGACTATAGCATGGGGTTACGAACACAAGTGTACTCCTGACTATAGCATGGGGTTGCGAACACAAGTGTACTCATGACTATAGCATGGGGTTGCGAACACAAGTGTACTCATGACTATAGCATGGGGTTACGAACACAAGTGTACTCATGACTATCGCATGGGGTTACGAACACAAGTGTACTCCTGACTATCGCATGGGGTTACGAACACAAGTGTACTCCTGACTATCGCATGGGGGTACGAACACAAGTGTACTCCTGACTATCGCATGGGGTTACGAACACAAGTGTACTCCTGACTATCGCATGGGGTTACGAACACAAGTGTACTCCTGACTATCGCATGGGGTTACGAACACAAGTGTACTCATGACTATCGCATGGGGTTACGAACACAAGTGTACTCCTGACTATAGCATGGGGTTACGAACACAAGTGTACTCATGACTATCGCATGGGGTTACGAACACAAGTGTACTCATGACTATCGCATGGGGTTACGAACACAAGTGTACTCCTGACTATAGCATGGGGTTACGAACACAAGTGTACTCATGACTATCGCATGGGGTTACGAACACAAGTGTACTCATGACTATCGCATGGGGTTACGAACACAAGTGTACTCCTGGCTATAGCATGGGGTTACGAACACAAGTGTACTCATGACTATAGCAAGGGGTTGCGAACACAAGTGTACTCATGACTATCGCATGGGGTTACGAACACAAGTGTACTCATGACTATAGCATGGGGTTACGAACACAAGTGTACTCATGACTATCGCATGGGGTTACGAACACAAGTGTACTCCTGACTATAGCATGGGGTTACGAACACAAGTGTACTCATGACTATCGCATGGGGTTACGAACACAAGTGTGCTCATGACTATCGCATGGGGTTACGAACACAAGTGTACTCATGACTATAGCATGGGGTTGCGAACACAAGTGTACTCATGACTATCGCATGGGGTTACGAACACAAGTGTGCTCATGACTATCGCATGGGGTTACGAACACAAGTGTACTCATGACTATAGCATGGGGTTGCGAACACAAGTGTACTCATGACTATAGCATGGGGTTACGAACACAAGTGTACTCATGACTATAGCATGGGGTTGCGAACACAAGTGTACTCATGACTATCGCATGGGGTTACGAACACAAGTGTACTCCTGACTATAGCATGGGGTTACGAACACAAGTGTACTCCTGACTATCGCATGGGGTTGCGAACACAAGTGTACTCCTGACTATCGCATGGGGTTGCGAACACAAGTGTACCCCTGACTATAGCATGGGGTTGCGAACACAAGTGTACTCATGACTATCGCATGGGGTTACGAACACAAGTGTACTCATGACTATCGCATGGGGTTGCGAACACAAGTGTACTCATGACTATCGCATGGGGTTGCGAACACAAGTGTACTCCTGACTATCGCATGGGGTTGCGAAGACAAGTGTACCCCTGACTATAGCATGGGGTTGCGAACACAAGTGTACTCATGACTATCGCATGGGGTTGCGAACACAAGTGTACTCATGACTATCGAATGGGGTTGCGAACACAAGTGTACTCATGACTATCGCATGGGGTTGCGAACACAAGTGTACTCATGACTATCGCATGGGGTTGCGAACACAAGTGTACTCATGACTATCGCATGGGGTTGCGAACACAAGTGTACTCATGACTATCGCATGGGGTTACGAACACAAGTGTACTCCTGACTATAGCATGGGGTTGCGAACACAAGTGTACTCCTGACTATCGCATGGGGTTGCGAACACAAGTGTACTCATGACTATCGCATGGGGTTGCGAACACAAGTGTACTCATGACTATCGCATGGGGTTGCGAACACAAGTGTACTCATGACTATCGCATGGGGTTGCGAACACAAGTGTACTCATGACTATCGCATGGGGTTACGAACACAACTCAGGAATAAATTGTATATGGGGACTGGTTTGTCTCGATGTAAGACGTTATGTCTCAAGACGTAAAAGTTGTGAGTTCTAATCCCGGCTGCAGCAGTTGGGATTTTTATGCCTCATTTCTCTCTGCGGTAACCACCCTGGTCTCAGCAGCAAGACTAGAAACATCAACTACTTATCGATGGAATAAAATTTTAGTACCTCCGAAGTCGGAGTTATCTGCCTGTTCGTCGAGGGACCCCTGTGCACACGGCTGCCAGGAAAAAAACGGATGAACGCGAAAAATCGGTTCATAGTTCCTAGGGACTTCGTCAGGGGTGAAAGCTGGCGCACGCAAAAAAAAAAAGTTTAAAAAAAATTGTATATCTGTATTTTTTTATTAAGACAAGTATCTCCCGGATAGGGTAGGGCTAAATACTTGTGTTGGACACAAACAGTTATCGGACGAAACAACACAAATAGCAATTTCCAGTGGTTTATGCCAGAGACAGATACAACTATATATATATATATATATATATATATATATATATATATATATATATATTTATTATAGACATTTGAAATAGCAATAATACAGACATGCGTACCTACTCAAGACTATACAGATGAACAATTAGAAGCATACAATGAAGATCTAAATTACAGTTATGAAGCAAGTGAAATCATCAGACATCTTGACTGTAATGGGCGGCATGAACGCTAAAGTAGGAAAAGGTAAATATAATACCATTATAGGAAATCATGGTTTAGGAAAAAGGAATAGCAGAGGAGAAAGATTAATACAATTTTTTGGAGAAAACAGGCTGATAATATATAACACCTTCTTTCAGCAAGAGAAAAGGAAATTATACACCTGGAAAAGCCTTGGAGTTAGGAAGAGGAATCAAATAGATTACATAATGATAAAAGACAGATTCCGGAACAGCTTCAAGAAAACCAAAACCTACCCAGGAGCAGATATTAATTCAGACCACAATCCTGTAGTGATTAAAATGAAAATCAAACTAAAGAGAAACAAACAAAAAACTAATTCAGCAACACCAATAGATATAACAACTTTAAATCAGAAAGATGTACAAGAAACTTATACTGTACAAGTGGGAGCCGCGATAACTCAGTTGTTAGTGAACTGGACTACAAAGGACAAGAGGTAGTGTTCGTTCCCAACCAACGGCTTCCGTTCACCCAGCCTTAAATGAGTACCAGATTTTTTTCTGGTAAAGTAAAGCGGCACGGGAGTAATACCGACCACATCACCCCAAAATCATGTGCCGATGGTCTGTAAAATGTATGGTCACTTATACCATATTCCCTATAAGCCACTTGGCGTGACGTGACGGAGGTACTTTACTTGACTTTTATACTGTACAAGTAAAGAACACATATCAGAAGCTGCTAGAAGAAGGGATGTCACAACAAAATGGCAATGCATAAAAAAAAACAGCATACAAGAATCCTGCAACACCTTGCCCAAAAAGGAAAGTAACAAAAAACAAAAATGGATAACTGATAAAATCTTAGAAAAAATGGAAGAAAGAAGACAAACGAAAAACCTTGCCAGATACAAAGATATAGACAATGAAATACGGAGAATGTGCAAAAAGGCAAAAGAAGACTGGTTCAACCAAAGATGTCTAGAAGTCGAAAATATGGAAAGTAAACAAAACTTAAGAGAGATGCACAGAAATAAAGAGAATGGCTCGGATAAAGACAAAAAATCTGCAGGAAGCGGATGTATTGCAAACAAAGAGGGAAGAATGCTAACAGACAACAAAGATATAATAGATAGATAGCAGGAATATATAACAAAATTATTTCATGACGAAAGGGTAAAAAAGCCATTTATAAAATGTACATACAACTATAAAATCCTGAAATCTGAAGATGAAAAAGCTATAAAACAATGAAAAAGGGAAAGGCAGCAGGACCTGACAATATACAGATAGAGATGATACAGGCACTAGAAGATTTTGGCATTGAGGTGATCACAGGCATATGCAGTGACACATACCATACAGGATACACACCAAATGAACTAAAAACATCAACATTCATTGCATTGCCTAAAAACAATGGTGCAGTCGAATGCAGTGATTTCAGAACAATATGCCTAATGAGCCAGGTAGCAACAATTTTACTGAAAGTTATAGAGGGAAGGATTCAGAATAAAATCAATACTGAATTAGATGAACAGCAATTTAGATTCAGGAAAAACAGTGACACAAAAGAAGCCATATTTAGCATGAGAACATTGATTGAAAAGTACATAGAAGTAAACAAACAAATATATGCCTGCTTCATAGACTACACCAAAGCTTTCGATAGAATACACCATAGTCAACTTACAGGCTGCCTAAAAGACATAAATCTAGGCGACACAGACATACAACTAATATGTAATTGTACTGGGAGCAAACAGCAATAATAAACTATAACAAGGAGAATTCTACACCCATGGACATAAAAAGAGGAGTAAGACAAGGATGCATCCTATCACCAAGCATGTTCAATCTATACACTGAACAAATCTTTAAAAACATCTCAGAGATGCCAGGCCTACACATTAATGGAAAGATAATCAATAACCTAATATATGCTGATGATACAGCCACCTCGTCCGGTAGGGAGCGTCATGTGCTACAGGTGACACCCGATCGTCATCAAGCAACTGTATGCAAGATCAAAAATAAAGAGACACTAGCAATAGGAACGTGGAACATTAGATCAGCATTCCAGGTTGGAAAACTAGAAAACATCAGTCAAGAAATGAAGAGAATGAAATTGAACATCTTGGGACTATGTGAAATGAGATGGAAAGGAGCAGGATTATTACAACGTGACAGTGGAAATGTAATTTAATCTGGGAGAACCACACACGAAAGAGGTGTAGGCATCATGTTAGATTGAGAAAGAAGCAAAACAGTGAAAGGATTTTGGCCAATATCAGACAGAATTCTGCTAGTAAAATTGAGTGGCAGACCAATGGATATCAACATAATTCAAGTTTATGCACCAACAAGTAATAGCGAAGAAGAAGACATTGACACTTTTTATGAAGAGCTAGAGGCGACCATGGAACAGTGTAAATCCCAAGAAATAACTATTATATCAAGGGATTTCAATGCAAATGTAGGAACAGCTAAAGTGCAAAATGTGACTGGGGGGCATGGCCTTGGAGAGAAGAATGCTAGAGGGGATAGATTGATAGATTGGGCAAAGACACATGAAATGATTATAGGTAACACCTTGTTCAAACAACACCCTAGGCGACTATGGACATGGCAAAGCCCAGACAACAAAGTACACAATCAAATTGATTTTATACTGGTACAGAGAAGATTCAGGAATGGGCTAACATCTGTTAAAACAAGACCAGGAGCAGATTGCAATAGTGACCATGTACCAGTAGTTGGAAAGATAAGGATAAAACTGCGGGAGGCACAGAAATCACCAAGAAATATAAAATTAGAACTAGATATGCTAAGAGTAGATAAACAGATGAGTGATAGGTACAGCACGATAATACAAAATAGATATAATGCTATTGAGAAAATACAGGATATCCAGGAACAGTGGGAAATGCTCAAACAATCGATTCAACAAACATCAAAAGAAGTAATACCAGTGACTAAAAGAATCAACAAAAAGAAATGGATGACAGAAGAAATATTACAACTAATGGACGAAAGAAGAAAACATAAGAAAGAAGAACGGACATACAAAATATTGCACAAAGAGATCCAAAACAAGTGCAGTGAAGCAAAGGAAGGATGGTTAAATTAGAAATGTGAAGAAATGGAAAAACAACAAAAGAAAGACTTAACATTTATGCACAATCAGTTAAATGAATTAACAGGAAGAAAAGAAGTAAAAGTTTCAGGATGTGTGAAATCAAAGAAAGGAAATATAATAATGGGACAGGAGAAGACAATGGAGAGATGGACAGAATATATCAGTCAACTATATGATGATGAAAGACCGGAACTAAACAATTCAAATGAAGACACATGACCACCAATAATGCAGAGTGAAGTGGAAGACGCAATTCAACACATGAAAAGAGGCAAAGCTCCTGGTCCTGACAATATAACAATCGAAGAGATAAATGCATTAGGAGAGCTGGGAGTACAAGTCATAACAAAACTACTCAATGACATATATAACACTGGACACATACCTGAAGATCTACTAAAATCTATCTTTGTAGCCATACCGAAGAAGTCAGGAGCCACTGATTGTGAAGCCAATCGCACTATTAGTCTCATGAGCCATATGACTAAAATATTACTAAGAATAATCATGAGACGGGTAAGGAACAAAATAAAACCAGAAATAAGTGAGGAACAATGTGAATTTGTGGAAGGAAAGGGCATCAATAATGCAATATACATCTTAATAACATTGATAAAAAGATCTATCATCATCATCATCATGTACCATACCGGTTGGCGTAGGTGATCATGTCCCTCCACAATCTTCTATCTACAGTGCATCGTATTAGTTCTGTTGTTGACTGTTTTCCATGCCATGACACCAAGCTATCCAGTATTTTCTCTCTTTGTCGCCCGCGATCTCTCTTTCCTTTTATTTTGCCGGGTGTAACCAAGTATTCCAACTTTCCTCTTCTCATGATGTGCCCGAAAAAAATGTTGATTGCTTCTTTCTTATGTTTTTAAGAGTTCCCTTTTTGTGTTGACCTCTTTGAGAATTTCCTCATTGGTCTTTTTAGCTGTCCAGGGAACTTTCAACATTCTTCTGAGAAATCCCATCTCTGTGGCCTCTAATCGTCTTTTCATTTGTTTGTCTGCTGTCCATGATTCGCTTCCATAGGTCAGAATTGGTTCTATATAGCACCGATGAACTCTCTTTCTCATTTCTATTGACATAGATTTGTTGCATAAGAAAGATCTATAGAGGTAAAGAAAGATTTATATATGTGCTTTATAGACTACACGAAAGCATTTGACAAAGTACAGCACGTGGAAATAATAAATATGCTGGAGAAATTAAACATTGATGGCAAGGATCTGCGAATCATAAAAAAAAACATGTACTGGCAACAAACAGCAGCTATACGAATTAACAACCAAACAGGGCAATTCCATTTTATAAAACAAGGAGTCAGACAAGGCTGTATTCTGTCGCCGGATTTGTTTTCACTTAACAGCGAACATATTATGAGATCAATAGTAGACAAAAAAAGGAATTGAAGTCAACGGTCACAACATAAATAATTTACGATATGCGGATGACACAGTCTTAATAGCAGAGACAGAGAATGAACTACAAGAAATGATAGACATAATAGTAAAAGAAAGAAACAAGAAAGGTCTCAGTCTGAATAGTAAGAAAACATAAGTAATGGTTATATCGAAGAAACAATCATCACCATCATGCAGCATAAAAATAAACAAAACAAATTTGAAACAAGTGCAACGTTTGAAATACTTGGGCACAGTGATAACATCAGATGGAAGATGCAACACAGAAATAAAAAGCAGAATAGCTCAGGCCAAAATAGCATTTAAGAAAATGTAAAATATCTTATGCAACAAATCTATGCCAATAGAAATGAGAAAGAGAGTTCATCGATGCTATATAGAACCAATTCTGACCTATGGAAGCGAATCATGGACAATAGACAAACAAATGAAAAGACGATTAGAGGCCATAGAGATGGGATTTCTCAGAAGAATGTTGGAAGTTCCCTGGACAGCTAAAAAGATCAATGAGAAATTTCTCAAAGAGGTCAACACAAAAATTAGCTCTTAAAAATATCAGAAAGAAGCAATCAACATTTTTTGGGCACATCATGAGAAGAGGAAAGTTGGAATACTTGGTTACAACTGGCAAAATAAAAGGAAAGAGAGATGGCGGACGACAAAGAGAGAAAATACTGGATAGCTTGGTGTCATGGCATGGAAAACAGTCAACAACAGAACTCATACTATGCACTGTGGATAGATGATTGTGGAAAAACATGATCGCCAACGCCAACAGGTACGGCACATGATGATGCTGTTGATACTGTTCTACTAGCAGAAAATCCTAAAGACCTACAACAATTGCTTAATGTGATAAACATAACAAGCAAAAAATATGTAGTAGATATGAATATCAAAAAGACTAAAACTATGATCATAAACAAAGAAAATTCTCAAGACCTATAAATAAATATCAAAGCTGAAGGAATACATCTATATAGAGACAGTTCAGAGCTACAACAACCTTGGACATACTATAACCAATGATGGAAAATGTAAAATTGAAATAAATTAAAGAATGGGTATGGCAAAAAGTAACTTTAATGCCATGAAAAATATACTAACAACAAAACAAAAAACAGCAGGTCTGAAACTAAGAATAGCAAAATGTTACATCTTCTCAATATTCCTCTATGGTGCAGAAACATGGACATTAGACAAGAAAACAAAACAGAAAATTAAAGCCTTTGAAATTTGGATTTACAGATGAATAGGTAGAATTGGATGGAAACAAAAGAAAACAAACGATGAAGTTTTAAACAACTAAAAATACAAATAGAGCTACTAAATACAATTAAGACAAAACAAATGACATTTTTGGGACACATTAAAAGACACAACAGCCTACTAAAAGTAATATTGGAAGGGAAAATACAAGGTAAAAGAGGCAGATGCAGACCAAGACTAACATGGACGAGTAACATCAAAAGATGGAGAAACCAGCCTATGACAAATTACACCATCAAAGCAAGAAACAGATTGGAATGGCGATCCGTGATAGCCAACCTTCGTTGGGGAGACGACACTCGATGATGATAGACATATGTTATAATATAGACAAATATTATGTTGTAGGTTATTTGTGATTTTTTTCCGTAGTGATATAAACATACTTCTTCCACTGAAATTATTTTCGCTGGTCTATGCCACGGAAGTTTCCATCCATAATGATGTTCATTTATTATTGTTTGTCCCCGAGGCTGTTCTAGTATCGTCGGTGAGAGAAACACACAGTTTCTGCACTAAGCCGCATCATTTGGAGGTCAGGGGTGACAGTGTTCCTCCTCGCTGTCACTACTTTCCCACAACTCAATGATGGAGGTAAACAGTCTTTTTTAAGATGGACCAACTGGAGAGTGTTAACATGTGCTTGAATCAACGTTCGCTGATTCACGGCTTTACCATTACGGTAATGTCGCTCTCATCACTGATATAAATTATCAAATATATTTTGTCTTATAATATAATAAACGTAGACAGAAAAGCACGCACACATATACAAGAACATATTTGTTTTTGTGATAATAAAAAAAATAGAAACGTTTACCTGAACGTCAACAAACATTTACAGTGCTCTTAACTCGTTCTGGACAACAGATGTGATCAAGAGAGGTGCTCTTAATAAGGAACATTCAACAATGGGGAGAGAACGAACTGAGTCTCTGGAATGGCAAATAATGCTACAACGATCCCGCTCTTAGTGCACGACAGTCCAATAAATCATAAGCAGACTATCAAATCAAATGAACAAAAGCATTGGCCTCCTCAATACATACTTCAGCTATTGCGACATTAAATACAAAAACGGGCTAAACCGGGCACAGAGTTCGACATGAAAGTGTGAAATCCCGGCCTTGTCAAATGTTCCTTTTTTTTTATCGGCTTACCCCTGAGCTTCGTACTAATCGTCCGTTGTAACAAGAGACGGAAGCCACTATCCGGCCGAACGGTTGGTTTTTGCTATTGTTGGCTACAACAAAACCGGAACTGAATTTGGTATTGTTCGTGTCGCTATTGTTATTATTTGCTTTTGGACGTTTGACAAGCTTGAAAGTGTCTGGAATTGGTTCATTCCTCGACACAGGATGATAATGTGGGCACTCTCACACCAGAAGGCGTGAACTACAAAGAGGTGAGGCGTGAAAGGACAGGAGAATATGAAGAGTTTAATAATGGCTGAGGTTATATTGAGGGGAGTGGATGGTGAGGGCAGTTATGAATTGTGTGTGTGTGTGTGTGATGTGGGGGAGGAGATGGCAGAACATAATAGCAAGGTGGGAGGAATGTCAAAAATGAGAATACAGGCAATTAAAATAGAATAATGTACACAGGAAGAAACCGCTATTAATATGACGATGACTTTTGTCCTTATATAGAAGTGACTTTAATTGTGAACGTTATCAATATAGAAGTGACTTTAATTGTGAACGTTATCAATATAGAAGTGACTTTAATTGTGAACGTTATCAATATAGAAGTGACTTTAATTGTGAACGTTATCAATATAGAAGTGACTTTAATTGTGAACGTTATCAATATAGAAGTGACTTTAATTGTGAACGTTATCAATATAGAAGTGACTTTAATTGTGAACGTTATCAATATAGAAGTGACTTTAATTGTGAACGTTATCAATGTCGAAGTGACTTTAATTGTGAACGTTATCAATGTCGAAGTGAATTTAATTGTGAACTTTATCAATGTTGAAGTGATTTTAATTGTGAACTTTATCAATGTGGGAGTGAATTTAATTATGAACGTTATCAATACTGAAGTGAATTTATTGTGAACTTTATCAATGTGGGAGTGAATTCAATTGTGAATGTTATCAATATTTGAAGCGAATTTAATTGTGAACTTTATAAATTTTGAAGTGACTTTAAATGTAAACTTTATAAATGTTGAAGTAAATTTAATTGTGAACTTTATCAATATTGAAGTGAATTTAATCAATATAGAAGTGACTTTAATTGTGAACGTTATCAATATAGAAGTGACTTTAATTGTGAACGTTATCAATATAGAAGTGACTTTAATTGTGAACGTTATCAATATAGAAGTGACTTTAATTGTGAACGTTATCAATATAGAAGTGACTTTAATTGTGAACGTTATCAATATAGAAGTGACTTTCATTGTGAACGTTATCAATATAGAAGTGACTTTAATTGTGAACGTTATCAATATAGAAGTGACTTTAATTGTGAACGTTATCAATATAGAAGTGACTTTAATTGTGAACGTTATCAATGTCGAAGTGACTTTAATTGTGAACGTTATCAATGTCGAAGTGAATTTAATTGTGAACTTTATCAATGTCGAAGTGATTTTAATTGTGAACTTTATCAATGTGGGAGTGAATTTAATTATGAACGTTATCAATACTGAAGTGAATTCAATTGTGAACTTTATCAATGTGGGAGTGAATTCAATTGTGAATGTTATCAATATTTGAAGCGAATTTAATTGTGAACTTTATAAATTTTGAAGTGACTTTAAATGTAAACTTTATCAATGTTGAAGTAAATTTAATTGTGAACTTTATCAATATTGAAGTGAATTTAATCAATATAAAAGTGACTTTAACTGTAACTTTATCAATAGGCAAGTGAGTTTATTTGTCATAAAAGAGAATTTAAACTGTGAATTTATTTTAAAAATCGAAGTGAATTTAATTAAAATCATAATCATCATCATTATCAACATCATCATTACCATCACTATCATCATCATCATCATCATCACTATCATCATCAGCATCAATATCATCATCATCATCATGTCCCACACAAGCTAACACATTCGATCATGTCCATCCACAATTATCTGTCCACAGTACATCGTATCAGTTCTGTTGTTGACTGTTTTCCATGCCATGACACCAAGCTATCTAGTATTTTCTCTCTTTGTCGTCCGCGATCTCTCGTTTTTTTGCCAGTTGTAGGCAACTATTCCAACTCTCCTCTTCTCATGATATGATCGAAAAATATCGATCGTTTCTTTCTGATGTTTTTTAAGAGCTCCCTTTTTGTGTTAGTCTCTTTTAAAATGTCCTCGTTAATCTTTGTATTTGTCCAGGGAACGTTCAACAATCTTCTGAGAAATCCCATCTCTATTTCTTCTAATCGTCTTTTCATTTGTTTATCTTCTGTCTATAATTCACTTCCGTAGATCAGAATTGGATCAATACAATACCCATGAACTCGCCTTTTTCATTTCTATTTGGATAGACCTGTTGCACAAGATGTTTTTATTTTCTGAAATGCTATTTTGGCCTGTGCTATTCTACTTTTAATTTAGCAAAGACCTCACTATATGCAACACCTACTCACCCGCTAACAAAAACCTCACTATAGGCAACATCTACTCACCCCCTAACAAAGACCTCACTATAGGCAACATCTACTCACCCGCTAACAAAAACCTCACTATAGGCAACATCTACTCACCCCCTAACAAAGACCTCACTATAGGCAACATCTAATCACCCCCTAACAAAAACCTCACTATATACAACATCTACTCACTTCTAACAAAGACCTCACTATATGCAACATCCACTACCTTTAAACAAAGGCCTCACTATATACAACATCCACTCACTTCTAACAAATGCCTCACTATATACAACAACCACTCACTTCTAACAAAGGCCTCACTATATACAACAACCACTCACTTCTAACAAAGGCCTCACTATATACAACAACCACTCACTTCTAACAAAGGCCTCACTATATACAACATCCACTCACTTCTAACAAAGGCCTCACTATATACAACAACCACTCACTTCTAACAAAGGCCTCACTATATACAACATCCACTCACTTCTAACAAATGCCTAACTGTATACAACGTCTACTCACTTTTAACAAAGACCTCACTATATACAACATCCACTCACTTCTAACAATGGCCTCACTATATACAACATCTACTCACTTCTAACAAAGACCTCACTATATTCAACATCCACTCACTTTAAACAAAGCTCTCACTATATACAACGTCTACTCACTTCTAACAAAGACCTCACTATATACAACATCCACTCACTTCTAACAAAGACCTCACTATATACAACGTCTACTCACTTCTAAGAAAGACCTCACTATATACAACATCTACTCACTTTAAACAAAGCCCTCACTATATACAACGTCTACTCACTTCTAACAATGGCCTCACTATATACAACATCTACTCACTTCTAACAAAGACCTCACTATATACAACATCTACTCACTTCTAACAAAGACCTCACTATATACAACATCTACTCACTTCTAACAATGGCCTCACTATATACAACATCTACTCACTCCTAACAAAGACCTCACTATATACAACATCTACTCACTTCTAACAATGGTCTCACTATATACAACATCTACTCACTTTAAACAAAGCCCTCACTATATACAACATCTACTCACTTCTAACAAATGCCTCACTATATACAACATCTACTCACTAGCTAACAAAGACCTCACTATATACAACATCTACTCACCAGCTAACAAAGACCTCACTATATACAACATCTACTCACTTCTAACAAATGCCTCACTATATACAACGTCTACTCACCAGCTAACAAAGACCTCACTGTATACAACATCCTCTCACTTCTAACAAATGCCTCACTATATACAACGTCTACTCACCAGCTAACAAAGACCTCACTATATACAACGTCTACTCACCAGCTAACAAAGACCTCACTATATACAACATCTACTCACCAGCTAACAAAGACCTCACTATATACAACGTCTACTCACCAGCTAACAAAGACCTCACTATATACAACGTCTACTCACCAGCTAACAAAGACCTCACTATATACAACGTCTACTCACCAGCTAACAAAGACCTCACTATATACAACGTCTACTCACCAGCTAACAAAGACCTCACTATATACAACGTCTACTCACCAGCTAACAAAAACCTCACTATATACAACATCTACTCACCAGCTAACAAAGACCTCACTATATACAACATCCTCTCACTTCTAACAAATGCTTCACTATATACAACATCTACTCACCAGCTAACAAAGACCTCACTATATACAACATCTACTCACCAGCTAACAAAAACCTCACTATATACAACATCTACTCACTAGCTAACAAAAACCTCACTATATACAACATCTACTCACTAGCTAACAAAAATCTAACTATATACAATATCTACTCACCAGCTAACAAAAACCTCACTATATACAATATCTACTCACCAGCTAACAAAAATCTCACTATATACAACATCTACTCACCAGCTAACAACAACCTCACTATATACAACATCTACTCACATGCTAACAAAAACCTCACTATATACAATATCTACTCACCAGCTAACAAAAACCTCACTATATACAACATCTACTCACCTGTTAACAAAAACCTCAATATTTACAACATCTACTCACCAGTTAAAAAAAACCTCACTATTTACAACATCTACTCACCAGTTAACAAAAACCTCACTATTTACAACATCTACTCACCAGTTAACAAAAACCTCACTATTTACAACATCTACTCGCCGCCTAACAAAAAACCTCACTATATACAGCATCTACTCGCCCCCTAACAAAGACCTCACTATATACAACATCTACTCACCCCCTAAATAAAACATAACTATATACAACATCTACTCGCCCCCTAACAAAGACCTCACTATATACAACATCTACTCGCCGCCTAACAAAGACCTCACTATATACAACATCTACTCACCCATTGCAGATATCCACCTGGAAAAAAACCAAATAATAAAAACTGGATAATTGTTGGGGACTTTTAACAGCCACACTTCAAGTAGAGGATATCTGGATCTCAATGCAAATAGAAAAGAGGTTGATGATTTTGTAATACAGGACAGTCTTGTCTTATTTAAAATATAGAGCAGTGTTGTCTTACTTAACATAGAGAGCAGTCTTGTCTTATTTAACATAGAGAGCAGTCTTGTCTTATTTAACATAGAAAGCAGTCTTGTCTTATTTAACATAGAAGGCAGTCGTGTCTTATTTAACATTGAGAGCAGCCTTGTCTTATTTAACATAGAGAGCAGTCTTTTCTTATTTAACATACATAGCAGTCTTGTATTATTTAACATAGAGAGCAGTCTTGTCTTATTTAACATAGAGAGCTGTCTTGTCTTTTTTAACATAGAGAGCAGTCTTGTCTTATTTAACATAGAGAACAGTCTTGTCTTACTTAACATAGAGAGCAGTCTTGTCATACTTAACATAGAGTGTAGTCTTGTCTTACTTAACATAGAGAGCAGTCTTGTCTTACTTAACATAGAGAACAGTATTGTCTTACTTAACATAGAGAGCAGTCTTCTCTTACTTAACACAGAGAACAGTCTTGTCTTACTTAACATAGAGAACGTCTTGTCTTACTTAACATAGAGAACAGTCTTGTCTTACTTAACATAGAGAACATTCTTGTCTTACTTAACATAGAAAACAGTCTTGTCTTACTTAACACAGAGAACAGTCTTGTCTTACTTAACATAGAGAAAAGTCTTGTCTTACTTAAAACAGAGAACAGTCTTGTCTTACTTAACACAGAGAACAGTCTTGTCTTACTTAACATAGAGAACGTATTGTCTTAATTAACACAGAGAACAGTCTTGTCTTACTTAACATAGAAAACAGTCTTGTCTTATTTAACATAGAAAACAGTCTTGTCTTACTTAACACAGAGAACAGTCTTGTCTTACTTAACATAGAGAACAGTCTTGTCTTACTTAACATAGAAAACAGTCTTGTCTTACTTAACATAGAAAACAGTCTTGTCTTACTTAACATAGAAAACAGTCTTGTCTTACTTAACATAGAAAACAGTCTTGTCTTACTTAACATAGAAAACAGTCTTGTCTTACTTAACACAGAGAACAGTCTTGTCTTACTTAACATAGAAAACAGTCTTGTCTTACTTAACATAGAAAACAGTCTTGTCTTACTTAACATAGAAAACAGTCTTGTCTTACTTAACATAGAAAACAGTCTTGTCTTACTTAACATGGAAAACAGTCTTGTCTTACTTAACACAGAGAACAGTCTTGTCTTACTTAACATAGAAAACAGTCTTGTTTTACTTAACATAGAAAACAGTCTTGTCTTACTTAACATAGAGAACAGTCTTGTCTTAATTAACATAGAGAACAGTCTTGTCTTACTTAACATAGAAAACAGTCTTGTCTTACTTAACATAGAGAACAGTCTTGTCTTACTTAACACAGAGAACAGTCCTCAGTATATGTAACATCTACTCACCTCCTAAATAAGATCTCACTATATGCAACATCTACTCACCCCATAATAAAGTCCTCAGTATATGCAACATTTACTCAACCCCTAAATAAAACCTACTCACCCTTCTAACAAAGTCCTCATTATATGCAGCATCTACTCAACCCCTAAATCAAACCTACTCACCCTCTAACAAAGTCCTCAGTATATACAACATCTACTGACACCATAAAAAATTCCTCAGTATATACAACATCTACTCACCGCCTAAATAAAACATTACTATATACAACATCTACTCACCCCCTAACAAAGACCTCACTATATACAACATCTACTCACCCATTGCAGATATCCACCTGGAAAAAAACCAAATAATAAAAACTGGATAATTGTTGGGGACTTTTAACAGCCACACTTCAAGTAGAGGATATCTGGACCTCAATGCAAATAGAAAAGAGGTTGATGATTTTGGTCATACAGGACAGTCTTGTCTTATTTAACATAGAGAACAGTGTTGTCTTACTTAACATAGAGAGCAGTCTTGTCTTATTTAACATAGAGAGCAGTCTTGTCTTATTTAACATATAGAGCAGTCTTGTCTTATTTAACATAGAGAGCAGTGTTGTCTTACTTAACATAGAGAGCAGTCTTGTCTTATTTAACATAGAGAGCAGTCTTGTCTTATTTAACATAGAAAGCAGTCTTGTCTTATTTAACATATAGAGCAGTCTTGTCTTATTTAACATAGAGAGCAGTCTTGTCTTATTTAACATAGAGAGCAGTTTTGTCTTATTTAACATACAGAGCAGTCTTGTCATACTTAACATAGAGATCAGTCTTGTCTTACTTAACATAGAGAACAGTCTTGTCTTACTTAACATAGAGAGCAGTCTTGTCTTACTTAACATAGAGAACAGTATTGTCTTACTTAACATAGAGAGCAGTCTTGTCTTACTTAACATAGAGAGCAGTCTTGTCTTACTTAACATAGAGAGCAGTCTTGTCTTACTTAACATAGAGAGCAGTCTTGTCTTACTTAACATAGAAAACAGTCTTGTCTTACTTAACATAGAGAACAGTCTTGTCTTAATTAACATAGAGAAAAGTCTTGTCTTACTTGACATAGAGAACAGTCTTGTCTTACTTAACATAGAGAACAGTATTGTCTTACTTAACATAGAGAGCAGTCTTGTCTTACTTAACATAGAGAACAGTCTTGTCTTAATTAACATAGAGAACAGTATTGTCTTACTTAACATAGAGCGCAGTCTTGTCTTACTTAACATAGAGAACAGTCTTGCCTTACTTAACACAGAGAACAGTCTTGTCTTACTTAACATAGAGAGCAGTCTTGTCTTACTTAACATAGAGAGCAGTATTGTCTTACTTAACATAGAGAGCAGTCTTGTCTTACTTAACATAGAGAGCAGTCTTGTCTTACTTAACACAGAGAACAGTCTTGTCTTACTTAACATAGAGAACAGTATTGTCTTACTTAACATAGAGCGCAGTCTTGTCTTACTTAACATAGAGAACAGTCTTGTCTTACTTAACACAGAGAACAGTCTTGTCTTACTTAACATAGAGAGCAGTCTTGTCTTACTTAACATAGAGAGCAGTATTGTCTTACTTAACATAGAGAGCAGTCTTGTCTTACTTGACATAGAGAGCAGTCTTGTCTTACTTAACACAGAGAACAGTCTTGTCTTAATTAACATAGAGAACAGTCTTGTCTTACTTAACACAGAGAACAGTCCTCAGTATATACAACATCTACACACCCCGTAACAAAGTCCTCAGTATATACAACATCTACTCATCCCATAAATAAACCTCACTATATACAACATCTACTCACCCCCTAACAAAGTCCTCATTATATGCAACATCTACTCACCCCAAAACAAAGTCCTCAGTATATGCAACATTTACTCAACCCCTAAATAAAACCTACTCACCCTCTAACAAAGTCCTCATTATATGCAACATCTACTCAACCCCTAAATAAAACCTACTCACCCTCTAACAAAGTCCTCCTTATATACAACATCTACTCACCCCCTAAAAAATTCCTCAGTATATACAACATCTACTCACCCCCTAAATAAAACATAACTATATACAACATCTACTCACCCCCTAACAAAGACCTCACTATATACAACATCTACTCACCCCCTAAATAAAACATAACTATATACAACATCTACTCACCGCCTAACAAAGACCTCACTATATACAACATCTACTCACCCATTGCAGATATCCACCTGGAAAAAAACCAAATAATAAAAACTGGATAATTGTTGGGGACTTTTAACAGCCACACTTCAAGTGGAGAATATCTGGACCTCAATGCAAATAGAAAAGAGGTTGATGATTTTGTCATACAGGACAGTCTTGTCTTATTTAACATAGAGAGTAGTGTTGTCTTACTTAACATAGAGAGCAGTCTTGTCTTATTTAACATAGAGAGCAGTCTTGTCTTATTTAAAATATAGAGCAGTCTTGTCTTATTTAACATATAGAGCAGTCTTGTCTTATTTAACATACAGAGCAGTCTTGTATTATTTAACATAGAGAGCAGTCTTGTCTTATTTAACATAGAGAGCAGTTTTGTCTTATTTAACATACAGAGCAGTCTTGTATTATTTAACATAGAGAACAGTCTTGTCTTACTTAACATAGAGAACAGTATTGTCTTACTTAACATAGAGCGCAGTCTTGTCTTACTTAACATAGAGAACATTCTTGTCTTACTTAACATAGAGAACTGTCTTGTCTTACTTAACATAGAAAACAGTCTTGTCTTACTTAACATAGAAAACAGTCTTATCTTACTTAACATAGAGAACAGTCTTGTCTTACTTAACATAGAAAACAGTCTTATCTTACTTAACATAGAGAACAGTCTTGTCTTACTTAACATAGAGAACAGTCTTGTCTTACTTAACATAGAGAACAGTCTTGTCTTACTTAACATAGAGAACAGTCTTATCTTACTTAACATAGAGAACAGTCTTGTCTTACTTAACATAGAGAACAGTCTTGTCTTACTTAACATAGAGAACAGTCTTGTCTTACTTAACATAGAGAACAGTCTTGTCTTACTTAACATAGAGAACGGTCTTGTCTTACTTAACATAGAGAACGGTCTTGTCTTACTTAACATAGAGAACGGTCTTATCGTACTTAACAAACCCTAAGACGGGCGCTCATATTACTCAAGGTCCTGGAGTGGAGAACCACAAGCAGCTCAGTTCTTACCATCGCGACTGACAAGACTGCAAGAAGATTTGTTCTTCAACAACGAGGAGGTATTGACAACAGACCCATACTCTTCAGTTTGAAAAGATCCAAGGTCACATAGGAAATCAAACAGCCCACCCCCAACCCTCTCTAGCTGGAACTATAAGAAAGCACACTCGAACCTCTTTACCTCACAAGCCGACTGTGATTTGAAGACAATCCAAATAGGGAGAACAGTCCTACAGTAAAATCAACACTTTCAGGAGATTATTGTCCATGCAGCAGGAGGAAGCATCCCTAGAGGCAGAAGGAGGAATTGAAACCCTTCTGGACCACAAAACTAGAAGAACTTCGCACTGCACTCTGCAGCTGAGGGGAAAACATGGAAAATAACCTCACAGATGAAAATAGCAACATGCACAACAACATAGAGGCAACCTTTACCAGGGAGGAAACACTACCCAAAATCCACCTGGATACCTGCCTACACAGATGGGTCAGCAAGCAACGTAAAGGACAATGAAGATGCAGGAATTTGGATACGCCTTAACAATTAAACTGAGAAAAGACTGCCGCAACAGGAGAATGTTGAAGTAGCTCTAAGGCAGACGCAGAAGATCTGAAAGTTGCATCTGAAACTCTCTTGCATGAAAACATTCATCATCATCATCGAGTACCTTCTCCGCAACGAAGGTTGGCTACCATGGAGCGCCATTCTGCTCTGTCTCTTGCTTTGATGGTGCAGGTTGTCATAGGCTGATTTAGTCCATCTTTTGATGTTACTCGTCCATGTTAGTCTTGGTCTGCCTCTGTCTCTTTTACCTTGTATTTTCCCCTCTAGGATTACTTTTAGTAGGCTGTTGTGTCTTTAACATGCTCCAAAAATCGCATTTGTCTTGTTTGAATTGTGCTTAGTAGTTCTCATTTCATATTTAGTTATTTTAAGACTTCATCGTTTGTTTTCTTTTCCTTCCATCCAATTCTACATATTCTTCTATATATCCACATTTCAAAGGCTTCAATTCTCTGTTCTGTTTTCTTGTCTAATGTCCATGTTTCTGCACCACATAGGAATATTGAGAAGATGTAACATTTTGCTGTTCTTAGCTTTAGCCCTGGTGTTATTTGTTTTGATGTTAGTATGTTCTTCATGACATTAAAATTACTTTTTGCCATTCCTATTCTTTTGTTTATTTTAGTTGCACAGTCTCCAGGTCTATTCCTTCTATTTTGATATCCACTTGTGGGTTTTTAGTATCTTCTTTGTTTATGATCATAGTTTTAGTCATTTTGATATTCATATCTAGTCCATATTTTTTGCTTGTCATGTTTATTTCATTAAGTAATTGTTGTAGATCTTTAGGATTTTCCGCTAGTAGTACAGTATCGTCAGCATATCTTAGTTTATTGACTTCCATTAATTTGTAGGCCTGACATCTCTATGATGTTTTTAAAATTTGCTCAGTATGAAAATATTAAAGCAGAAAATATTGTATTTCTCTTATAAATGTTGTCAATAGTTACAGCACTGAGGAGTCATGGAAACAAAGACCTGAATGATCTAAGAGAAATACTTTGCAAGCTCCGTCATAGATGCAGACTGTGATTCGGTGGATTTCATCTCACTGCAATATCCCTGATGAATATAACGATGAGGCAGTCAGGTTGACACATGGAAGGTGGTAAATTACATCAACAAGATACAAGTACAACATATAAGGAAACAAAGAGGTTTGTCTGGAACAAATGCATGATCAAAAGGTACATAGCACTAGGGTTACTAAAGAAATGTATACTTACTATCAGTTCATCGGAAAATAACGAGCAACACTTTTTAACTGACTGCGAACAGGCCAAAACAAATTGACGTTGAATATGACTGGCACAGACATAATGACTGCTGAACATCTGCTACAAGCTTGCTGTAGATATGATAAATAGAGAGGAATCTTATGACCACCAGCGGTACCATACCTGGACAAGCTGGAGATCTCACCAGCGGTACCATACCTGGACAAGCTGGAGATCTCACCAGCCTTGAGCTGGTGAATTTTTTCTCGAACTTATTAATGTTGACGTCTAAATGAGAACGCAGAAGAAGAAGATTTCGTGCAATGATACTACACACTTCGATTATTATCAACTTTTTTTTTTTAGTGCTACATCATCTTTGCATTTATATTATGCACTTCGATTGTGCCAACTTTCTTTTAGTGCTACTTCATCTCTTGCAATGATACTACAAACTTCAACTAGTCTTAATTTTATAACACCAGTTAGTTCTCTAACAGGTGATCCCCGTAAACTATTGCCTATCCCGAGTAGTGTGTCGAAGGAACGCCTCATTCCTCTCAATGACGGAATTGCAAATGTTACCGCTCGACGGCCCAACAAATAAAGAGGTACTTTATTTCTGGATATTTCATTTGAAGTCGTGTCCGCTGATCTGGAATAATTATCTTTCACTCCCCATAGCAAGCGGCCGCGAAGAAGAAGAAATGAACCGGGCTATAGAGAAACAACACCCTCTTGAATACATTTGCCAAATCCAAAGAGTTCCATAAGGTTCACACAGCGAAGGTCCCCGGTTTTATCCGTAGTCACTGTGGATATCAGGCACTACCATAAGTTATTATAATCTTACTAACATGTTTAGCTAAATATAAGAAAAGAGTAAAAAGAGAATACACAACTGACTAAAACACGATGTTTGATTTGTAATCTGTTTCGATTGTGGTATTTTGAATAAACCAGTTTAGAAAAGAAAACTCAAATGTTTGGATATTATTGTTATCTAATATCATAATGATCTTAAAGGAACAATAATGAAGTTCAATGATATGGGAGATCGGTATAAATAAGCAAGAGAAAGATGCAACTAAGACCTGGTGGACATTCTTCAGACCACATTCATTGATGTCAGCAATACAGCTAAAGATTGACAGGCATTCAGCTTAGCAAAGAACAACCTACACTTCTGGACAGCCTACATCGTGATGACATACGGTGAAATAATCTAATACAATAAATATCCATGCCATGTTATTCGTGTCTTCATCTCTCTTTTATTATTTAAATGGTCAAGTTGACAATCAATTTCGTTGCATTTTGGACATCTCTACTCTCGGATCATCTACCCAGTACTTCTCCCATCGTTCAGTGCCGCCATGCGACAACCAAAGTAATGAAGATGGTTTCGGCTCATATGCACGTCCTTTTGTAGCACGGCAAAAAAACCATAACAAAAAAGGAGTACTGATAGATTGTAATCACTTAATTATCCATTCTGTTGTCCAGGTAACGGTTCGATGTGACCTACTCTTCTCAGTGTTTAGTCTCACATGTTCTTTAACGTACATACAGTGTTGTTGGGATAGGGGGAGCTGGGGTGGTCTAGAGGTAAGACGTCATCCTCTCCATAGAAAGTTCTCGGGGTTTGGAGGCGGTAGTAGTTTTTCTGTTCAAATCCGATGATTCTCCATTGCTCCTTGGTCTCTGACAGGTGAGATTCGGTATCCAGCTCTTTGGTCTCTGACAGGTGAGATTCGGTATCCAGCTCTTTGGTCTCTGACAGCTGAGATTCGGTATCCAGCTCTTTGGTCTCTGACAGCTGAGATTCGATATCCAGCTCTTTGGTCTCTGACAGCTGAGATTCGATATCCAGCTCTTTGGTCTCTGACAGTTGAGACTCGGTATCCAGCTCTTTGGTCTCTGACAGCTGAGATTCGATATCCAGCTCTTTGCTCTCTGACAGGTGAGACCCGGTATCCAGCACTTTGATCTCTGACAGGTGAGATTCGGTATCTAGCTCTTTGGTCTCTGACAGGTGAGACTCGGTATCGAGCTCTTTGGTCTCTGACAGGCGAGGCTCGGTATCCAGCTCTTTGTTCTCTGACAGGTGAGACTCGGTATCCAGCTCTTTGGTCTATGACAGGTGAGACTCGGTATCCAGCTCTTTGGTCTCTGACAGGTGAGACTCGGTATCCAGCTCTTTGCTGTCTGACAGGTGAGACTCGGTATCCAGCTCTTTGGTCTATGACAGGTGAGACTCGGTATCCAGCTCTTTGGTCTCTGACAGGTGAGACTCGGTATCCAGCTCTTTGGTCTCTGACAGGTGAGACTCGGTATCCAGCTCTTTGGTCTCTGACAGGTGAGACTCGGTATCCAGCTCTTGGTCTCTGACAGGTGAGACTCGGTATCCAGCTCTTTGGTCTCTGACAGGTGAGACTCGGTATCCAGCTCTTTGGTCTCTGACAGGTGAGGCTCGGTATCCAGCTCTTTGGTCTCTGACAGGTGAGACTCGGTATCCAGCTCCTTGCTCTCTGACAGGTGAGACTCGGTATCCAGCTCCTTGCTCTCTGACAGGTGAGACTCGGTATCCAGCTCCTTGCTCTCTGACAGGTGAGACTCGGTATCCAGCTCCTTGCTCTCTGACAGGTGAGACTCGGTATCCAGCTCCTTGCTCTCTGACAGGTGAGACTCGGTATCCAGCTCCTTGCTCTCTGACAGGTGAGACTCGGTATCCAACTCTCTCTTATTTCAATTATGTTAATCATTTTATAGACCTCGTTTATTTTAATAATGTTACCCATACCTAGCCATCTCTTATTTTAATAATGTTACCCATACCTAGCCATCTCTTATTTCAATAATGTTACCTATACCTAGCCATCTCTTATTTTAATAATGTTACCCATACCTAGCCATCTCTTATTTTAATAATGTTACCCATACCTAGCCATCTCTTATTTTAATAATGTTACCCATACCTAGCCATCTCTTATTTTAATAATGTTACCCATACCTAGCCATCTCTTATTTTAATAATGTTACCCATACCTAGCCATCTCTTATTTTAATAATGTTACCCATACCTAGCCATCTCTTATTTTAATAATGTTACCCATACCTAGCCCTCTCTTATTTTAATAATGTTACCCATACCTAGCCTTCTCTTATTTTAATAATGTTACCCATACCTAGCCCTCTCTTTATTTTAATAATGTTACCCATACCTAGCCCTCTCTTATTTTAATAATGTTACCCATACCTAGCCCTCTCTTATTTTAATAATGTTACCCATACCTAGCCTTCTCTTATTTTAATAATGTTACCCATACCTAGCCCTTTCTTATTTCAATGTTATTCGATATCTAGCCCTCTCTTATTTTAAAAATGTTACCCTTACCTAGCCTCGCTTATTTTAATACTGTTATCCGTTAAATAGCTTTCTCTTATTTCAATGTTATCGGACAACCAGCACTCTCTTATTTTAATTTTGTTATATGGGATATTTCTGTTGGTAGCAAGTATCCGTTCTTGTCTTTAAAAAAAAATAACAAAACATGAGGGTCCATCTATTTAATGTTAACCCTACTAATGAATACTGATACTGCGAACACATTCCAAAAGTGGATCTCTGTTCGAGACTGCGGTCCTAGCAAGACTTCAAAGACGTCTAAAAAGGAAATGCGATGGGACGATCATCACATCAAACAAGTCACTGAACTGAATTGTATGTGCCCGCCAAGAGCTTCTCTTATGGCAATTCTGATGTCAACTACCACACAACACGCAAAACATACTTTTTAGTGGCCTGGAATTAGACGAAGAAATATATTCATAATGGAGAAAATTTCTTGAATCACTTTTTCTAAAGTGCTTATTCAAAACATTTATCGATGTAAACGTTAGCCCTCCTTTCTATGCTTGAATTAAGCGCGGCACGCTGCAAGTAGGTTTACACAAATCTTCTTTTGAATATCAACGGCTGATATAGCGATGAGCAAATCATAGTTTTGCATATTAGATCTGGAAGCCGTAAAGCGAGGCATCGAATATTATTGTATTCTGTGTGTGTGTGTGTGTGGGGGGGGGGAATGGGAAGTGAACGAAAAGTGTGCATTTCTGAAGATACTTTGGTCACTGTTTGAAAATTGGTACGGTGGTTTGATATAGGATTAAATCCAATCCTGAGTGGGTACAATGAATGAATGCGTGTAAAGAGTGAGCTGTGGTAACCAGCAACATATATTATTTTTGTGGTCATATCTTGATAGGAAGGGTGTCCGGTTAGCGCAATCGATAGGCGGTTGGCTTACCACGGCAACAGCCGGGGTTCGTACCCTGGCGAGGACACCTGGGTTTTACTAATTCCCTAAAAATTAGTGGGAGCCGCGATAGCTCAGTGGTTAGTGAACTGGACTACTACGGACAAGGGGTAGGGTTCGATACCAACCGACGGCTCCGGGTTCACCCAGCCTTAAATGGGTACCGGATTTTTTCTGGGAAAGTAAAGCAGCACGGGCGTAATACCGACCACATTACCCAAAAATCATGTGCTGAAGGTCTGTAAAATATAGGGTCACTAACACCATATTTCCCTATACGCCACTTGGCGTGACGGGGGGTACTTTACTTTACTTTACTTTTTATCTTGATAGGAACCGGGCATTTAAAGGCGCAGTGTAGAAAAACTGAACAGATAAAAAAAATTAATACATGAACATATAGATAAATGTGGAAAAGTAAATAATTCATACATGAACATATAGATAAATGCGGAAAAGTAAATAATTCATACATGAACATCAAGATAAATGTGGAAAAGTAAATAATTCATACATGAACATATAGATAAATGTGGAAAGGTAAATAATTCATACATGAACATCAAGATAAATGTGGAAAAGCAAATAATTCATGCATGAACATCAAGATAAATGTGGAAAAGTAAATAATTAATACATGAACATCAAGATAAATGTGGAAAAGTAAATAACTAATACATGAACATCAAGATAAATGTGGAAAAGTAAATAATTCATACATGAACATCAAGATAAATATGGAAAAGCAAATAATTAATACATGAACGTCAAGATAAATGTGGAAAAGCAAATAATTAATACAAGAACATCAAGATAAATGTGGAAAAGCAAATAACTAACACATGAACATCAAGATAAATATGGAAAAGCAAATAATTAATACATGAACATCAAGATAAATGTGGAAAAGCAAATAGTTAATACATGAACATCAAGATAAATGTGGAAAAGCAAACAGACGAAAATAAATAAGTAATGGGAAAAAAATTACACGGGAAGAAAGGAACAGTAACACATACACAAGACATGAGCAAATTAGAGATAAGATGTGAACACGCGATATGGAAAAAATTATACACGATAGCAACAAAATATACACAAGGTAGGAACAAAATATATACAAAATAGGAACAAAATGTACATACGATATGAACAAAATATATGCAACATAGGAACAGAATATACATACGATATGAACAAAATATATACAAAATAGGAACAAAATATACATACGATATGAACAAAATATATACAAAATAGGAACAAAATATACATAAGATATGAACAAAATATATACAAAATAGGAACAAAATATACATACGATATGAACAAAATATATACAAAATAGGAACAAAATATACATACGATATGAACAAAATATATACAAAATAGGAACAAAATATACATACGATATGAACAAAATATATACAAAATAGGAACAAAATATACATACGATATGAACAAAATATATACAAAATAGGAACAAAATATACATACGATATGAACAAAATATACGCAAAATAGGAACAAAATATACACAAAGTAGGAACAAAATATACACAAAGTAGGAACAAATTATACATACGATAGAAACAAAATATACATACCAGGTCCTGGAGTGGAGAACCACAAGCAGCTCAGTTCTTACCATCGCGACTGACAAGACTGCAAGAAGATTTGTTCTTCAACAACGAGGAGGTATTGACAACAGACCCATACTCATCAGTTTGAAAAGATCCAAGGTCACATAGGAAATCAAACAGCCCACCCCCAACCCTCTCCAGCTGGAACTATAAGAAAGCACACTCGAACCTCTTTACCTCACAAGCCGACTGTGATTTGAAGACAATTAAAAATAGGGAGAATAGTCCTAAAGTAAAATCAACACTTTCAAGGAGATTATTGTCCATGAACAAAATATACACGATAGCAACAAAAACACATGATATGAACAAAATATACACAAGATATGAATTAAATATTCTCAATATGAACAAAATATGCACAGAACAGGAACGAAATATACATAAGATGGGAAGAAGATATGCACATGATATTTTACAAAAATATACACATGATAGGAACAAATTGTAAGCTGGTTGTGAACAAAGTGTACACTCGATAGGAACAAATTGTAAGCTGGTTGTGAACAAAGTGTACACTCGATAGGAACAAAACATACGCAAAACATGGAAAAAATATGCACAGGATATGAACATCAAATACACAAAATCTATTTACAGATTATACACAAGGTATGAATAAAAAATATACAGGATATGAACAAAATGTAGACAAGAGCTGAACAAAATATGCATGATATATAAACAGAATATAAACAGAACGTAAACAATTTATACACAAGATATTCATCACCATCATCGTGTGCCATACCGGTTGGTGTGGGCCCAGCGGTCGTCAAACTTTTCCGGTCAACGGAGCCCTAACTCTTAACCGCAAATCATCCCGGCAGCATCTTATCCCAAACATGTAAACAAACATATTATAATAACATTATAACGGCATATTTAACATGTTATATTGATTGTGGGGATAAATAAACTAACATTCTGGGTATCTCTCTCTCTCTCTCTCTCTCTGCGATCAAGACTCAATCAGAGTAGGGTTCCAGACTCTCACATGAAGACAGCTATCTGTTTAAGTGAATTGATCGCCCCCACAGACAGAACATCATAACTAGAGTCTGTTAAGTCCCTCTGATTGAATACCCGTTAAAACGTTGCACTGTGTTCTGCGCCAGTGGCCCAGTGCATCTGATTTCAGCCAGCATCTTATTCAGGTTTGCTTTCCTTAGCCTTTGATTGTCCCCAATCTTCCTAATACCGGTTACAATACCACCAACCGGTAGTTCTGGATATAAACGAACTAGATCTGTGTCATTTATGTAATTGAATTTAAATAATAATTGAATCAATTAATACGGGAGGTCAAAAAGTAATGCACACCAATTTTTTTCTCGGCTAATAATAAAGATAGGAATATGAAATTTTGCACACTTGGAACATGACATGTTCCAATTATGTGTACCAAATTGCACAGCATTCTGATAAATATTACGCAATCTATGCACCGTTAAAATGGAGCTTGTCAACAATGTCCGTTACAAACAGCGAATTGTCATAGAATTTCTGGTTGCGGAAAAAGAAACTGTGGCAAACATTCATAAACGACTGTGTGCAGTGTACACATGTTCTGCAGTCGATAGGAGCACAGTTAGTCGCTGGGTTCAGAGAATTAAAGCTGCAGAAAGTGTACGAGTGGAGCTGCATGATTTACCGCGTTCTGGACGTGTTGCCTCGGCTACCAGCACAGACATGTTAAACCGGGCTGATGCCATTATTCGTAAGGATGGGCGTATCACTAGTCAGCAATTGGCATTGCAGCTTACAGTCAGCAAGGGAAGTGCAATCGCAATTTTTAAAACTCTCGGATATTCAAAGATTTGCGCTCGATGGGTTCCTCGGTGCCTAACAAATGATCACAGAGTTCAAAGGAAAACATTCTGTTCTGAATTGTTGGAGCGTTTCGATGTTGAATGAGAAATGTTTTTGTCAAAAATTGTTACCGGTGACGAAACGTGGGCACATTATTATGAGCCTGAAACAAAAATGCAGTCAATGGAATGGCATCATCCGCAGTCACCAAAAAGAAAAAAAATTCAAAACATCTCCATCAGCCGGAAAGGTGATGATCACTGTCTTCTGGGACATTGATGGTGTGATTCTTGTTGATGCAATGACAAGAGGTGAGACAATCAACTCGACAGCTTACATCAATACACTGACAAAACTCAAAAATCGGTTCCACAGAGTTCGGCCTAATAAGCCATCTGCAGATTTGTTGCTTCAACATGACAATGCACGCCCTCACACAAGTCTGGTAACACGGGAAGCAATCAACAAATTTGGTTGGACTGTACTGCCCCATCCTCCTTACAGCCCTGATCTGGCTCCCTCAGATTTCCAACTGTTTGGACCACTCAAAAAATTCCTGCGTGGGACACACTTTGACAATGATGAGGGTGTGATCCGTGCAGTTAAAAAATGGCTACGCGAGCAGGACAAAACTTGGTACAAACGAGGCATTCATGACCTAGTTTCGCGTTGGCGTAAGGCAATACGCTTGGACGGAGATTATGTTGAAATATAGTTAGTGTAAAGGGGATGTTCAGCTAAAATCTGTGAAAATTTCACACATTTTGCCCGAATAGTTTCCGAGAAAAAAATTGGTGTGCATTACTTTTTGACCTCCCTACGTACATTGTAATATGTGAACTGGACTACAAAGGGCAAGAGGTAGGGTTCGATCCCAACCGACGGCTTCCGGTTCACCCAGCCTTTAATGGGTACCGGATTTTTTTTCTGAGAAAGCAAAGCGGCACGGGCGTAATACCGACTACATTAACCCCCCCCCCCCCAAAAAAAAAAAAAAATCATGTGCCGAAGGTCTGTAAAATGTATGGTCACTAACACCATATTCCCTATACGCTACTTGGCGTGACGGGGATGCTTTACTTTTTACTTTACATTGTAATATTTGTATCCTGTAACAATATCAACTGTAAAGAATCAGCTTATTTAATCCTCATTAGGTCGTCAAATCTGGGCACAACTTCTTTCTCAGCGCCCAAATGTGATCTGTATTAGGTTTTGATGACTGGAAATGCTGAAAACCCGGTCTCACATAAGTAGGTAGTCACGTGGGGAATTACAAGTCATTGGGCTTTCTTGTCTTCTTCTTTGTATTCTTGTTTTACAAAGCTCCAATTAAAAGAGAGAAAATGAGATACACAAATAAATAATATTAGCTTAACATTGCGGTACACCTAGGACACTTTGTGATGATAATGATGTCCACGGAGACCCTAGCAGGCGCTTGCGTAGCGCCTAGTCTCGGCGGAGTACAACGACTACTGGGGTAGGTGATCATGTCTTTCCACAAATCTCTATCCACTGTACATTATATCAATTCTGTTGTTGACTGTTTCCTGTGCCATGACAGCAGTATTGTATAATGTCAACAGTGTCATTGTTTATTAGATGTCCGTAGTTGGTCGTTTAACTTTTAGCTGGGGATATGAATAGTTTGTGTTAAGCCAGCGATAATTAGATAGGAAAAAACATGTTTACAATATTCATGTTATAACATCAACACGTCGATTTCACTATGTTAAAGTATATGTCTAGTCTGTAAGTGTTTGTATGTTTATCATTGTATATTCATGTTATAACATCAACACGTCGATTTCACTATGTTAAAGTATAGGGTGTCTCTTTAATGACTGTGCATTTTTTGTTGTTGAAATAATTACGCACCTAAATTTTATCTATGTATGACGTAATAGTTCAAGCACCATTTACGTGTTCATTTAAACATCACTGCTACATGATAGATCTGGCTTACAATGGTGTTAATGATTGAAGAAAGAGTATTTATAGTGGAGCATGTGTTCCGTAACGGCGGCAAGTATTCGAATGAGGTTGTTGAACAATTTGTGAATAGATTTCCTGATACACCAGTGCCTCATCGAAATACTGTGAGTAATTTAATAATCAAATTTCAAAACACCGGTAGTGTACATGATGTTAGCCGTCCTGGTAGACCATCTGTTCTTGAAGTAACATCTCTCAACATCCAGGACAGCATTCTAATGAGTCCTGGCAAATCAATAAGAAAGCTGGCTCAACAAGTACACAAATCAAGCAGTACTGTTCATAGAGTTCTGAAAAAAAAATTAAAGTTACATCCGTACAAATTTTCCGTCGTTCCTCAATTAAAAGAATTAGATCACCAATCCAGAATTAATTATTGTATGTGGTTTGAGAATTTTCTAGCCCAAGAAGGTGAGGAAATCCTTGATTTCACTTTCTTCACAGATGAAGCATGGTCCCATTTGTCTGGGTACGTGAATAGGCAGAATGATCGTCTTTGGAGTGATGAAAATCCACATTCCCAGTGCCTCTCCACGATCAGAAAGTAGGAGTGTGGTGTGCAATGAGTCGTCAGCGGATAATCGGCTCAATTTTCTTCTATGACACAATAAATTCAGAAAGATATAGGATTAACATACTGGAGCGATTCGTAACCCAACTTTCTGAGCCAGAAATTGAAAAAGCTTGGTTTCAAGAAGATGGCGCAACTGCTCACACTGCTGTAAAATCACTGGAATTTTTATATGAAATTTTTGCTAATCGTATAATCTCTCGCGGAATTTGGCCTGCACGATCTCCTGATCTTACTCCCATGGACTACTATCTCTGGGGTGAACTGAAAGGAAAAGTGTACGAAAACAATCCCCACACACTCGATGAGCTGCAGGTTTCAATCGCCAACAACATTAATAATGTTACACAGCCCATACTGCGTAAGGTTTTTGACAATATGAAAAAACGTATCAATATTTACCAACTAAAACGTGGTGGATATTTCGAATACCTTTTGTGAATAATGATGTTATATGTTTAACTTTACAGAAAAAGGAACAAGCTACAGCAGTACATGATGCGTGATTTACATAAATAAATTGGAACAACTAGATTTTCAAATAATGCACAGTCATTAAAGAAACACCCACCGATCTGGAAGACCTTCAATTTCACAAGACCAAATTATGGAACTCCAAGACAGAATTACAATGAGTCCAAATGCATCTTTAAACCACTTGTCTCAACAGGTGCAAATATCTAAGAGTTCTGTTCACAAGGTTTTAAGAAGTGAACTACGCTATCGTCCATACAAATTAACTGAAGTGTCTCAACTCCAAGAAAGAGATTATGAATCCCGTTTTAAACTACTGCATGTGGTTTCAGAATTTTATTTATGAACATGGCGCTGCCATCCTTGACGTCAATTTTTTCACTGATGAGGCCTGGTTTCATTTATCCGGTTATGTGAACAGTCAGAACAATCGGCTGTGGAGCAGTGAAAACCCCCATGAATTTCATCAAGTGCCGCTTTACGATCAAAAAGTCGGAGTGTGGTGCGCTATAAGTCGTATGCGGATAATAGGACCTATATTTTTTAATGAAACAATCAATGCAGGAACATTACCGTACTTTAATTCTGGAACCGTTCATAGCACACCATACAGAACGGGAAATTATGTAATCCTGGTTTCAGCAGGATGGGGCAACAGCACACACAGCCACAACAACACTCAATTATTTAGAAAGCATATTTGCAAATCGCATTATTTCACGTGGAATCTGGCCTGCTCGTTCACCACATCTAACACCCCCAGATTATTATCTGTGGGGGGCATTGAAGGGGAAAATTTATGAAAATAATCCGCAGACAATTAATGACCTAAAGACTGAAATAGTAGACAAGATTAAACAAATATCACCAGACATTATTCTGAAGGTTTTCGCAAATATGGAAAGACGAATCACGACATGTCTTGAGGCCCGTGGTGGACATTTTCAACATATGCTTTAGGCACTTTATTGTGTTAATACCAACATTACCCATTATAAACTCGCCGATAGCAGTAAAGTATATTTGAATATTTTACAATTTGTGTGATGCATTAGTTAACCGCATTTCTGGTGACGTCTTTCTTCCGAGAGTAGAAATTCACTGCACTGCGACTTTAAAAACACCCTGTTTAATATCTACGCAGATTCAACTACAATACTTACCTCAACACGCCCCCTCCCCTTCACCCCCCCCCCCAATCTTTTTTCCATCGGTGAGTTTTGGCTACAATTATTCTTATTATATTTTTTCTATATTATGACACCTAACCACCCCCTCACATGCCGCCCCATTAATACCAAGGATTTAATTAAAATACAATTTCATCCCTATAACCCGACCATCCCTCCAATAGCATTCCGTCTCCTAAATAATTTATTAAAATTCATTCCACGGACATACTGACAAGTGCATTTATTAGACACAGTTATCTCTGATCACTTTTCATATTTTCTCTGTATATCCCTATATACAACCTTTTTGGCAGGGGCGATAACCCTCTTATCATTTTTCACATTTTTTCTATATATCCCTATATAACACCCTATCATTGGAATACCGGTCAATATGGCGGATAGGTGACAAGAACCCTTGCGGCTCAGTCTCAAAAAGGGTTTCTTGTTGCAGCTTCCTCATATTCCAAGTACGGCTTGCTGCCAGAGCTACTGAGTTAGTGCTCTGTGAACACTGTGGGCTGTGTTTTTCATCCAGATCGTGTTTAGATATTTCGATTCTATCTATCTATTGTCCTTTCGAGCCGAAGACGGCACATAGGGCAGAACCACATTCTCAAAAACAGAAACCTGGCGTGCCAAAATGGCACATATTGCAGTTATGCGATGAATTATGATATCGTATGACGAAGGACAGTTCAGCTGCGTTTACTTTCGGTGCCGCTTGGCTTTGTGTGGCTTCTGGCGTGGGCTATAGGTACTAAGATGGGACTGCAACTGCCTTTCTGTGTTTTGATCCTTCAATAAGATGAGTTTTAATTCGAATGATTCCACAGGCGCGGGCGGTTTTGAAATAATGGATTTTAATTCGTTTGCAGTGATACCGGGTCCTTCGACTAACCATAATCGCAAACATCCTTTATGACAGAGACGACACCCCACCATCGACATTCGGGCCTCTTTCTTGCCACCATCTGTTTTAAACACCGGTCACCTACGAGTCACATATATTTTTCTAATCTATTTATCGGTCACTCTGTACCAACCCAATACCACACGTACCGTTCAGCGTCCCTAAAATCCCATTTAATGTAATTAAAATACACTTTTAAAAAATATCAATCGGTCAATTATGATTTGGCCATATTTTTATTATATTTATCATCGATTAGTCTTTACCGCCTCCACACCTTAAATACCGATACGCCACCCTAAAACCCCTTTAAAAGTAATTAAAATACACTTTTATAAAAATCAATTGGTCAACTATGATTTAGCTTTCATCTTTTACCGCTCACACCGACCCATCCCTACGACAGCTCGACCACCCGTCTGATACCATTCCGCTGGCCAAGAACCCATTAAAGCTTATTAAAATACACATTAAAAAAAACAATCGGTCAATTATGAGTCGTCACTTTAAATCTTATATTTCACTATTATATCTCAACAATTATCTGCCCTTTACCACCAAATTTTAATTTTCAAAACTATCTCCCCTTTTTAATTATCGATATTATCTCCCTTTTCTCATGGTTATCTCCCCTTGTCCATTGGTGTCCAACATGATCTTTAGGGGTGTCTGGGGTGTTGCTCTGATATCTGGGTGGTGTCCACCTGTGTCCATCCCTGTCCATCGCAGTCTACCTCAAATCCACCAAAATCCACCAAAATTCATCAAAGTCCATCAACATCCATAAATTCCTTCCATACCAAGGACTCTCTTGACCATACAATATTACTCTCTTGACCATACAATATTACTCTCTTGACCATACAATATTACTCTCTTGACCATACAATATTACTCTCTTGACCATACAATATTATTCTCTTGACCATACAATATTACTCTCTTGACCATACAATATTACTCATGACAACAAGCTATCTAGTATATTCACCCTTTGCCACCCATCATCTCTCTTTCTCTCTATGTTGCCACTTGTAACCCAGTATTGCAACTTTCCTCTTCTCAAAAATGTTGATTGTTTCTTTCTGATATTTCTTAGAAGCTCCCTTTTATTGTTGACCTCTTTGACAATTTCCTCGTCGATCGTTTCAGCTGTCCCGGAAACTCACAACATTCTTCTGAGAAATTCAATCTTTGTATCCTCTAATCGTCTTTCCGTTTGTTTATCAATTGCCCGTGATTTACTTCTATAGGTCAGAATTGGTTCTATATAACAGACTTCCGATCTAAGATGGCGGATCTAGTCCACGTCCTCTCGATCGCTGCAGAAAGTGCATCCAGGGTCTGTTTAATTTCGGTTCTCCGTTGCACTTTTCTGCGTTAAAGTCAAAATGATGATACACTTAATACATCTGTGCCGCTAAAGCGAGGTCGTAGGCCGACAACAGTCCGTTTTTGACAAATCAAATGTTGTGAATGAGACCTTAAATCGTCTCGACTTGATCTGCGCTTTACGTCACATTGGTGCTGTTCATGACTGTTGTTGGAATTCCTTGACACAAGTTATTTCCATGTTACTCATTAATATAAACTACTTCGTCAGTCGAAGTTTTGTCTCTTTGGGGAAATTGCTTCGTGTTTTGTTCATCGTAGACTGCTTACACTAGAGTAATCAGAAATCTAAAGGAAGCGAGATTGTGTGTTCGACATCGTAATGGTTCCCTAGACCGGCCGTGCGCTAATCTTACGGCCTGCTGTTTGATGTGCGACGGGGATAATTTGACGACTAACTGTGTGTCTATATGTTTGGAATTGGAGTCATCAACGATGGCCTAACATCATCAAGTGCTACGACGATAATCATTTTCAAGAGGACGTGAATTACCGGTATATGGGGAAAAACGGCGGGAACAATTGAAGGCTATGCATGAAAATTGTTCCTTGTTGCAGTTTCCTCATATTCCAAGTCGCATGTCTGTGTTAGTCACCTCTAGTGACTCGGGCAGATGGTGCTCGTAAACCTGGGAGGTCGACCATCTAAGGGCAGAATTCCCAAACAGAAAAGATCATCTGCTGCCTTGCAGGAAGATTGGGGACAATCAAAGGCTAAGGAAAGCAAACCTGAACAAAATGCTGGCTGAAATCGGATTCGCTGGGCCATTGGCGCAGAACACAGTGCAACGTTTTAACAGGTATTGAAGCAGGGTGGATCTAACAGGTTTAAACAGACAGCTGTCTTCGTGTGAGAGTCTGGAGTCCTACTCTGATTGAGTCCTGATCGCAGAGAGTTATAACATTGCTGAATTCTCTTTCTCACTTCTATTGAGATTGATTTGTTACACAAGCCGTTTTTCTTTTTCTGAAATGCTATTTTGGCCTGAGCTATTTTACTTTTTATTTCTGTGATGCATCTTTCATTGGATGTTATTATTGTGCCCACGATTTTGACGTTCTACACTTGGTTCAGATTTGTCCCGGACAAGATATTATGAACAAAATATACATAAGAAATAAACAACATACACAATATATACAATATGTGAACACAACATAGACATGATATGAACTATATATAAACAAGATATAAACAAAATATATTTATATAAAATATACAAAATATATAATGTGTGAACAAAATGTGCACAAGATAATAGCAAAATGCACACAAGAAATGTATAAAATATGCACAACAAATAAACAAAATGTAGACAGAATGTATACAAATTATTCACAAGGCATGATGAACGTTATAGTTATGGTTATGGAAGGCCCCGGTTTCACTACAAAAGAATTAAAATCCATAATTGCTCAGTCATCCGTGCCAATGGAATCACCCGAATTAATATTTCATCTCCAAAACAAAGAAAGGTAGCTGCAGTCCCCATTATAGCAGTATCTGCACACGCCAAAACACATAAGGCGAAATTGCACAGAAAGTGAACACAGCCATCTGGTCCCTGTCATACGATACCATCATTCATTGTAAGCAATCGGAATATCGAAACACGATCAAAATGGATGAAACGCCCAGCTCACGGGCACTTTCACCGAGCACTTATCTCAGTAGCTCCTGCAACAAGCCGAACTTGGAATATGAGGAAACTGCAACAAGGAACACTTTTAAGACACAGCCTTTAACGGTTCCTGCCGCCTATCTGCCATATTGATCGGAAGTTCGCTTCCTCCTGAAAATGAACAAAATATTCACAAGATATGAATACAATATAGACTGGATATGAGCAAAACAGGAACATGATATGAACTGTACGTACACAAGATATGAACTATACATAAGATATATACTGTACATAAGATATGAACTGTACGTACACAAGATATGAACTATACACAAGATATTAACTGTACATAAGATATGAACAAATAATGTTTGTGCTAGCGTTTGACGGAGAATTGATGTTCTCTTTCGTCCGCTCAGAAAAGAGTCTAGAGATAAAGAGATAATAGAAGACGGACACAAGAAGGGAAAGAATAAAAGAAAGCAAAACGTGAAATGTGATGAAGGAAGTGAACTAATAATAACAAAAATAATATAGTCAATACTGTGAACTATACTCATATATATATATATATATATATATATATATATATATATATATATATAGGGAGCCGCGATAGCTCAGTGTTTATTGAACTGGACTACAAAGGACAAGAGGTAGGGTTTGATCCCAACCAACGGTTTCCGGGTTCACCCAGCCTTTAATGGGTACCGGATTTTTTCTGGGAAAGCAAAGCGGCACGGGCGTAATACCGACCACATTACCCCAAAAAATCATGTGCCGAAGGTCTGAAAAAATTATGGTCACTAACACCATATTCCCTATACGCTACTTGGTGTGACGGGGGCACTTTACTTATATATATATATATATATATATATATATATATATATATATATATATATATATATATATATTAATTAGTAATATAAAAGATGTCTAGGACAAGGCTACAAGTGCAGAACTTATCAACGGGAACAGAGTGGAATTCTTCTTCTGTGATCATGGCTCATTCAGACTAGGATTCCGGACTTTCTTATGAAGGCAGCCATCTGTTTCAGTGATTTGGTTGCCCCATATAGTAGAGTGGAATGATTCACAACAACAGCTGCAGTTCAACAAGGCTACAAACTACTCTATCTATCCTACCTTATTCTCTCTCTCTCTCACTCTCTCACTCTCTCTCTCTCTCTCTCTCTCTGCGATCAGGACTCAGTCAGAGTAGGATTCCAGACTTTCTCATGAAGTTAGCTGTCTGTTTAAGTGATTCGATTGTCCCATATAGTTTCTCTTCCAGGGAGGTGGGTGTGGACCACACTGCTCTTCTCAGGTCTGTGCAGTGGGGGCAATCATGTAGAACATGTTTTGTAGTCATATTGCCCAGTGTACAGTAGTGTAGGCTGGTTGTACCTATTTTGAATTTGGTGAACATGTGATTGCTCATTCTATTGTGGCCAGTGCGTAGGCGAAGTATGATGACTTGATCCCTCCTTGATAGTTGGTGGTATCCGTCCCTCTCGTTATGTTTTGGGTGTTCTCGTTTCCATTTGTCATGGAACTGACCTTTGAGGATGGATTTGGCTTCATCATAACTGAGCGGATGGTTCTCTTCTGGTAATTCCCTCTTTCTTTAGCTAATTTGTCTGCGCGTTCGTTCCCGTGTATAATACAGTATGATGGTATCCACTGAATGACTACTCTCTGGAAGTTATTGCATAGTTGGTCCAGGGTTGTTCTCAAGTCATCTAGTTCATTGTTCTTGTGGCTTTTTAGATCTGATAGTACTGACAGTGATAAGACTACCTTATTCAACATCTTGGAAAGATTCATGACATAAACGTTAGAGGATCATGAAAAGCACTGTCAGCATTTGGAGGTAGTACAATTAAAGACATGCGGTTTGCTGATGACGTCGATGGTTTAGCAGGAACAGAACAAGTACTTGCTGACCTCATGAAGCGGCTGGTGCATGTGGCTTGAAGATTAGAGCTAAAACAGTATGACCCATAACTCTAAGAGCATTGCTGCTAAATACAACATAAATGGAGACGAACTAGAATCAGGTATCATCATCAAGCACCGGGCCTGCTGGCGTAGGTGATCGTGTCTCTCCACAACTTTCGATCTCGACAGTTATTTATCATTTCTTCTGTTGACCTTCTGCCAAGCCATTATCTTAAGCTGTCTGGTATTTTTTCTCTTTGCTTTCCTCTATCTCTTCGTCCCTCAATTTTCCCAGTTGTTACAATATATTCCAGCTGTTCTCTTCTCATTACATGACCAGAAAATTATGATTGTTTCTTCCTAATATTGGAAATTAGTTCTATTTTTGCTTTGACCTCTTTCAGAACATTTCAGGTAATACACATATCTCAAAACGTTGGTCAGCGAGGGTGCAAGCATGAAATATTGGCTAGAATAGCTCAAGATATAGCAACCATTTCAAAGCTAAAACCTATCTGTAAAGACAAGAACATCACTCCTGGCTCTTTAATCACGATCTCATCCATGTTATATTAGTTTATTTGTCTATGCTCGCGAAACATGACAGCAGAACGACAGAAAACAATATAAACTATGAAGATTAAATATCGTAAAATAAAAGTTTCGTCAGGTTTTGGGCGTCTATTACTTGGATCATATCGTGACCGAAGAAGTTGGCAAAATGATACAACACACGGAGCACATTGTGGTCTTCTGAACAATTGTGCTGGAACAGACACATAAATGGATTGACCGCGAATCCCAATTATCTGCCCTTGCAAATACCTTTCTGAACGGAACTGTAACAGAATGGAGATGGGCAGAGAAAGAGATAACATCCAAGATTGGACAGATCTCTACTTCGTAGAGTTCCAAAGTTAAGGTTAAACTAAAGGTTGATGGTGGTTCCCCGTTAACCTACCACATGGTTATATGATGAAGAATAATATTAATTAATAGAATGATTGGGCAGGAAATAAACGGCAAGGAACACTTTACCACAAGATCACTAACATTAAATCGTGTTTAGTGTTTAAGTTCCATTTTGTTTCTAGGAATTAATACAATTCCAACGTTTCATTTTACCGCTAGAAGTTACAACAATTTGAACATTTCATTTTGTCTCAAGCAGTTACAGCAATTTGAACATTTCATTTTGTCTCAAGCAGTTACAGCAATTTGAACATTTCATTTTGTCTCAAGCAGTTACAGCAATTTGAACATTTCATTTTGTCTCAAGCAGTTGCAGCAATTTAGAAGTTTCATTTTGCCTCAAGAAGTTACAACAATTTAAAAGTTTCATTTTGCCTCAAGAAGCTGATTTGTGTATTTTTTTTCTGGAGCTGAAGCGAAGTTTCATTTAAAAAAAACATCTCCAGTAGCTGATACAGCATCGAAGTTTCATCTCTTTTCTACAAGCTGCCACTTCAGAGTTTCATATCTTTGCTTCAAGCTGCCACTTCAGAGTTTCATATCTTTGCTTCAAGCTGCCACTTCAGAGTTTCATATCTTTTCTACAAGCTGCCACTTCAGAGCTTCATTTATTTCTTTTTTTTTTTTCCATCAGGAGTTATACAACTTAAAAGTTTCATTTTATTTATACAAGCTACCACTTAAACAGTTTCATTTTTTTCCCAAGGAGTTATACTATTATAACGTTAAATGTCTTATCGAGAAAGTTAATACAAACTGAGAGTTACATTTCTTCTCGAAAATCTAATTCAACCTTAAAGTGTCATTTTGTCTTGGGAAGTTGATACAAGCTGTGATTAAGCCCTACACAGGTGTACATATCTCTAACACATTTCACTGGAACGTTTTTTTTTCTGTCTCTATTTCTTGTGTACATTTGCGAAGTTTGTAGCGAATATATCGGTTACAGTTTGAATTGATTCACCTTAGAGCTGCCGGTCGTACAAGCCAATGACGTCAGCATTAAGGGTTAAGCCAGTCACTAAACTCAAGGAAGCTGAAAATGCGAAGACAAATGAAAGCCCTGTTACCGCCTGCAAGTCATTCACTGGAACAAGGGCGTAGAAGAGCCCTGTGGGAGACTTTCTTGTCTGGAAGAATGAAATAGCCAAGAACAAAAAATACTAATGTTTTGAAAAGCATACAGCAGGTCCTTACAACCTATAGAGCTGGCCTTATTCATAGTTGTAGATATCTTCTGACTATACTTGCGTAACTGGGCTAGCTAGATAGAGTTAAGCACTTTCAATAAACCATGTGTCTCCATATATAGGCCCATTATTACGGGGCATGTTCGGGGTGGGGATTTCCCCGTTTCAAATTATTGTGCACCGATTCCAAAACTATAACGTCAAGTTACTCCAAATGCGCATTCTTTCGTGTGAGCAGAAGCGGAACAAATCGGGTTTCAATTGCCAAACGTTGAAATGGATCACGTACTTCTGCTACCTTCTTTTTAAAAAAATACATGGAGCACTTTTTGGGAACACGTGCGGCTCTACCTCGTTTATTCCAGGGCGGGTTTTGTTCGCTAGTCCAACCTTTACTGGGATTTTTCTGGCCCTCGCTGTTTGGCCGCTTTCCTGAGACATTCAGTTTCCGCCTCGATGAGCGCGGATGTGCTCGCGTGATTAAACCTGGTGAAAAGTGTTGGTATTCCAGTTTGATGCGCCCCTTCTTGGCGCATTCTTCTCTGATTAAAATTCGTCAACCAATAAGATAAACTCATTCACACCATCTTGTGCGAGAGAACAGCACTTTAATACAAATCCCTCAAACAGTCTCACTTCTCCTGATATTTATTTCTCCAGCAGTAACAACGTTATGCTAATGTAAAGAGAAGCATAGAACGAGGCGCTGGAGAGGGTATAAAATGTGAAGGGGCTTAGAACGAAACGAGGGAGATGGTGTAATAAACCTCTTGGACAGCTCAGTCTCTGACCATTCATCACTACAACTGTGGCCTCTTTACGGAGAGTTGACTATCAAGAGTTTTGAATTTATTACCTCCTTGGGAGTTCTTGCCCTTCCATCCCAAACCAAGAAATCATCGTCTATGATTGAAATGTGTGTTCATATTTTGTTGTGCCACTCGTTAGACAGGAAAACTGAAATCATTTAAACGGTTGTCATTGTGCGTGCATGTTGTATGTGCACTAGCTTCACGATCCGGTAATCCTGCAACCCCCTCCCTCCTTTCCGTGGTAATAATTGGAACTTGGATCATATTTGTTGTGGGGGGGGGGGTGCGGAGTGAGGGGTCGAGACAACTGTGACGTGAGTAGCCTTGTACAATATTGCAACCCTTGACCGCCGTGACTGGATTACAACAATGAAGGTGTTGTGTTATTTTGTTGGATGTTATATTTTGTCAGAGCCATCAATGAGAACTGTTCAAGCGAACCAACGAGAAAAATGTCCAAACACGCTACACCAGTACTACATAATGGCATCTACTTTATTTTAAAATCTCAATTACTTGAGTGGTGTAATCGCTTTCCTACATAAAATGCAATATGTAATTACTCAAATTATTGTAGTTATGGTGGCGAAGAGAAAGCGCGTGTCTGCGCACCAAGTGGTCATCGTTTGAATCAAAAATGGACAATTATTTTACAATCATGCTTCAACTGGTCACTAAGAATGATTAGAAACAATTTTATGCTGGTAATTAGAATGGCCTGACGTAGTTCTGACAACGACACCCCCAAAATGTTGCCATATAAAACAAATGTGCACTGCCACCACATTCTTCATTTGGTATCGAGTTCTCTCCAGTTAGGTTTTTTTTCGCCCGCATTGTAATGTATTCAAACCATCAACGATAATACGTTGGATGTGAATACAGCTGCTGAGGACGATGATTATTATTAAACAGTTATCAGCTGCTGACGACGATGATTATTATTAAACAGTTCTCAGCTGCTGACGACGATGATTATTATTAAACAGTTCTCAGCTGTTGACGACGATGATTATTATTAAACAGTTCTCAGCTGCTGACGACGATGATTATTATTAAACAGTTCTCAGCTGTTGACGACGATGATTATTATTAAACAGTTCTCAGCTGCTGACGACGATGATTATTATTAAACAGTTCTCAGCTGCTGACGACGATGATTATTATTAAACAGTTCTCAGCTGTTGACGACGATGATTATTATTAAACAGTTCTCAGCTGCTGACGACGATGATTATTATAAAACAGTTCTCAGCTGCTGACGACGATGATTATTATAAAACAGTTCTCAGCTGCTGACGACGATGATTATTATAAAACAGTTCTCAGCTGCTGACGACGATGATTATTATTAAACAGTTCTGAACGTGAATAAATATCGGAAATGCAACATCAAACAAGTAGGAAATAACAACTATTTTGGTGGGAGAACAGGTTTTACAACAATCAACAGGCTACTGACACAATCAATGTTTATTTGATGTTAGAATCATCATCACTGCATACCGGACGCACCCATAGGTGCTGTGATGTCCCCCTCGAGAGTGTCAAGAAAGTCCGAGGAGAATCCTGCTCCACCTGCACGAACCCGCCACGGTGTGGGTAGTGTTTTTACTGACAATTTTGCCCGGGCATAAATATGGCCCACTGTTTTCGATGTTAACTGCCAATGGATCTTTAACGTGCGCGAGTGCACACGGGACCTCCTGTTTATTATCATTATCCGCGAGGGCTAGTCATCGGATCCCACTATCCAAGAGGTCAATGGAGGGAAACGTCGTAAAGAAACTGTGGATCAATTTGTCCTATTTTTGAAAAATTACCACCGCTTCTGGTGGGTTTTGAACCCGAGTCCTTCCTGTCCTGAAGCTGACATCGCACCCGTAGACCACCCAGCACCCAACCATCAGTGTGTACGCACTCAACTGTCACTTCAATGCTATAGATCACCTATGTGTTTGCCTGGAGTGTCGTGAAATCATCTCTAACAACAACACAAATCATCTTAGCGGCTCATCCTAAATAATAATTCGTGACCAGTAAGAATCCCAATGCCTTTAGAAAGAAGCAAGAAAATGATAATGGTTGTCACCTGTAGGAGAGCTATAAGATGAGGTTCACGGACCGTTTGCGGGTTAAAGATATAATAGGCAGGTAAGTAAGTAAAGTACCCCGCCACGCCAAGTGGCGCATAGGGAAATATGGTGTTAGTGACCCTATATTTTACAGACCTTCAGCACATGATTTTTCGGGTAATGTGGTCGGCATTACGCCCGTGCTGTTTTACTTTTCCAGAAAAAAATCCGGTACCCATTTAAGGCTGGGTGAACCCGGAAGCCGTCGGTTGGGATCGAACCCTACCCCTTGCCCTTTGTAGTCCAGTTCACTAACCACTGAGCTATCGCGGCTCCCTTATAATAGGCAGGGATTAACCCCAAAAAAGTAAAGATAAGCAGATATTTTTCACTAAATGATGCCTCCAATGATTTGTTTAAAGTTAGGTGGTTTAATGTTTTTTTTTTTTTTTGGGGGGGGGGAGCGGGGGTACGGGGGTACGGGGACGGGAGAGTAAATATAGAAATGCTTGTTTTGAAAAGTTGATAGACAATGACAAAGAATAGCTGGGGGTGTGAGAGAAGGTCACACACAAGATACCGAGATGGCAAGAAATAGGTCATAGGAACGTCTGGTACATTGACGCTGTCAAGGTCGATATTCGTTGTACAAAAGTCACGGATATTGTAATAAATGACATACTTTCGATCCGTTTTCCAGCTTTGATTGGCTGGTTTCTATCTCTTCCAGAAACGTTGATGATTTCATTCAGTGCCACTGTCAAACGTCATGTGGCGGCCAGCTTTGTCCACTTCCGGTGCGGCGGTGTGTAATTGCTGGCTCCTAGAAAGCCATTTGTCTTCGCAACAAAGAGTTGAACACAAAGGCTTCCATCTACGACGTTTATTACAGGAACAATCCTTCCCAGCCCTCTCTTTCTCTCTCTCTCTCTCTCTCTCTCTCTAGAGCCTGCCTGTTCACGGTTCCAAGCCATCCTTTATATTTTGCCTGAGGTCTAGGCTTTCTTTCACTCTTTTTTTCTAACAACTCATTTTGCGAATACAAAACAAAATTATTTCTCAATGATTTCTCCAGCGCTCAGAAAAACATCAGTTGAAAAGCGCTAGAATTGCATGTAAAGATCCCACCAGTACACAATTCCGAGCTGAGATGAAATTACCGAGTCTTGAAAGCTACGCGTTACGGTCTTCAGAAATTAATGCCTTTCTATCGCACTTTGAAGCTATTTGAAATAGAACTTTCGTTTAACATTCGACAAACTCTTGGGGGCAAATCCCCCACTTTTAATGGTGAGGACTGTGAAACAATTCTAAAGCGATATGTGACTTTGAAAGAAATCTGTTAGTTTATTTGTGCGCTTTTTCAACGGGACGCTGATCTATTATTAACATATTTTATTTATAAAGATTAGACTGTCTGGGGTGAACCTAGTTTGCAACACGCAATGGATAATCGTGTTGTGGTGACTTATATTTTTGACGTTTACAGCACACTACAAATGATCTTCTTTGAGGGCTGTTACGTTATTAAAGTTTGTTTCACGTAATAGATGATCTTCTTTGAGGGCTGTTACGTTATTAAAGTTTGTTTCACGTAATAGATGATCTTCTTTCTATAAGGGCTGTTACGTTATTAAAGTTTGTTTCACGTAATAGATGATCTTCTTTGAGGGCTGTTACGTTATTAAAGTTTGTTTCACGTAATAGATGATCTTCTTTGAGGGCTGTTACGTTATTAAAGTTTACAACACGTAATAGATGATCTTCTATAAGGGTTGGTACAGTATTGGAGTTTACAACACGTAATAGATGATCTTCTATAAGGGCTGGTACATTATTAAAGTTTACAACACGTAATAGATGATCTTCTATAAGGGCTGGTACATTATTAAAGTTTACATCACGTAATAGATGATCTTCTATAAGGGCTGGTACATTATTGAAGTTTACAACACGTAATAGATGATCTTCTATAAGGGCTGGTACATTATTGAAGTTTACATCACGTAATAGATGATCTTCTATAAGGGCTGGTACAGTATTAAAGTTTACAACACGTAATAGATGATCTTCTATAAGGGCTGGTACATTATTGAAGTTTACAACACGCAATAGATGATCTTCTATAAGGGCTGGTACATTATTGAAGTTTACAACACGTAATAGATGATCTTCTATAAGGGCTGGTACATTATTAAAGTTTACAACACGCAGTGAATCATCATCATCAGTAGCGTTGCCTCAAGGTATAATCTATTCATGGTTGTGCCCTTTATATGATGGACCTAGAGATCGTGTATAGTGGTTTACTGGACTACAAAGGACAAGAGGTAGGGTTCGATCCCAACCGACGTCTCCGGGTTAACCCAGCCTTTAATGGGTACTGGATTTTTTTTCTGGGAAAGTAAAGCTGCACGGGCGTAATACCGACCACATTACCCCAAAAATAATGTGCCGAAGGTCTGTAAAATTTTTGGTCACTAACACCATATTACCTATACGCCACTTGGCGTGACGGGGGTACTTTACTTTTTTACTTATTACGGCATCTTTGACTTTTGGTCTGAGACATTTTAGTGTCTAGTTGCCATCACTCTGCGACCGCTACGCACTTGTCTAGACCTGGTAATCTCTTTTCAAGATCACAGTAGTGACGTGGAGTATGACCTTCATCACCGAGGCAAACAGTATGTAAGTGATGTTGCTTGTCTGTGGCCAAATGGGGAAGGAGGAACTATTGCAACTATTTACGTCCCAGTAGTGATTCTATGAATTTCGGGGGCCGAAAGGGGAGTAAAGAATAAACAAAAGCGTATTAGGCATGTCGAGGTGACTAAGGAGAATTGGGAATGTACCTGGCTAAGCAATACCGTTTAAAAATGGGCCTCAAAAACTTTACAACCATGGGCACAACCAAACAAAATGAGCCTCAAAAACTTTACAACCATGGACACAATCAAACAAAATGAGCCTCAAAAACTTTACAACCATGGACACAACCAAACAAAATGGGCCTCAAAAACTTTACAACCATGGACACAATCAAACAAAATGAGCCTCAAAAACTTTACAACCATGGACACAATCAAACAAAATGAGCCTCAAAAACTTTACAACCATGGACACAACCAAACAAAATGGGCCTCAAAAACGTTACAACCATGGACACAATCAAACAAAATGGGCCTCAAAAACTTTACAACAATGGACACAATCAAACAAAATGGGCCTCAAAAACTTTACAACCATGTACACATCCAAACAAAATGAGCCTCATAAACTTTACAACCATGGGTACAGCCAAACAAAATGAGCTTCAAAAACTTTACAACCATGGATACAACCAAACAAAATGAGCCTCAAAAACTTTACAACAATGGACACAATCAAACAAAATGGGCCTCAAAAACTTTACAACAATGGACACAATCAAACAAAATGAGCCTCAAAAACTTTACAACCATGTACACATCCAAACAAAATGAGCCTCATAAACTTTACAACCATGGGTACAGCCAAACAAAATGAGCTTCAAAAACTTTACAACCATGGATACAACCAAACAAAATGAGCCTCAAAAACTTTACAACCATGGGTACAGCCAAACAAAATGAGCCTCAAAAACTTTACAACCATGGGTACAGACAAACAAAATGAGCCTCATAAACTTTACAACCATGGGTACAGACAAACAAAATGGGAATCATAAACTTCACAAGCATCATCATCATCATGTGCCATAACGACTGGCGTAGGCTATCAGGTCCTTCCACAGTCTTCTATTAACTTTGAATCGTATCAGTTCTATTGTTGACTGTTTTCCATGCCATGACACCAAGCTATCTAGTATTTTCTCTCTTTGTCGTCCGCGATCTCTCTTTCCTTGAATTTTGCCAGTTGTAACCAAGTATTTCAGCTTTCCTCTTCTTATAATGTGCCCGAAAAATGTTGATTGCTTCTTTCTTATGTTTTTTTAACTTTCAACATTTTTCTGAGTAATCCCATCTGTATGTCCTCTAATCGTGTTTTCATTTGTTTGTTTACTGTCCTTGATTCACTTCCATAGGTCAGAATTGGCTCTATATAGCACCGATGAACTCTCTTTCTCACTTTTATTGACATAGATCTTTTGCATAAGACTTTTTTTCATTTTCTGAAATGCTATTTTTACCTGAGCTATTCTGCTTTTTATTTCTGTGGTGCATCTTCCATCTGATGTTTTTATTGTGTCCAAGTATTTGACACGTTGCACTTGTTTCAGATTTTTCTGTTTATTTTTATTCTGCATGGTTGTGATACATATTTCTTCGATATGACCATCCTGCTCTCTTACCATTCTGACCGATATCTTTCTTGTTGCTTTCTTTTACTATTATGTCTATCATTTATTGTAGTGCAATCCCTGTCTCTGCTTTTAAGACTGTGCCATACGCATATCGCAAATTGTTTATGTTGTGACCGTTGACTTCAATTCATTTTTTGTCTACTATTGATCTCATAATATTTTAGCTGTAAAGTCAAAACAAATCCGGGGACAGAACACTGCTTTGTCTGACTCCCTGGTTTTTGTATTGGAACTGTCCTGTTTGATTGCTAATTCGTATGGCTGCTGTTTGTTGCCAGTACATGTTTTTTTATGATTAGCAGATCCTTGCCATCAATGTTTAACTTCTCCAGCATATTGATTATTTCCACATGCTTTGTCAAATGCTTTTATGTAGTCTATAAAGCATATATTTAGATATTTCTTTATCTCTATAGCTCATTCTATCAATGTTATTAGGGTGTATATTGCACTAGTGATACTTTTTCCTTACACAAATCTACAGTTCCTGACTTATTTCTGGTTTTATATTGTTCCTTAGACGTCTCATGGTGATTCTTATAGTTCGTTCAGAAATTCGTGCCCACATAGTTTATTAATTATCTCGGAAACTGTTTGATGAATGTCTGTAATTCTTTTTCATGAAATCTTATTTTTTCACCGACCTTCAGTTTGATATTTTGCCCTACTGTCATGCATCTAGGACAGATTTTTTGCTTATTTGAGATATATAAAAATATTATTTTCTTGCTAGTCCTAAATTTTAGGATTTTACAATACCCACATTTCTTGTAATCAACCCACTATTTAAAAAGATAAATTTCACGTTCTCTCCACACAATCTTATTACTGTTTCGCACTCGTAACATGTAAGACCGCGCTACTCCGAGGTTTTATTTTTGTCATTTCATTTCCGGTTTCTTGTTAAATTGGCCCAGAGGCGTATTTTGACAAAATATTTACTATTAATGTATATTCCTTTATATGTAATAGTTTGTAAGCTGTTGATGAGTGACTATTTGATTTTTAAAACCATGAAGAGTTTAAAGTGTAAATTCATCACAATGCAAAAGGTAACTGTGTTATTTTACATGCACTTTTGGAAGAAATTTAAAAGGGGTCAGTTATATTACGATATTAAAAAAACAGAAAACAGAACACGGTTAGCTCTAAATGTAGATAGAAAGTCTTTCAATCGATGGATCGGACAGAACTTTGACTCTGCAGAGGCGACGGTCAAGCAAGGAAGAAAAATGAAAGTTGATGATTTTGACAATGATGTTATTAGAAGTGAAATTTTGAAAATGTTTGGATCCAATCAACTTGTTAAACTGCTCAAACTTAAAGTTCGACTGCAATTAGAATGTGATATTGACATCTCAAAAACGACTCTTTGGAAGATCGTAAAAAGTGTTGGTTTCACTTTTCGAAAATCTGCTGGTGGTAGAAATATTGTTTGTGAAAAACCACACCTGATAGCTGCCCGAAGCAAATACCTGAAGCAGATCCGTGAGCGACGAATGGAAAGATACGATATAGTATATTTGGATGAAACGTGGGTCAATGCTCATCGTACATATGAGAAAGAATGACAGTCAGTTGACAGAGAAAATGAAAGAAGCATTCCCAGCAGCAAAGGACAACGCATTATATTGATACATGCCGGCAGTAGAAAGAATGGTCTTGTAAATGACACAGAACGTTTTTTTTTCAATCAAAGTCTACAGACAATAGGGACTACCACACTGAAATAAATGGACGAATTTTCAGAGACTGGATAGAGAACACTCTACTCCCCATTCTGGATAGACCTTCATGTCTTGTAATGGACAATGCATCCTATCATGCGGTAGCACTGGAGGACAAAGTTCCTAATTCGTCAAGCACAAAAGATCAAATCATCACATGCTTAGAAAAGAAAATGTTTCTTTTCAAAACACCCAGTTACAACCAGAGTTATTGCAACTTGTTAGACAAACTAAGAAGACAAAGTTATATCAAATTGATAAAATAATTGCAAAGTATTGCCACACATCCCTTCGCCTCCCACCTTATCATTCGCACCTCACCCCAATAGAACTTGTGTGGGCTAAAGTCAAAGGGCAAGTTGCTACGCAGAACACGACGTTTTAAATTTGTGATGTTAAAGAATTGACGCGTGATGCCCTCTCAATGATAGACATTGAGTACTGGAGAAAATGTGACGACCATGTCCTCAGAGAAGAGGAACAATACTGGCAAAGAGATGGATTGCAGTTTGTCCAACCGATAACAGTTGTTAACCTCTTAGAGACTTCTGATTCGGAATGACATATGTATGACATGTGCACAATTTTGTTGATGACACTCTTACTATTTGCTGACTATGTGTGATTGATGTTCTGGTTGTTCCATATATTTTGTTGATGACACGCCTGCTATTTGGCGAATATTTGTCAACAATATTGATACTTTGGTCAAAGTTTACCTATCTCTATGACGAAGATATAAAATCAAATTAAAAATGTTGCCCTCTTCAATGTGATACGGATATGCCTTTGGCTTACATGCTAGAAAATTAACATAATTTACGGTAAAATCTAATATTTAGAGCACGCGGTTTGATATTTTCCTAAAATTATATAACAAAAAACGATTTATGCAAAATTCAGACTACCTTTGTACTTAAATGTTATACAATCTAAAGGTCGGTGAAAAAATAATATTTCATGAAAAAGAATTACAGAAATTCATCAAACAGTTTCAGAGATGTTTGATCAACTCTGTGAGCACGAATTTGTGGACGTACTTTAGTAATATTTTCGTCATATGGCTCATGAGAGTATAATGCGATGGTCTTCGTAGCCAGTGGCACCTGACTTCTTCGGTATGGCTACACAGATAGATTTTAGTACCTCTTCGGGTATGTGTCCAGTGTTATATATGTCAGTGGGTAGTTTTGTTATGACTTGTACTCCTAGCTCTCCTACTGCCTTTATCTCTTCGATTGTCATATTACAATATATTGTTATATCACAAATATATTGTTATATTACATCACGAGTATGGACACAGCTTAAAATCAAAATAGACCAGATTTATTTAAAGAGGACAGGTGAAATTAGGAATGAAAAATATTGTAAATGATATGGAATGATCTTATGAAATTAGAGCAAAACAAGGCCGGTTAGAAAATGCTCATTGACGACATAGGCTCCATATGTCGTTGAAAGGGCGAGGAGGAAATGTTATTATAAGTTCTCTTGTTGATATTATCAGTTCTCTTGTTGATATTATAAGTTCTCATGTTGATATTATAGGTTCTCTTGTTGATATTATAGGTTCTCTTGTTGATATTATAGGTTCTCTTGTGATATTATAGGTTCTCTTGTTGATATTATAGGTTCTCTTGTTGATATTATAAGTTCTCTTGTTGATATTATAGGTTCTCTTATTGATATTATAGGTTCTCTTGTTGATATCATAAGTTCTCTTGTTGATATTATATGTTCTCTTGTTGATATTATAGATTCTCTTGTTGATATTATAGGTTCTCTTGTTGATATTATAAGTTCTCTTGTTGAAATTATAGGTTCTCTTGTTGATATTATAAGTTCTCTTGTTGATATTATAGGTTCTCTTGTTGATATTATAGGTTCTCATATTGATATTATAGGTTCTCTTGTTGATATTATAGGTTCTCTTGTTGATATTATATGTTCTCTTGTTGATATTATAGGTTCTCTTGTTGATATTATATGTTCTCTTGTTGATATTATAGATTCTCTTGTTGATATTATATGTTCTCTTGTTGATATTATAGATTCTCTTGTTCATATTATATGTTCTCTTGTTGATATTATAGGTTCTCTTGTTGATATTATAGGTTCTCTTGTTGATATTATAGGTTCTCTTGTTGATATTATAAGTTCTCTTGTTTTTATATTATAGGTTCTCTTGTTGATATTATAGGTTCTCTTGTTAATATTATAGGTTCTCTTGTTGATATTATATGTTCTCTTGTTGATATTATATGTTCTCTTGTTGATATTATAAGTTCTCTTGTTGATATTATAGGTTCTCTTGTTGATATTATAGGTTCTCTTGTTGATATTATATGTTCTCTTGTTGATATTATATGTTCTCTTGTTGATATTATAAGTTCTCTTGTTGATATTATAGGTTCTCTTGTTGATATTATAGGTTCTCTTGTTGGTATTATAAGTTCTCTTGTTGATATTATAGGTTCTCTTGTTGATATTATAAGTTCTCTTGTTGATATTATAGGTTCTCTTGTTGATACTATAGGTTCTCTTGTTGGTATTATAAGTTCTCTTGTTGATATTATAAGTTCTTTTGTTGGTATTATAGGTTCTCTTGTTGGTATTATAGGTTCTCTTGTTGATATTATAAGTTCTCTTGTTGGTATTATAGGTTCTCTTGTTGATATTATAGGTTATCTTGTTGATATTATAGGTTCTCTTGTTGATACTATAGGTTCTCTTGTTGGTATTATAAGTTCTCTTGTTGATATTATAGATTATCTTGTTGATATTATAGGTTCGCTTGTTGATATTATAGATTATCTTGTTGATATTATAGGTTCGCTTGTTGATATTATAGATTATCTTGTTGATATTATAGGTTCGCTTGTTGATATTATAGATTATCTTGTTGATATTATAGATTCTCTTGGTATATTATAGGTTCTCTTGTTGATATTATAGGTTCTCTTGTTGATATTATAGGTTCTCTTGTTGATATTATAGGTTCTCTTGTAATGGTCGAAACGGTAGAAGAGGATTTACAGAAGGAAATTCTTGGCGAGTGTGGTGACGTCATTGCTATTGTTGTTGGGGGGGGGGGGAGAAGAAGAGCGGGGGGAGAGATGCTATTTTTTAATCGCGATACCCACTTAAGGAGATTGTCAGAGACATGCAGAGAGATTGTCGTGCGTCATCTGCTAGCACGAGCGAAACTGATAGAGTTGTTGGTCTCTGTGGGGGTCATGGCTTCCCTGTAAAACGTCACGCGTGACGTATCGAAGATTTCGTCTGGAAAGTTTGTTTATCACTTCAGAAATGTAACCAACCAATGTTGTGTCTGGCATAGATGGGGATTTCCTCCCCAAAATAAGACTTCAGCCTAGTTAAATGTGAGCTTGGGCAGACTGATACAATGATTGACTTTAGCAGTTGTTGGACTCCTCATTCGCGCTAAATTCTCTGATCGTTATAGCAGCTTATTTATACCGCGCAATGATAACGCCATTTTTATTGTTGTTTTGTGCATATTTAATGCTGCTAAACATTTAATCAAGTGCAACAAATTACAAAACATCACTTTATTCAAATAACAAATACAAATCTACCAAGTAATATACTCATTCTATAGTGCAGTCGGAGATATCTACATAAGACGGAGACATCGTTATTAAAGTGAGGATGGCGTGAAGTTTTGAACAAGCAACGCTGAAAAAAAAGATATACCCACGAATTTTAAATGTAGGAAATCGACCATGTGTTAATTATGGTTAGTTGACGACATGTTAGGTCTAGGCTTCAGTCGCACTATCTGTGAGGCGAATCAAATGGCGATGTTAAGAATTGTCATTTATACACTGAAAGTTCAAAGATACGATAAACACTTTTGAGCATTTCATTTCAGTTGTCTGTATCTGAAACATGGTGCCAGAGATGTTGAGAATGTTACACGATCGAGTCAGCAGTCAGTGTAACCAGGATCCTTATAGTATCGCCATGAGTCAATAGGCAGTTTTAGTCCAGAAATGACATCATCGGTAGAGTTTACTCATTCAAGACACCATTAAGGGTTTCTAGCTCACTTATTCTAATCACTGTGTGAACACTTATTGAAGAGGATTTGTGGAGCACTAATTCAAGGTTATATTAGCGGTATGTGTAGCACTAATTCAAAGTAATATTAGCGGTATGTGTAACACTAATTCAAGATAATATTAGCGGTATGTGTAGCACTAATTCAAGGTAATATTAGCAGTATGTGTAGCACTAATTCAAGGTAATATTAGCAGTATCTGTAGCACTAATTCAAGGTTATATTAGCAGTATGTGTAGCACTAATTCAAGGTAATATTAGCAGTATGTGTAGCACTGATTGAAGGTTATATTAGCAGTATGTGTAGCACTGATTCAAGGTTATATTAGTGGTATGTGTAGCATTAATTTAAGGTTATATTAGTGGTATGTGTAGCATTAAATTAAGGCAATATAGGCGATGTGTGGAGCATCAAATCAAGCTATACTGGCGGTGTGTGGTTCTTGAGTATATTGTTAACATCTCTCACAATTTTGCTACTTCTATAGTTGTTTATTTCAATTGTCACCACCATACAGACACAGACAATTTTCGAGTTACTGGTATTATCTCACACTTTAGGATGATCGGATTCGCTTTACATTTGAGAACCGCCTCAATGCCTGCTTTGGTTCATTAAAGCCTAGTGGTAGTAACACATTTCATTAATTTCTCTATTAATACTTAATGTTCATATCTAAACATTAACGTGTTTTCTTTATTTGTTACTTTGTATCCTTTTATTTACACTAAGGTCCAGCCATTATTCTCAGTTCTACGTATTTTAATTATTGAGACTTGTGGTCTGCTGTGATTGTCTTTGTCTCCAGTTAAACATCTATATACATCCAAACGTTTTTTTATCGAGTCTTGCCTGAAATGTTCTGTTTGTTTTACATTTCGTTGTACATTGTGCCAAGTTGCGATAACCGCTAGCGCACAAAATCGGCACATTAACTTGACGTTTCAGTAGTCAACAGTGTGTGATTAAATAATGAACACGACAATAAAACGTAAAAAGCGCTCTTTATAAAAAGCAAAAAACTCACGGTAAAACCTCCAAAGCTCAAACAAGTGTCTTACTCACAAATACCGTAAATCGTTTTGAAGAATTCGTTTTCCTACCTTGAGTTATGTATATTAAATAAACTGTTGTTAGCTCGTTTCGCTGCAATATTTATCTTGATGTATGACCAAGATAAAACTTTACTGAATACAAAGTGAACGAACGCGGGTAGTAGTAGTAGTTGATGTCACGACAAAGATCATTCAACGGGATTTGTTGTCCGGCGCTAATGATGTTAATAGAAGACTAACGAATTCCAGCACTCGGGTAACAAAGTATACACAGATATATATGTTGGCGCTGAGGTAAGTGTCATTTGAATCATATTAAAGCGATCACACTTTAATTCTTCCTGCGACGCTCATCTCAAATTGTCCTATATAGAAAGCCTAGTCCCATCAGCGACGAACACTAACATGTAGCTCTCTTGTTCAATGTGAGTATGTTAAAAATACAGCTGGCAGTTTGAAAGTAAATAACAGTAAGCTGCATGCTACTGCGCTGGCTAAATTTTAAAAGAAAAAGTCACTACTAAATATTGTAATCATATTACTCAGCTTCATATTACTTGATCAACTCTCGCCAGTACTATAAAGTAAGTACACTGTGTTGAGATCTTAGTAAGCATCAGAAAGTAACAAGTAGAGACACGGGCGCGTCAGTATCGACAAGAACTTGACCAGAAACGAGAATTGAAATCGTTACTTTCAAGCTATTTAAACGCTTCTATTGAGTGGAAGAACCGATGACATGTTTTGTAATATTCTAATTTCGCTGTGGTGTTCATCATCATCATTGAGTGCCGTCTCCATATCGAAGGTTGGCTACCATGGAACGCCATTCCACTCTGTTTCTAGCTTTGATGTTGCAGATTACTGACCTGTCCATCTTTTGATGTTACTCGTCCATGTAAGTCCTAGTCTGCCTCTGCCTCTTTTACCTTGTGTTTTCCCTTCCAAGATTACTTTTGTAGGCTGGTGTGTCTTTTAACATGCCACAAAAATCTCAGCGGTGTTCAGTTCCTTCATATTATCATTCGGTTTCTGCTTCAGCAAAATGTAATGGTTGTTGTTGTTCATTGAAACTACACCGGGTTTTTTTCTGATACGATAAGGGGTAGGGAGTTGGCGTATAAGTAAATAATTAATAAATTTGGCTACGCTAAATGTGTTCGATTGGTCGTTAATAAATGTAAGTACTCAGGCCATGTTTCCCACCACCTCAAATGATTGGGGGGAGGAGGAGGAAGGGTATGAAAACAACACTTACTTTTATTCTTTAAAAGAAAGTCCTCTACCGACTGTTTAAGTATTGCTAGAAGTTGGAGGGAGATGAGTCGAACAATGGAGGGTACACCAGTAGAGTACAGCAACTGAGGATATATCAAATGAGAATAAACAAACTGAGGATATAGACAGGAGGATATAGCAAAAGATAATAAGTCAACTGAGGATATAGCAAAAGAGGATATAGCTACAGAGGATATATCAAAAGAGGATATAACAAAAGAGAATAAACCAACAGAGAGTTTAGCAACAGGGAATACACCAAGAAAGGATAAAGCAACAGATAATACACCGGCAGAGGGTTTGGGAACTGAGGAAACAGTAATAGCAGAGATTACATTGATATATGGTATAACAACAATGGGTATAGCAGCAGCGAATATATCAACAGAGGGTATCAGATAAGAGGATATAGCAACAGAGAGTACACTGAAAAAGTGTCTATCAACAGAGGATACGTCAACAGAGAATATAGCAACATAGAATACATCAATATATAATATAGCAACAGAGGACACAGCAACGGAAGATATTACAACATATGATACAGAAACAGATGATATATCAACAGAAGGTACATCAGAAGAGGGTACACCATCATAGAGATAACCAACATCAGGTTTATCAAAAGATTGTATACCCGTATATGATAGACAAACAAAGAATATTCAAACGGAAGGTATACAACATGAAAGAATATCAACAGACGGTATATCAAAGGATAGAATACCAACAGAGAGTATTCTAGAAGTCGGAATACAACCAGAGGGAATACCAACAGAACGTATTCTAGAAGTCGGAATACAACCAGAGGGAATACCAACAGAGAGTATACGAAGAGACGGAGAACCAACAGAGTGTGTTCTAAAATACAGAATACCAACAGAGTGTGTTCTAAAATACAGAATACCAACAGAGTGTGAACTAAAATACAGAATACCAACAGAGTGTGTTCTAAAATACAGAATACCAACAGAGTGTGTTCTAAAATACAGAATACCAACAGAGTGTGTTCTAAAATACAGAATACAAACGGATAGAATATCAATGGAGGGTATACCAAAAAAAGGGCAAACCAAAAGGAATATGATTATCACGATTTGTTATTGTAAAAAAGTAAAGAGCCCCGTCACGCCAAGTGGCGTATAGGGAATATGGTGTTAGTGACCATACATTTTACAGACCTTCAGCACATGATTTTTAGGGTAATGTGGTCGGTATTACGCCCGTGCCGCTTTACCTCCCAGAAACAAAATCTGGTACCCATTTAAGGCTGGGTGAACCCGGCCCGTCGGTTGGGATCGAACCAACCTCTTGTCCTTTGTAGTCCAGATCACTAACCACTGAGCTATCGCGGCTGCCACTATTTATGTTAGGAATACATTATTTCTATAAGAACCGACTGCATAAATACATGGAACAAGTCGAGGTGAACAGTAGCATACAAGAGTCAGCAGTCCAGAGGTTACATTTGAGAAACCTTACAGCCGTAGAAGACAGAAGTAGACACCTTTCTCTATCTACTTGCCATTAGAATACACAACAATAAATGCTAGGTTCACGTTATAAATACAATAGTCGACGGGAGTTTTTATTTTGATGCCTTCTGTCAACTTAAGTTTTAACAGTTTGAGTTTTAACGTTGATAAATTACTTTTAACGTGAGTTTTGACGTTAACGATTTAATGCATCTTCCATGCAAAATAATAATTGTTTCATGAAGGCAGCTAGAATCTGTTACAATTAAACAAACTATTATGGTCAATTGTTAGCAACCAATCGAGACACAGGTGCGAGTATATCAAACATAAGAAGCAAAGGACGGAGTAATATAATAATATAATCATCAACATCACCAACAGCCATGTCTGCTGGCGTAGATGATCATATCTCTCCACAACTTTCGATCTCGACAGTGATTTATCATTTCTGTTGTTGACCTTCTGCCAAACCATTCTCTTAATCTGTCCGGTATTTTTTCTCTTTGCTTCCCTCTATCTCTTCATCCCTCAATTTTCCCAGTTGCCACAATATATTCCAGCTGTTCTCTTCTCATTGCATGACCAAAAAATAATGATTGATTCTCCTTAATTGGGGATATATATATAATAATAATAATATAAAATAATTTAATAATATAAAATAATATAATAATATAATAATATAATAAATAAACTTAAACAACAGAAACATACAAATATCAATAACTCATATTAATCATATATGATGGTGTTATTACAGCAGATAATTATTTATGACTTTATTTATATAAAAACAACTGCAATTTCTGCCAAGGAAAGAGCTTTTTATATTCTCGTTGAAATAGTTGAGATTTTGTGTGAGGATCTTGGCGTCTCAGTATCTTTTACATGATATTGACGATGGAAACAAATGAATGCAACACATCCTTGAAGACTGACTGTTAATCACAACTCACTCTATATTCTCTCTCTCTCTCTCTCTCTCTCTCTCTCTTTCTTTCTCTCTCTCTCTCTCTCTCTTGCACATACATATACACTCACAAATGCACGGAATTAGTCACATTCTTGTCAGTCTGTTATATGACACAACTTTCTGTACGATTAAAACTTCTTTTGATGTCGGAAAAGCCGGTACTTCAAATGGAACAAACAAGCAACGGTCGCCCCCCTCCCTCACTCAAAAGCTGCAGTGAAAACGTCCTTTGTGTGCATGTCTCTCTACTCAGCAGCTAGACACATTCATTAGGCTACCTCTGTTTTCATTTTGTCTGCTCCGACCAGAATCGACATCATGATTAAGATTCCTCCAAGCTGATTACCAGCAGCCAGTAAGCGGGCGAGCCTGGTGTTCCTGTCTCATTACACCAGCAGAAAGACATCCCTGAGCTCTTACCGGATGTCGATGGTCTTTCAGTCTTTATTCGCTATCAAAAGATTGATGTTGGATTCGATTTGTGACGGTGGCTGTGTTTTCCGTTTTGATTGGCTCGAATTACACGTGCATTTTATGTTCCTCCCTTGATGATTGGTTAAACTCATGACAGTAACGCAGTTGTTAAGGCGGTATGTTTTGCAGCTAATGAAAAAAAATGTTTAATCTTCACTAACATATTGATCGTACAATAGCATTTGCACCTCGTAAGCTTTACTAGCATATCGATCATACAGTAATAAATATAGCAAAAACGGAAGAAGAGGAAGAAAATCCAGTAAGATTTACACCTCATAAATGTGGCTGAAATGTAAAACTAGTAAATTTGATGTGCAGGAGAAGATGACTAGTAGTTCGTTATTATTTTGTTAAATATATTTTGAAAGTGGTACATTAGATAATAAAGACGTGGTTATTGACAATATATCATCCTCGACATTTTATTCATTTCCAGCGATGGTTGTTGCAGATGTGTTACATGTAATGAGAAGAGAACAACTGGAGTAGGCCTATATTGTAACAACTGGAAAAATTGAGGGACGAAGAGATAGAGGGAAACAAAGAGAAAAGATACCAGACAGCTTAAGAGAATGGCTTGGTAGAAGGTCAACAACAGAAATGATAAAAAAATTGTCGCAATCGAAAGTTGTGGAGAGACATGATCACCTCCGCCAGTAGGCCCGGTACTTGATGATGATGATGATATCTATATTTGTTCGATTCTAGTTCGGCCTATCTATTCTTCACAGTATTTTCTCTTGTTTGATTGTGGAATTCTCCGGAACATTGCCCCTGATTTGTTTGCCCCTGGCCTCGGAAATGCCCATTCCTAAAAATATTTATTTTTATTTGTCATTGCCTTCAGGCGGGACAACTCACGATCTATTTCATCCCATTCAAGAACCTATTACTTTTCCTCCAGCACCAATGAGGCGAACATGGCTGCCATGGAAGTCACAGAAGTGAACATTCCCACTTTATTCACGTTGCTTTCTTGATACAAAAAACAGGGGGAACTTAGAAAAAAAAAACACGAAATAATCGAGCAATACTTGTGAAATATCGGAATTTGTTTTCATATTTGGAGAGAGCACTTTAATTTTCATTGCAGGGACATTGGTGGGTCTAAATTGTATGAATATAAACTAATATGGGGGTTCGCGACGAGGTAATTGAAATATGCGATATGTTATGAATGACAGGGCATAACAGCAGCGACGCATTTGATTTGTCCACCATCGTACACAGCGCCCGGCGTATTACCAATAGTTGTGTTAACGAGAATGCACAGTCAGTGAAGCTGAAGCTAATTCTGGAAACTGCTGCAAGCAGCTAAGCTGTATCGGGAATCTCCCATTTTTATTTCTACGTTCTCGGGTCTTCTATTCACGAGGACGTTAACTTTGGAGAACGCGGTCGCGAATTTCTATACATGCCGGCACTTGAATAGTCATAGACGCGTCTTTTGAATTGAAAGACCACATAGTTGGTTCTCCCCACTAGAGTTTCTCCTTGGCTCTTAGATAATGCTGACCGTACAAGATCTACGTTATAGCCTGCAAGCTTCACACGTTTCTGGGCATATCAATGATAGTTGACTCTCCAATTTGCCTTTCTTGACTGTTCAGACAATAGACCTGTGCCCTCAAAGCTGACAGAGGCCTGTTGAGATCAACTAAAAACACGAAATATTGTCTTCGTTTTGAAACTTTTGGTCTCCAATATTTATCAAATGACAACTCGTTTTTGACCAATAGCTTTTATCGTAGTTCTCCAAAGGCGATCGTTTTTGAAGATCCATAGGTCCCAGGGATCATGGCTCCACGTTGAAGTTTGATCTCCCATGGCAACCTGGCTTAAACAGCTTCACATCTGTGCTATTCTATATTTGGAAGAAATCATTTCTAGCTCTATCTTTTCATCGCATTTATTAATATGTATCCATAATCAACATATTCATGGAATATCCGCGAATCTGACTAAAAGAGAGTAAAACGTTTCCTATCCACAGAGATAAATTATTCAGCATAATGTTACTCAAGTCGGCAGTAGACCAAAGCCCCAAATAAACGAGTTATACAAATTATGATTCCTTCATTTCGTAATAAAGAATAAACGAGGTTCATGGTTGATGTTTGTGCTAAGCTCAAAGGCAGAAATAAAACTGGATGGATCTGGTTTCTTGTAGGTCATGGTCTTGTTTATGTTTTGTTGGCAATTAGGACAGGGAAAAAAACAATATCTAGATGAAGTAGTTCACAGTTTTTTCTGATTTCTGGTAGGACACACAAATGGTTTTGATTTCGTTCTTCAGATTCTTGAGAATAGATATTGGGTTTATAGCAAGTTCTTTGGATCCTTGTGGGACAGAAAGAGGGTTTAAAACAGGTCCTCTAACTAAATGTGATTTGTAACAGTTTCTTTAATTTCTTATGATACATGGATAGTTTTACATCTGGTTTTTTAGTTTCTTGTTGACAAAAATGGGTTTTGTAACAGTTTCAGTAGTTACATGTGGGACAAAAATGGGGGTTGTAACAGTTTCAGTAGTTTCAAGTGGGACAAAAATGGGGTTTGTAACAGTTTCAGTAGTTTCTTGTTGACAAAAATGAGGTTTGTAACAGTTTCAGTAGTTTCAAGTGGGACAAAAATGAGGTTTGTAACAGTTTCAGTAGTTTTAATTGTGGACAAAAATGGGATTTGTAACAGGTCCTGTAGTTTAATGTGGGACAAAAATGGGATTTGTAACAGTTTCAGTAGTTTAAAGTGGTACAAAAATGGGTTTTGTAACAGTTTCAGTAGTTTCATGTGTGATAAAAATGAGGGTTGTAACAGGTCCTGTTGTTTCATGTGGGACAAAAATGGGATTTGTAACAGTTTCAGTAGTTTCATGTGTGATAAAAATGGGTTTTGTAAAAGGCACTTTAGTTTCTTATGAGGTGGGGGTTTATAACAGGATTTTTAGTTTCTTGTTGACATATGTGGGTTTTATAACAGGAACTTTAGTTTCTTGTGAGGTGGGGTTTATAACAGGAGCTTTAGTTTCTTGTGAGGTGGGGTTTATAACAGGAACTTTAGTTTCTTGTGAGGTGGGGTTTGTAACAGGCACTTTAGTTTATTGTGATTTGGAGTTTATAACAGGAACTTTAGTTTATTGTGAGGTGGAGTTTATAACAGGAACTTTAGTTTCTTGTTGACACATGTGGGGTTTATAACGGGCACTTTAGTTTATTGTTGACATATGTGGGGTTTATAACAGGCACTTTAGTTTCTTGTTGACATATGTGGAGTTTATAACAGGCACTTTAGTTTCTTGTTGACATATGTGGGGTTTATAACAGGAACTTTAGTTTCTTGTTGACATATGTGGGGTTTATAACAGGAACCTTAGTTTCTTGTGAGGTGCGGTTTATAACAGGCACTTTAGTTTCTTGTTGAAATATGTGGGGTTTATATCAGGCACTTTAGTTTCTTGTTGACATATGTGGGGTTTATAACAGTTCCTTAATTTCATGTTGGACGTAGATGAAGTTTGTATCAGGTTCTTCCGTTTCTTATGGGATACAGACGGTATTTATGTTACAGGTTCGTTAACTTCTAGTTGGACATAGACGAAGTTTATGTCAAGTTCGTTAACTTCTTGTTGGACATACACGAAGTTTATGTTAGGTTCGTTAACTTCTCGTTGGACATAGACGAAGTTTATGTTGGGTTCGTTAACTTCTCGTTGGACATAGACGAAGTTTATGTTAGGTTCGTTAACTTCTTGTTGGACATAGACGAAGTTTATGTTGGGTTCGTTAACTTCTCGTTGGACATAGACGAAGTTTATGTTAGGTTCGTTAACTTCTTGTTGGACATAGACGAAGTTTATGTTGGGTTCGTTAACTTCTCGTTGGACATAGACGAAGTTTATGTTGGGTTCGTTAACTTCTCGTTGGACATAGACGAAGTTTATGCTAGGTTCGTTAACTTCTCGTTGGACATAGACGAAGTTTATGTTGGGTTCGTTAACTTCTCTTTGGACATAGACGAAGTTTATGTTAGGTTCGTTAACTTCTCGTTGGACATAGACGAAGTTTATGTTGGGTTCGTTAACTTCTCGTTGGACATAGACGAAGTTTATGTTGGGTTCGTTAACTTCTCGTTGGACATAGACGAAGTTTATGCTAGGTTCGTTAACTTCTTGTTGGACATAGACGAAGTTTATGTTGGGTTCGTTAACTTCTTGTTGGACATAGACGAAGTTTATGCTAGGTTCGTTAACTTCTTGTTGGACATAGACGAAGTTTATGTTGGGTTCGTTAACTTCTCGTTGGACATAGACGAAGTTTATGTTGGGTTCGTTAACTTCTCGTTGGACATAGACGAAGTTTATGCTAGGTTCGTTAACTTCTTGTTGGACATAGACGAAGTTTATGTTGGGTTCGTTAACTTCTCGTTGGACATAGACGAAGTTTATGTTGGGTTCGTTAACTTCTCGTTGGACATAGAGACCATGTTTATGTTAGGTTCGTTAAGTTCTTGTTGGACATAGAGACTATGTTTATGTTAGGTTCGTTAAGTTCTTGCTGGACATAGAGACGATGTTTATGTTAGGTTCGTTAAGTTCTTGTTGGACATAGAGACGATGCTTATGTTAGGTTCGTTAAGTTCTTGTTGGACATAGAGAGGATGTTTATGTTAGGTTCGTTAAGTTCTTGTTGGACATAGAGAGGATGTTTATGTTAGGTTCGTTAAGTTCTTGTTGGACATAGAGACGATGTTTATGATAGGTTCGTTAAGTTCTTGTTGGACATAGACGAAGCTTATGTTAGGTTCGTTAACTTCTTGTTGGACAAAATGGACGTTAGATCTGGTACTTACTTTTCATGTGAAACTGACGGATCAGATTCTGTAGTTTCTTTTGTAACATAGACTTGGTTTAGATTTAGTTTTGTGGACAGGTTAAGATTAGAACATGCTCCTGCATTATGGTGCAAATCTTTCAAATGATGAACATTCTGCCCACTTGCTTGAAACTTGCAATCTCTCTGTAGCTTCGTCGCTTTCTAATTTAGTTGTCTACATGAACTCTATCATGACACCTCGGCTTCTTGGAAATTGTTCATGTGTCACCCATTAGTGTAGCATCGCAATGCCACTCGTTTCTGGTTCAAGTCACAAACACTGATCAAAAAATCATACTGCACTTTTGGCTCGTTTGTTCATCGTCTACAATATAATGTTCACACTGTTTACACCTCTCTAGCAGAAATGTATTATTTTGTTTATCCTAAACAATCAAACACTATGTACATTTTTTTTCAAATGTATTCAGGTATATACATTAATATACTTCAACATTTTATTCAGCGTTTCACTCTTAATTGTTACACACTACAATGGGATATTTTAAAAATTGTTTTGTTTGCAAAAAGAGTATTTTTTAAAGCATTTTCAAATGCCCCCAGCATAGTATTGTTGTTTTTGTTAATTGAATTAACTGTTTACGAGAACCGTTCTGTTCTTTCCTATAATTAATAAACTACTTTTCAGATCAATTATGTTCTTTCTATAATTAATGAACTACTTACCAGAACCGTTCTGTTCTTTCATATAATCAATGAAATGATTACTAGAACCGTTTTGTTATTTCTTACAATAAAGGAACTGTTTACTAGAACCGTTCTCCTATTTCCTATAATCAATGAACTGTTTACTAGAACCGTTCAGTCCCTTGCAATAATCAATTAACTGTTTACTAGAACCGTTCAGTCTCTTGTTATAATCAATGAACTGTTTACTAGAACCGTTCAGTACCTTGCTATAATCAATGAACTGTTTACTAGAACCGTTCAATCACTTGCTATAATCAATGAACTGTTTACCAGAGCCGTTCAGTCCCTTGCTATAATCAATAAACTGTTTACTGGAACCGTTCAGTCCCTTGCTATAATCAATGAACTGTTTACTAGAACTGTTCAGTCCCGTGCTATAACCAATGAACTGTTTACTAGAACTGTTCAGTCCCGTGCTATAACCAATGAACTGTTTACTAGAACCGTTCAGTCCCTTGCTATAATCAATGAACTGTTTACTACAACCGTTCAGTCCCTAGCTATGACCAATGAACTGTTTACTAGAACCGTTCAGTCCCTTGCTATAATCAATGAACTGTTTACTAGAACTGTTCAGTCCCTTGTTATAATCAATGAACTGTTTACTAGAACCGTTCAATCCCTTGTTATAATCAATGAACTTTTTACTAGAACCGTTCTGTCCCTTGCTATAATCAATGAACTATTTACTAGAACCGTTCAGTCCTTTGCTATAATCAATGAACTGTTTACTAGAACCGTTCAGTCCCTTGCTGTAATCAATGAACTGTTTACTAGAACTATTCAGTCCTTTGCTATAATCAATGAACTGTTTACTAGAACTGTTCTGTCCCGTGCTATAACCAATGAACTTTTTACTAGCACCGTTCAGTCTCTTGCTATAATCAATGAACTGTTTACTAGAACCGTTCAGTCCCTTGCTATAATCAATGAACTGTTTACTAGAGCCGTTCAGTCCCTTGCTATAATCAATGAACTGTTTACTAGAACTGTTCAGTCCCGTGCTATAACCAATGAACTGTTTACTAGAACCGTTCACTCCCTTGTTATAAGCAATGAACTGTTTACTAGAACCGTTCAGTCCCTTGCTATAATCAATGAACTGTTTACTAGAACCATTCCGTGCCTTGCTATATTCAATGAACTGTTTACTAGAACCGTTCAGTCCCTTGCTATAATCAATGAACTGTTTACTAGAACCGTTCAGTCCCTTGCTATAATCAATGAACTGTTTACTAGAACCGTTCAGTCCCTTGCTATAATCAATGAACTGTTTATTAAAACCGTTCAGTCCCTTGCTATAATCAGTGAACTGTTTACTAGAACCGTTCAGTCCCTAGCTATAATCAATGAACTGTTTACTAGAACCGTTCAGTCCCTTGCTATAATCAATGAACTGTTTACTAGAACCGTTCAGTCCCTTGCTATAATCAATGAACTGTTTACTAGAACCGTTCAGTCCCTTGCTATAATCAATAAACTGTTTACTAGAACCGTTCTGTCCCTTGCTATAATCAATGAACTGTTTACTGGAACCGTTCAGTCCCTTGCTATAATCAATGAACTGTTTACTAGAACCGTTCAGTCCCTTGCTATAATCAATGAACTGTTTACTAGAACCGTTCAGTCCCTTGCTATAATCAATGAACTGTTTACTAGAACCGTTCAGTCCCTTGCTATAATCAATGAACTATACCAAGTTAACCGATATTCCTGAACCGTTGTTGTTTGGTGTTAAGCGAGCACAGAAAAATAACTTATTTTTACCAATTTATTGATCAAAATGACATTGGAAGAACAATAATAGATAGCATAATTCATGATAAACGGAGAAACCTGCAAACTAGAAGATGATAGAACTAAGAGTTTCTTACAGACGACGAGACTATTAGTGAGTGGAGATAAATAATAATAAATGAATATTATTGTAGAGGGAAACTTCCGAGGCGATAGATCAGCGAATCATTTCAGAGGGAGAGGTATGTTTACAGCACTCGGGGAAAAATCACAAATAATGAACAACAGGAAAAAAAATTAAAGAACAATTGATGGTCTAAAGTAGGATCAAACCAATACTTCTTGTCACAGCGCCTTGCCACGTGAAACAAAAGAATAGAGTACACGGCCAACTCAGCTAACTAAAAAAATAGCTATCATTGGCGATGTCTTTCACGCAGGTGTACTCATGACTATAGCATAGGGTTACAATCACCACTCGGGGATAAATAGTGAAACCATATTTAGTGTCATTAAATCATCTTTCTATCGATCTATTGACCTCTCGAGTCGTAGCCGGCCCATAGGGCGTAGACCAAGATATTCCTTCTCTTATCTGAATTTTTGTTCTAGCAGTTTTCAATTCGTTTAAAGATGTTTTATCAAATCTCGCCATTTATCTCTGTTCTGTGCAAGCAACTCTATCTCATTGAGGGAGCCGATTCCTGCTGCTCTTGCCTTTTTCATCAATGTTCTTCTCAGTGTCTCTCTGGGTCTTCCTCTTTTTCTCTTACCTGTTGTTTCCCACATGAGGGCTTGCTTTGCTATTCGGTTATTATCTCTTCTCATCACATGTCCAACATATGACCATCGTCTTTTCTTTATTACTGAAGATATTAGTGGTTGATTGGCGATTTCTCTAATTTCCTCGTTTGTTTTGAATTCGTTTCACGCTATACCAAATATTTTCCTTAGATATTTGTTTTCGAATGCGTTCAACTTTGTTTCTATATCTCTTGTTGTTTTCCAGCTTTCACACGCATACGTAAGGGTTGATAGTACATTTGATTTGAATAGTCAGTTTTGTGTTTGTGCTGATGAGTTTTGATTTCCACAACTTTTCAAGGCTTCTGAAAGACTTTCCTGCTTTAGCTATTCTGATTCTAATTTCTTTGCTTGTATCCCCTTCTCGATCAATGTGACTTCCAAGATAGATAAAGTGATCGATCTCTTCTACTGGTTTGTTTTCCATGTATATTTTGTCGTCTGTTGGAATTAAGCTTTTCATGACTTTAATCTTTTCATGACTGATTGCAAGCCCAATTTTGCTGGCTATTGATGATAGTTCATTTGTGTTTCCCTGTATCGTTTTTATCTGACTGCTGATGAGAACTATGTCATCAGCAAAGTCGAGGTCCTCCAAATGGTCTCCTTGTTCGATGCCTTTATTACCAGTGCAGCATTTCTTCATTATGAAGTCCATAACAACTCCAAATAACAAGGGCGATAAAATACATCCTTGGTTAACCCCAGTTTCTATTGAGAAACATTCGCTCAGTCCTTCCTCTGTTCGAACTGCACATGTGTAACCATCATACATATCTTTAATAATATTTATAATTTTTTATGGTAAGCCATATTGCTTCAGAATTTTCTACAAAGAATCTCGATGAATACTATCAAGTGCTTTTTTGAAGTCGATGAAGTTAAGTACAAAAGGTTTTTGCTTTTCAATGTGTTCCTCCAATATAAGTCGTATAGTAAAAATGTGGTCAAGGCAGCTTCTCCCTTTTCTAAACCCAGCCTGTTCTTCACGCATTACTGTATCTATTGAATCCTTTATTCTATTCATGATGATTTTGCAGAATAACTTTGAGGCAACTGACAAAAGTGTCACGCCTCTCCAGTTGTTACAATCTCTAAGATTGCCCTTTTTTGGAATCTTAACAATGATTCCTTTTTTTCCATTTATGAGGCGTCTTCTCTGCTTTCCAAATGATGTTGAACATTTTCTGGAGATGTATTAAATTATGGCTATCAATTGCCTTGAGGGTCTCAGCTGTTAACTTATCTTCTCCAGCAGCCTCAGTAATTATACTTCACGTTATTTTAAAAGCACTTTTGGACAGGCTGTTGCATTTATTTGTGTGTAATTGTCCTAAATGAATTGTGTTAGACGTATGACAAGAAATAACATGCAAGATAAAATCAGAAATGAAGAACTGAGAACAAATTCTATAAATAATTCCCGCCAATGAATACATGCATAAACAACAAGTAAATTGGTTTAGCCACGTGATAAGGCAGAAGGATCATAGCACAACATAACGAGCCTTCAATAAACGGTGCGAGAACACCAGACTCAAGTGCCGAGAACAAAATAGATGGATTGATATAATAATAGAAACATTAGAAAACATAACAGCAAGAGAAGCCAACAGAAAAGCAAAAGACCGTAAATTATATCTTCCCTGGACGCCCAAAGGCAAATGAGAAAGAAAGAAAAAGAGAAGAAAATATGGATATGATTTCTGAGTTTTGATGATGAAACCAAACCTATGACGAGATGTAGAAAACTTGGATACTGACTGTCTGTCATTTCTTGTGCAAGGCTGTCATTGCGGGCACTCATCAGTAAATAATAGGTTTAATATGTGTCCTTCACCTTGGCTTGAAACCTGCAATCGCCACAGATTGACCAGTTCTCCATCTCTTCTTTACTTGATTTGATTTCTGTTTTACCGCCATCACAAACGTGAAGTGTGCTTTCTTCTTAAACCGAACATGAATTGAATGACCAATTTAGTAGCGCGTTAAACTCTTCCTGTTAATTTGAAATCTGTACCACGGACTTTTCTTTAATCTGATTGATTTCGTCACCTCTCCCAAGCTAAGCAGCTTGTCAAGTTTTCTTTTCATCGAAGATCGCATTCTTGGCATTCTTAACCTGTTCATTTTCAAACCCTGTCATGATATCCTATAGATTCTAAAATTGTGACATTCTCTATCTCGTAACAAAGTCAAGAAAAGAAATATCAATAATTTGATCTGAAGCGGATTTGCAATTTCTGCAAGGATGTGTGCGAACATAAAATACAATGACAGGACATGTGTTGTGCTAGAAAATGTGTTGTGCACATCCAAGTAGGGCAGACCCGTTAGTCTTGGAACACAGCTTTCATAGAAGGGATATCTCTGAATACAGACATCTATTACAGACATCTAGTACATACATCTAATACAAACATCTATTACAGACATCTATTACAGACATCTATTACAGACATGGCAGGAAAGTCAAGGAGATCGAAGACTATTGAAGTAGCACCGAACCAATACATGCTGAACATTGCTGTACTAGGCTGCTTTATTATGAGAGGTTTGTTATACTGCAGTTTGTCGTTAACTTTATTAACAGTGAATTTCGAACACTTGCTATTAGTATCTCTGCACTCAGAGCAGTCCCATGGTGCCCAAATGTCACATATCATCCATGCTGCTTGATTAATAGCGCTCAACAAAAGCCATTAACAATTAATCTTTAGCGATCGTCTCAAATGAAGAGCGAGTTCTCGTGCAAAACTCATTTCGAAAGGGTCGTCCGATGAATTACAAAGTGTCGAAAGGAGGCACCTAATCTAAGTATCCACTCACTAGAAAGGAGACACCTAATCTAAGTATCCACTCACTAGAAAGGAGGCACCTAATCTAAGTATCAACTCACTAGAAGGGAGGCACCTAATCTAAGTATCAACTCACTAGAAAGGAGGCACCTAATCTAAGTATCAACTCACTAGAAAGGAGACACCTAATCTAAGTATCAACTCACTAGAAAGGAGGCACCTAATCTAAGTATCCACTCACTAGAAAGGAGACACCTAATCTAAGTATCAACTCACTAGAAAGGAGGCACCTAATCTAAGTATCAACTCACTAGAAAGGAGACACCTAATCTAAGTATCCACTCACTAGAAAGGAGACACCTAATCTAAGTATCCACTCACTAGAAAGGAGGCACCTAATCTAAGTATCAATTCAATAGAAAGGAGGCACCTAATCTAAAGTATCCACTCACTAGAAAGGAGACACCTAATCTAAGTATCCACTCACTAGAAAGGAGGCACCTAATCTAAGTATCAACTGACTAGAAGGGAGGCACATAAACTAAGTATCCACTCACTAGAAGGGAGGCACCTAATCTAAGTATCAACTCACTAGAAGGGAGGCACCTAATCTAAGTATCAACTCACTAGAAGGGAGGCACCTAATCTAAGTATCAACTCACTAGAAGGGAGGCACCTAATTTAAGTATCAACTCACTAGAAGGGAGGCACCTAAACTAAGTATCAACTCACTAGAAGGGAGGCACCTAATCTAAGTATCAACTCACTAGAAGGGAGGCACCTAATCTAAGTATCAACTCACTAGAAGGGAGGCACCTAATCTAAGTATCAACTCACTAGAAGGGAGGCACATAAACTAAGTATCCACTCACTAGAAGGGAGGCACCTAATCTAAGTATCAACTCACTAGAAGGGAGGCACCTAATCTAAGTATCAACTCACTAGAAGGGAGGCACCTAATCTAAGTATCAACTCACTAGAAGGGAGGCACCTAATCTAAGTATCCACTCAATAGAAGGGAGGCACCTAATCTAAGTATCAACTCACCAGAAGGGAGGCACCTAATCTAAGTATCAACTCACTAGAAGGGAGGCACCTAATCTTCTAAGTATCCACTCAATAGAAGGGAGGCACCTAATCTAAGTATCAACTCACTAGAAGGGAGGCACCTAATTTAAGTATCAACTCACTAGAAGGGAGGCACCTAATCTAAGTATCCACTCAATAGAAGGGAGGCACCTAATCTAAGTATCAACTCACTAGAAAGGAGGCACCTAATCTAAGTATCCACTCACTAGAAAGGAGGCACCTAATCTAAGTATCAACTCACTAGAAGGGAGGCACCTAATCTAAGTATCCACTCACTAGAAGGGAGGCACCTAATCTAAGTATCCACCCACTAGAAAATAAATGTCATTGAACGTCTTCCAGGACCACATGTAAGCTTTGGCCTGATAATTTTTTTTAAATATTTTTTTTTTATGGCAAAACCAGGCTTATTAAGAAAACGATGTCGATGTACTACTAGGTCAATGCACTAGGTCGATGTACTAGGTCGATGTACTAGGTCGATGCACTAGGTCGATGTACTAGGTCGATGTACTTGGTCAATGCACTAGCTCGATGTACTAGGTCGATGTACTAGGTCGATGCACTAGGTCGATGTACTAGGTCGATGTACTTGGTCAATGCACTAGCTCGATGTACTAGGTCGATGTACTAGGTCGATGCACTAGGTCGATGTACTAGGTCGATGTATTAGGTCGATGCACTAGATCGATGTACTAGGACGATGTATTAGGTCGATGCACTAGGTCGATGTACTAGGTCGATGTACTAGGCTGATGTACTAAGTCGATGCACTAGGTCGATGTACTAGGTCGATGTACTAAGTCGATGTACTAGGTCGATGTACTAGGTCGATGCACTATTTATTTTAGATGAAGATCAGCGAGGAAAGGGAAGTGTATACAAACGATCTTCTTGCACTCCCCGCTTTCACAATTCTTCATATCTGGTTTTTGTTCTTAAAACAATATCTGTCGCACTTTGTTACATCTGGAACATTGAGCATCTGTCACACTTTGTGACGTGGGGAACATTGAGTATCTGTCCCACTTTGTGACGTGGGGAACATTGAGCATCTGTCACACTTTGTGACATAGGAAACATTGAGTATCTGTTCCACTTTGTGACACGGCAAACATTGAGTATCTGTCCCACTTTGTGATATGAGAAACATTGAGTATCTGTTCCACTTTGTGACATGGGGAACATTGAGTATCTGTCCCACTTTTTTACATGGAGAACATTGAGTATCTGTCGCACTTTGTTACATGGGGAACATTGAGTATCTGTCGCACTTTGTGACATGGGGAACATTGAGTATCTGTCGCACTTTGTGACATGGGGAACAGTGAGTATCTGTCCCACTTTGTGACATGGGAAATATTGAGTATCTGTTCCACTTTGTGACATGTGGAACATTGAGTATGTGTCCCACTTTGTGACATGGGCAACATTGAGTATCTGTTCCACTTTGTGACATGGGGAACATTGAGTATCTGCCCCACTTTGTGACATGGGAAACATTGAGTATCTGTCCCACTATGTGACATGGGGAACATTGAGTATCTGTCCCACTTTGTGACGTGGGGAACATTGAGCATCTGTCACTCTTTGTGACATAGGAAACATTGAGTATCTGTCCCACTTTGTGACATGGGGAACATTGAGTATATGTCCCACTTTGTGACACGGCAAACATTGAGTATCTGTCCCACTTTGTGATATGAGAAACATTGAGTATCTGTTCCACTTTGTGACATGGGGAACATTGAGTATATGTCCCACTTTGTTACACGTGGAACATTGAGTATCTGTCGCACTTTGTGACATGGGGATTATTGAGTATCTGTCGCACTTTGTTACATGGGGAAAATTGAGTATCTGTCCCACTTTGTGACATGGGCAACATTGAGTATCTGTCCCACTTTGTGACATGGGAAACATTGAGTATCTGTCCTACTTTGTAACATGGGGAACATTGAGTATCTGTCCCACTTTGTGACATGGGCAACATTGAGTATCTGTTCCACTTTGTGACATGGGGAACATTGAGTATCTGCCCCACTTTGTGACATGGGGAACATTGAGTACCTGTCCCACTTTGTGACATGGGCAACATTGAGTACCTGTCCCACTTTGTGACATGGGGAACATTGAGTATCTGTCCCACTTTGTGACATGGGGAACATTGAGTACCTGTCCCACTTTGTGACATGGGCAACATTGAGTATCTGTTCCACTTTGTGACATGGGGAACATTGAGTACCTGTCCCACTTTGTGACATGGGCAACATTGAGTACATGTCCCTCTTTGTGACATGGGCAACATTGAGTACCTGTCCCACTTTGTGACATGGAGAACATTGTGTTAGTGCTCATGTTTGTATGCCCCTCGTCATACTTATGGGTATTGTGGTCAGTATTGCCCCAAACTGCCAGATATAAATGCTTGTACCAGTTTTCAGAGACTGAACGAATCCTGAAAATGAGTCTGTCTCAGGATGGGAAACAATCGCTGCCTTTGGTAATTGAAGACTGACGGATGTTTACAGCAGACTATCACCTTATCACTTTACTAGGGGGGCTTCTGTTATGACCATGATCATTCCTTCAACAGATTTTCTTGTACTACAAGAGGAGAATGGTCGATGCCACAAGAGAATGATCTATGCCCCAACACGTAGCCACCTCTGTAAAGTTAAGGCTGAGCTTCGCTCACAAATCTCGACAACCCATTAAAAGTTGTTGTTGTCGGCCAACCCCCCATGGAGACAAGCCCTTACTACCCCGTTGGTGACCTATGTATTCTGTTAGCGGCGTCAAAATGATAACCTCGAGAACTCTAGCCTTTGATTGGTGTGGGAGGATCACATGATCAACAACAACCAATTACCGATTGAGTGACAAACTAGGCAACTTCCGGTTCGCGATCGAGTGGCGGGTTATTGATGGTTTATTACGCTGGAGAGACACTTATGCAAATTCTTGGATCTGTAAATGGATTTCATTTCCTATTTTTTCTGGTAAAACTGTTTGCCTATTAGCTCTACTAACGGTTTCTCTCAACCCTGGTCGCACGCGCAGCCGCTCAACACTCGGTGACTGCGCTCACAATTTCCCTCGCCGAAAGCCGTGCGCGCGCTATGTGCAATAATGGACCAATTAGAGAGCCCAATAACTCGCATTCTGCCCTGTCAGGGGCCCGTATTTGGTCACTGCTGAGAGAAGACATGACGTATTTTATCTTCATTCGGGACAAATAACATCTCAGCCAACCACTCACAAATGAATGCATTTGTCCACAGTCCCTTACACTCTCACTCTCTCAGTACACCCATTCTCTCAATCTTTCTCACACTCTCTCAGTACACACATTATCTCAATCTGTCTCACACTCTCTCAGTACACACATTCTCTCAATCTTTCCCACACTCTCTCAGTACACACATTCTCTCAAAATTTCTCACACTCTCTCAGTACACACATTCTCTCAATCTTTCTCACACTCTCTCAGTACACACATTCTCTCAAAATTTCTCACACTCTCTCAGTACACACATTCTCTCAATCTTTCTCACACTCTGTCAGTACACTCATTCTCTCAATCTTTCTCACACTCTCTCAGTACACACATTCTCTCAAAATTTCTCACACTCTCTCAGTACACACATTCTCTCAATCTTTCTCACACTCGTGTTCTCCACACACATTCTCTCAATCTTTCTCACACTCTCTCAGTACACACATTCTCTCAATCTTTCTCACACTCGTGTTCTCCACACACATTCTCTCAATCGTTCTCACACTCGTGTTCTCCACACACCTTCTCTCAATCTTTCTCACACTCGTGTTCTCCACATATATTCTCCCCTTCTCAACATGAACAATTTCTAATGTTTATTTTACTTTAAATTTTCTTTCTTCATATCTCCTCTCTCTTCTCACCCTTTTACTCCTCACACATTTCCCTCTCTCTTTTCACCCTTTTACTCCTCACATACGCCCCCCTCTCTTCTCACCCTTTTACTCCTCACACATATTCCCCTCTCTTCTCACCCTTTTACTCCACACAAATTTCCCCTCTCTTCTCACCCTTTTACTCCACACAAATTTCCCCTCTCTTCTCACCCTTTTTCTCCACACATATTTGTCCTCTCTTATCACCCTTTTACTCTTCACATATTTTCCCTCTCTTCTCAACCTCTTACTCCTCACATATTTCCCTCTCTCTTCTCACCCTTTTACTCCTTACATATTTTCCCTCTCTTCTCACCCTTTTACTCCTCACATATTTTTCTCTCTTCTCACCCTTTTACTCCTCACATATTTTTCTCTCTTCTCACCCTTTTACTCCTCACATATTTCCCCCTCTCTTCTCACCCTTTTACTTCTCACATATTTCCCCCTCTCTTCTCACCCTTTTACTCCTCACATATTTCCCCCTCTCTTCTCACCCTTTTACCCCTCACATATTTCCCCTCTCTTCTCGCTCTTTTACCCCTCACATATTTCCCCCTCTCTTCTCACCCTTTTAGTCCTCACATATTTCCCCTCTCTTCTCGCTCTTTTACCCCTCACATATTTCCCCCTTTCTTCTCACCCTTTTACCCCTCACATATTTCCCCACTCTTCTCGCTCTTTTACCCCTCACATATTTCCCCTCTCTTCTCGCTCTTTTACCCCTCACATATTTCCCCTCTCTTCTCACTCTTTTACCCCTCACATATTTCCCCTCTCTTCTCGCTCTTTTACCCCTCACATATTTCCCCTCTCTTCTCACCCTTTTACCCCTCACATATTTCCCCCTCTCTTCTCGCTCTTTTACCCCTCACATATTTCCCCTTTCTTCTCACCCTTTTACCCCTCACATATTTCCCCTCTCTTCTCACCCTTTTACCCCTCACATATTTCCCCTCTCTTCTCGCTCTTTTACCCCTCACATATTTCCCCTCTCTTCTCGCTCTTTTACTCCTCACATATTTCCCCCTTTCTTCTCACCCTTTTACTCCTCACATATTTCCCCTCTCTTCTCACCCTTTTACCCCTCACATATTTCCCCTCTCTTCTCACCCTTTTACCCCTCACATTTTACCTCTCCACATGCTGGATTTTTCTAATCGAATCCGTGGCTTTATCCTCCTCCCCTGATCCCTGGGATGTGAGAATCGATGTTGAGGGCGTGGCCATGTTAACTGTCAATGGAATGTGTCCAAAGCGTTGAAGTGCAGCTTACCATAAGCAAAAGTGGCTTTCCAAAGAATTGAGACAACAATATTGTGATATCAATTTATGTCAATAGAAACAAAGAGAACTTTAGTGTCCCATTTCGAACCAGTCTTGGCGTATGGATGTGCATTCTGGACAATCTGACAACAGAAAAGAAAATGTATGGGGAGTGGGGGTGTTACATATATGTGCTTTTACAGAAGACTGTTGAGAATACTGTGAACGGCTAAAAAAGACAAATGAAGACATTCTATAAGTGGTCAAAGCTAGTGAGAGAAACGAAGACATTCTATAAGTGGTCAAAGCTAGTGAGAGAAATGAAGACATTCTATAAGTGGTGAAAGCTAGAGAGAGAGAGAGAAAGGAAGACATTCTGTAAGTGGTGAAAGCTAGAGAGAGAGAAATGAAGACATTCTGTAAGTGGTGAAAGCTAGAGAGAGAGAAATGAAGACATTCTGTAAGTGGTGAAAGCTAGAGAGAGAGAGAAATGAAGACATTCAGTAAGTGGTGAACGCTAGAGAGAGAGAAATGAAGACATTCTGTAAGTGGTGAAAGCTAGAGAGAGAGAAATGAAGACATTCTGTAAGTGGTGAAATTTAAAAAAAGGCAGCTTATTTCCATCATCAGAGTAGAATCAAGAATCAGAATGAAGACATTGTTATTCCACTATTTAATGTGTAGGGGAAAGCTATAAAATATTGTGACAACTGGAAAATTTAATGGCAGAAGAGATATGGAGAGACAGAGTTACTGGATAGATTTGAGAATGTTTGACATTAGTAGGAAGTCAAAAGTTGCGAACTGTCGCGGCGGAATGTTGTGGACAGAAGTAAATGGCCGTCGACAAGCATTATTATAATGATGATGGAATGGCGATGTCGTGTAGGGGAGAGAGAGAGAGAGAGAGAGGGGGGGGGGCTGTGATAGAATTCAGTCATCTAAATACATAAAACAAGAGAGATGAAAACAATCGGGAGAAATCTACAGACGTATGGAGACTTGGCCATGTACACCCTAGTGTAGAGTTTTGTTTCAACAATCTCTCTGAGACAGTGAGTGAGTGAGTGAGTGAGTGAGTGAGTGAGTGAGTGAGTGAGTGAGTGAGTGAGTGAGTGAGTGAGTGAGTGAGTGAGTGAGTGAGTGAGTGAGTGAGTCAGGTGTTTGTAAATAGGAAGTAAGAGAATGATTGATGGAGAGAGCAAGCGATTGAAGTAAATAGAGAAAGAGTGACGGAGGATGGCGAAAAACAGTGACTATGTCATAATAATATAAACCTAAAAAACAGAATTTTAATAGAAAGAAAATCAGACTGAAACGGAGAGAGAGAGAGAGAGAGAGAGAGAGAGAGAGAGAGAGAGAGAGAGAGAGGGAATCAAGAACGAATTAGAGACGGAGACAGAAAGAGTCACAGTCGCTTCTAAATTGCTCGAGGAATTACCGAGGGTTGAGCGGGCTGGATTGTGAGCATAATGAAAATGTTCACTAAGTTTGAGCGATAAAGAGGGCACATGTCATCCGTGAGCGCTTTATTCAAGTCCCTCGCTCTCCATTAGAGCTCAGGCGCGGATAACCGACGCGTAATGCCAGTTAACTCTCGCGGCTTTCGCCCGAGATACTCTCAGATGGTCAGAGTTTGACAGACGCTAGGGGAGCGTCGATTCCACGATTCTTCACTGCTATATCAGCGGTGCACTTCTCCAATCATGCACAAGTAGAACGATCGCTCCAGTAGTCTCCACTCACGGAAGTTGTATACAAAATCCCGTCAACAGAGAGGAATTACGTCATATAACCACGAAGTGACCATGATAAGTTTTTCCAGACATTATTCTTAAAACATTTCCTCAGTAGCTCAGCGGTTAGTGCGCTCGCTATCGGTCGGATAGGTCCGGGGGGCTTCTGTAGCCTATTTGAGAAAACCACACGTCTATGATACCGACGTTCTCACAACCTGTTTTCGATTCCCGCTGGAAGCATTTTGAATTGTACTCGTGATTAGAAAAAAAAAACATATCCCCGCGGTCGACCCAGCCGCTAGCAGAAATGGGTACCAGGGTATTACTCTAGGAAGGTGAGGGATGCCGCCTCACATCGCGTGTTTCAATGCTTGAAGCGACATTACACAGAAGTCTCTGATCACTTCTGGATAGGCGGCCGATCACATATGGGTGCAAACTCTCGTGCTAAGACGCTGATTCAAGTCTCGTACATGACCTTCACCTTTAGGTCCAGGTTCAGTCCCAGATGAGGTGGATATTGTTTATCTGACGAAAGAAGCTTCAAAGCTCTCTCAATCTTTGAAAGTTGGTGCCAGATATCAGGGGGGGGGGGAGAAGTAAGACAGTACTGTCATAATGTCGATCACGCCATCCATTAATTGTGCCATCGATCATTGGGGGGGAGAGGGGGAAGTAAGACAGCACTGTCATAATGTCGATCACGCCATCCATTAAATGTGCCATCGATCATTGGGGGGGGGAGGGGGAAGTAAGACAGCACTGTCATAATGTCGATCACGCCATCCATTAAATGTGCCATCGATCATTGGGGGGGGGGAGGGGGAAGTAAGACAGCACTGTCGTAATGTCAATCACGCCATCCATTAAATGTGCCATCGATCATTGGGGGGGGGGAGGGGGAAGTAAGACAGTACTATCATAATGTCGATCACGCCATCCATTAAATGTGCCATCGATCATTGGGGGGGGGGCAGGGGGAAGTAAGACAGTACTGTCATAATGTCGATCACGCCATCCATTAAATGTGCCATCGATCATTGGGGGGGGGGGAAGTAAGACAGTACTGTCATAATGTCGATCACGCCATCCATTAAATGTGCCATCGATCATTGGGGGGGAGGGGGAAGTAAGACAGTACTGTCATAATGTCGATCACGCCATCCATTAAATGTGCCATCGATCATTGGGGGGGGGGGGAGGGGGAAGTAAGACAGTACTGTCATAATGTCGATCACGCCATCCATTAAATGTGCCATCGATCATTGGGGGATGGGGGGAGGGGGAAGTAAGACAGCACTGTCATAATGTCGATCACGCCATCCATTAAATGTGCCATCGATCATTGGGGGGGGGGAAGTAAGACAGCACTGTCATAATGTCGATCACGCCATCCATTAAATGTGCCATCGATCATTGGGGGGGGGGGGGAGGAGGGGGGAGTAAGACAGCACTGTCATAATGTCGATCACGCCATCCATTAAATGTGCCATCGATCATTGGAGTAGACGCACTCTAACATCCACTGGCTAAAGAACATTGAGGAAACCCTTCATTGCTATAGATGCGTTTTATTACAAAACTGAAACAAGAACGAGAACACAAGCACTTGTGATGGGATGCTATCACATCGACTTCTAGACCGCGTTGCCAATACAGAATCTAACACAAAATCCGATAAGGAATTGCCCATTGTGGCCACCGTCAAGAAACAGAAGCCAGCACAATGTGGACACGTTCTTCAGCTTTAGCAAAAATCTTATCTCAGGTACTGCAAGGGGGAAAAAAAGAGGGCGGGGGGAAGATGCAATGACCAAAAAAAGAGGGGGGGGGTGGCAATGACCAAAAAAAAGAGGAGGGGGGGGAGATTCAATGACCAAAAAAAAGAGGGGGGGGGATTCAATGACCCAAAAAAGAGGGGGGGGGAGATGCAATGACCAAAAAAAAGAGGGGGGGGGGGGGGAGATGCAATGACCCAAATAAAAGGGGGGGGGGGGAAGATGCAATGACCATAAAAAAGAGGGGGGGGGGGGGGAGATGCATTGACCAAAAAAAGAGGGGGGGGGGGAGATGCAATGACCAAAAAAAGAGGGGGGGGGGAGATGCAATGACCAAAAAAAAAGGGGGGGGGGGGGAGAGGGGGGGGGAAGATGCAAGGACCCAAAAAAAGAGGGGGGGGGGGAAGATGCAATGACCAAAAAAAGAGGGGGGGGGAGATGCAATGACCAAAAAAAAGAGGGGGAGGGAGATGCAATGACCAAAAAAAAGAGGGGGGGGGAAGATTCAATGACCAAAAAAAGAGAGGGGGGGGAAGATGCAATGACCAAAAAAAAGAGGGGGGGGGGGGGGGAGATGCATTGACAAAAAAAAAGAGGGGGGGGAGATGCAATGACCAAAAAAAAAGAGGGGGGGAAGATGCAATGACCAAAAAAAGAGGGGGGGGGGAAGATGCAATGACCAAAAAAAGAGGGGGGGGGAAGATGCAAGGACCAAAAAAAGAGGGGGGGGGGGGGAAGATGCAATGACCAAAAAAAGAGGGGGGGGGGGAGATGCAATGACCAAAAAAAAGAGGGGGAGGGAGATGCAATGACCAAAAAAAAGAGGGGGGGGGAAGATCAATGACCCAAAAAAAAGAGAGGGGGGGGGGAAGATGCAATGACCAAAAAAAGAGGGGGGGGGGGAGATGCATTGACCAAAAAAGAGGGGGGGGGGGGAGATGCAATGACCAAAAAAAAGAGGGGGGGAGATGCAATGACCAAAAAAAGAGGGGGGGGAAGATGCAATGACCAAAAAAAAGAGGGGGGGGGGAAGATGCAAGGACCCAAAAAAGGGGGGGGGGGAAGATGCAATGACCAAAAAAAAGAGGGGGGGGGAGATGCAATGACCAAAAAAAGAGGGGGAGGGAGATGCAATGACCAAAAAAAGAGGGGGGGGGGGAAGATTCAATGACCCAAAAAAAGAGAGGGGGGGGGGAAGATGCAATGACCAAAAAAAGAGGGGGGGGGGAGATGCAATGACAAAAAAAGAGGGGGGGAGATTCAATGACCAAAAAAAGAGGGGGGGGGGAGATGCAATGAAAAAAAAAGAGGGGGGGGAGATGCAATGACAAAAAAAGAGGGGGGGGGGAGATTCAATGACCAAAAAAAGAGGGGGGGGGGAATGCAATGACAAAAAAAAGAGGGGGGGGAGATGCAATGACCAAAAAAAAGAGGGGGGGGGAAAGATTCAATTACCCAAAAAAAAAAGAGAACGAAATCACGAGTGGGATGGATATTAGCAGCGTCCCAATATCTGACTCCATCATGGAACTGGCCACACCATCACTGGAGACTACCTTGACTACCTTACATTCCAATCTTATGACAGTTACAATCTGTACCACTTCAGCTCAGCAGCGGACGTTAAGTTCGAAACTTGAAGAGCCATGGAAATGAGACCTAAATGTTAGATTGACCTGATATTTAGCGACGATGACCCCAATTTATGCTATCTGTACTAGTTCCTTTAACTATCGTCCTCATTTATCGTAGTGACGTCATATTTTAGTTGTTTGCTTTGTAAGTTATAGAAAAAAAACACGGGGAAGTGATTCACTTTAGATGCTAGTTAAACTTGCCTCGTTCCGTCACTACTTCTATATATTACAATAAAGAGAGAGAAAAGGACCAATTGTTAGTTGAACTACTGATGTCATGGCAATCAGGAAGGTGATTATTGGCCTACCTAATCTCATACACATTGCAAGGTCTATATATGTCGATGTATGCTTGTAATAGATTTCATATCCACAGACATTGAAACCTATCTATTAGTAACCGTTCTAATTACATGAGATATATCACGGCAGACTGGATACGATGGTTGCTTGTACGTTGGCCTCTAGCTCATCGAGTGTATCATATGTGATTGTGTTGTGTGTTGTGTGTTGTGTGTTGTGAGAAAGAATATTACAGGAGTCGTTGCTTTATCTGAATATCCGTCGCTACGTCACACTAGCAGATATAACAGCTAAATACATCCTGCATGACAGTTCCCTGTCTGTGCCACTTCACCCTAGCAGATGTGACAACAAAATACATCCTACGTGACAGTCCCCTGTCTGTGCCACTTCGCCCTAGCAGATCATCATGTACCATACCAGTTGGTGTAGGCGATCATGTCCTTCCACAATATTCTATCTACAGCGCATCGTATCAGTTCTGTTGTTGACTGCTTTCCATGCTATGACACCAAGCTATCCAGTATTTTCTCTTTTGTCGTCCGTGATCTCTCTTTCCTTTTATTTTGCCAGTGTAACCAAGTATTCCAACTTTCCTCTTCTCATGATGTGCCCGAAAAATGTTGATTGTTTCTTTCTGATATTTTTTAGGAACTGCCTTTTGTGTTGGCAGTAGTATATCAGGAAGGATTTGACCCGTATTTGGACCGTAAATTAACAAAGATATATAGTGTGGTGCGCAGCGCACCACATGTACATGAGAGACAGGGGGAGTTAACCATGCCATTTCGTGTCGGGATGTTGACCTCTAGGCCAGGTGACCCCGGAAGTGCGCTGTTTATGTCTGGTGTGTGCGGACTTTGGAGTTCTTTATGTACTTGATCGTTAGTGATAGGTTAGTAGATTATACAACATCATTGAAAAACATTAAATATAAAACAAAAGACAAAGATATATTTTATTCGTTTATTATCTCAATAGGTGTATAACATACATTGATATTATATAACATTACAAAAATATTCAGTACATTGAGTCAATATATAGTACATGGATAACATTTATTTATAGATAGGTAGTTGGATGTCTGCTTAGCTCTATGTCATAAATGAATCATAAGGGGTGAAACTGTTAGAGATTGCTGGGTAGTCTAAGCTGGTAGTGTAAAGAGTTAAATATCTAGAGGAGTTGTCGAGACGTTATCATCAGCTACCTTTCTTTTTATATAGAAATAGGAAAGAGCATTCTTGTTTGACTGTAGGAAAATATGGAATTATTTAAGACTTTGAAACCTACATTTTTCCCACCCTTAGCCTTTTGCGTAGCGAGAACCTCTAAAAAACATATCTTTATCTAATTTGTTGTGTTGTTTGCTTAGCCCTTTACAACTGATTTTATCGTAATCCCCACTACAATGGTACGTCTTACTACATAAGCTAACAAGAGCTGTCCCTTCGTACTCTAGTTTAAAAAGCCCGGGCGTTCGTTTGGTGTATGCTTTAACACCCTTACAGTTTATACAGTCTGTCTTGCTAGTATGTTCAGCGCAAAACTCGGCAGGAAACCAGTCTTTATATACACTATTAAACTCATCCCGCAGACCTGACTTAACTATATCCTCTAGCTTAGGTGCACTTAAAGCCAAGTATAAACTATCAGTATCTGTTTCACATAACTGAAAGTTGGACCTATCTACAAACTTATCTAAGAACTCGAAATAAAAATCTAACATACGAAGTTTTGCGTACTGGTAGACGAAGAAACCGATTTGTAGGGGTAAATCCCAAAACAGTTTTCTTTTTCTCCATCTCAATTTCAAAAAGATCCTCCCCTATTTCAGTCATCTTTTTAAACCGGGAACTATTAATCATTTTCGATATCTCATCCCCTGAACGTACGAGACAGCGCTATGATTGGTCTTATTGGTTAGAGTCTTCCCGTAGGCTGAGTTTCCTAAGAGCTTCATCGTATCGCTTACTATAGATTGACTTCGTCTAGATCACCAGCCCTCCTAGCGTCAGAAACCATTTCGCCAAACTTTTAAAACAACTAGACGGTTGATATTCTATCACTTGATAAATTTTGTTACCACCAATCCATGGTCTAAATACCATTTTAACAGTGGCGTTGCCAACAAAATTTTTTCACCGACATAACTACCTATTAGGGTGCGACGAGGGGTGACAACAAGTTATGTTTGAGGGCATATTCACCCATAAACGGTCCAATATCAGCACGCGTGACGTCAATATTTTGAAAATTGGAGTCATCTCACTGAAATGTTCCTTCAGGCGGTCGGGGACGTGTAGATCACATTCCACTAAACCAAAACATGTCCCATCTGAAACAGAAGTCAGAATCTGTTTATCACTGAGAGGGAGCCCTTCTTTAGAGTAAGAGGGTCTAGCTCGGGGGATGGCTTTAGAAAGGAAAGCCCTAATGTTTGGGTCAGACTTTTTCAGAGCCTGCCACTCACATTCCCACATAACTTCTACTGGGACTTTGACCTCCTCAGTTAGATAGGTGTGTATCTCACATGTTTTTTCAAACAGCTCGAACAAGGGCTTATTATTAACAGGGTTTCTATCTTTATCTTTGGTGAGGGGACAGTCTTTGTGACCATGGTACAAACAACCATGAAAATTATAGCCTCTATTGGATTTATCCCACCCATCCACAGGGATATTTCTATCACCTAACCGAAACTCCCTCCCATTAAACTGAGTTTTCAACTCCACCCCTTTCTGGTGAGCGACCCACGTTAGCCACTCTCTACTTTGTTGGACATAATAGTTAGCTTTTTCGACCCTAAACCGGTCTCCATTCTTCTAATAATTGGGTAATCTGTTGGCATGGGTTCATCAGAGCCCAAAGATACAACGCGTTGGCATCGTAACCTTGGATGGATTTGACTACCTGTCCGCCCCTAATAAACGTTTTGCCTACCTCGTGATACCTATGGAAAATTATAGAGGGACCCCGACAATATTATCTCTAATCATTTTGTGTAGACTCGCCTGTTTGCTCGAACATAAACTAAACATTACACCCCTATCAACGGTCTTAAAAAGATACTTTAAACAAACACCCGGAACCGAAATGGCGTCTTTAAAACAGTCTACACCCCGCTCCCCATAAAAGCGAACCTGCTGCTCAAGGCTTCTAAAAAGGGGACTACATCTTTGTTGTTATACCACACCAAAAAGTCCCTAAGTGTGGTCATGTTATTGTCCTGCCAGACCTTTTACACAGAGCGTACTCCTCCTTGGAAATGTTGGAATTTTTAACGACGAATAAAACGTTCGTGTGGGGGTAGTTCTGTCTCGTCCAACTTTTGGGGGTCGTCTATATATTCATAAACAAAAGTAACCCTTTGTCTCACTAATCTTATAAGCCGCCAGATATTTACTATAGCTAAACCCGGGGGCTAGATAGTTTACTATATCTAAGAATTTTAGATTCGGCGTTGCAATACACATAAAGTTATTGTTTCTTTTAACTATAAACTTGAACGGTCTTTCTACTTTGTAGTCTACTTCCATTTTAGCTTCCTCTTCGTCGATAACATCGGCGTCCTCTTCTTCTTCCATACTATCACCTTCTTCACCCACTTGGGCAGTGACATCCATGAAGTGCTTATTAAATAAGGTTTAATGACGTTGACGTCATATTTCCCCGAGTTAAACCCTATCACTGGAAGCTCTTTTAAATACTCATCAAACCTAACTACTATCTTGTCTTTATTCAGAGCATGGAGTTGAGTAAAAATACTTTCAAACCGATCTCGCAACAACGAGTATGCCTTAGCAGCTATATCAGTGAGATAATCAACCATCTGACTAACTAAAACCTGCGGGTCACCCTTGGTTATGAAACATTTTGGGGCCTCCAACCCTGGGACATTTGACGCTATAGAACAGGAGAGGGGTACGTGTTTAGCTACAAAGGTAGTCGACTGAGTCTCTTGTGGAACATTCCTACTATCAAAATAACATTCATAATCGAATGTCGCCCTGAATGGGTAAATAAAACACTCTGGAGTACTGATCCCTTCAGCGCTGATCGCGTCCCATACACTTTCAGGTGAAGAATAAAACACCTTTATATGTCTCTACAGCCATATCCCCAGTGCAAGTTTTTTCATGCTTATCCATACGCCAAAACTCTTTCCACAATTTCCCACATTTTCCACAAGAAAAGCTTTTACTAGCCCTGGAAAGATCGTTTATATAAAAGAAGTGGTTTTTGTAAAGTAAAAGACGGAGAGTTTCACTATAACTACTGCCACTTCTCATGACAATACGCAAGGCTTGCTCAGAGTCAAACTCAAAAATATCTATGTTTACTGAAAAACAACTTTCTAAGAGAGACATTTCAGCAAGAGTTACACCGTGAAAGTTACTTAACTTTAGAGACGGGTTAAACTGTTTGAAAAGTAGTCTCGAAACCTTCCTAACATCCTCAACAGAACCACCTCGATGGACAGCTAGACAACGGAAGAAGCAGAGATTGTCATTGTAAACTTTAGAATTGGAGTCGGTTTGAAGGATATTAATACCATGATTTGATGCAATGTAGGGTGGGATATCTATCAGACACCCTATAGGATAATCTTGGAGTTTATAAATATAAACACTCGTACTGACTAATGATTCTAAGGTATATTTGGTTGTCTCCCTGTTTTTATTTGCATACCTTAATATATCACTTTCATTTAATCTATCAACAAATGTTTCAAAATCATTTCTGTTGTTAACTAACAGGGGTTTGTCTAACCCTGTCGCGTTATTCGAGCTGGCGTGAAAGTAACGCAGCCCCTGTGTCTCTCTATGTCTTAAGACTAGATGATGACTATAATTCACCTTGAAACGCTTTTCTGGGCTTGGAAGATTGGGTTTACAAGGGTCTTCCAATCTATAGGAGTATCAGGCTGATGAAATATAGTGTACGTGTCCATGTATTTGTTCCGACGTTCATGTGTTCTAATAGCTAACCAGTTGTTCTTATATATCTTCTTAATATCGTGGGGTAACTTATTTAAAGAGTCTATTTCATTAATAAGTCTTGGTCTCTTTGAGAGCTCTTGAGTCGAACTCTGTACTGTCCGCTTGCGTGAGGTTGTCGATACAAGTGGGTCTGCTGGAGTTGATCGTGTTGAGGTGTCCACAGCTATGGCATGGTTAGCAAGATGCACTCGCAGATGGCTTGCTCCAGTAAAGCTTTGTTGGCAGATATGGCAGATATGGCAGATATGTGGGTTAACACTGGTCTCTTTCGAAGGTACGTGACCTGTGACACAGGAGTTGGTGATGCAGGAACTACTGAGGCAAGAGATACAGGATGTTCTGTCTTGATATGTCTGGCAAGGGCGTCAGGAATACAAATGTGATGTTTGTGAACGAGTATATACAAGAGTAGACAGCCTTGCCAGACATATCAAGACAGAACATCCTGTATCTCTTGCCTCAGTAGTTCCTGCATCACCAACTCCTGTGTCAACAGGTCACGTACCTTCGAAAGAGACCAGTGTTAACCCACATATCTGCCATATCTGCCATATCTGCCAACAAAGCTTTACTGGAGCAAGCCATCTGCGAGTGCATCTTGCTAACCATGCCATAGCTGTGGACACCTCAACACGATCAACTCCAGCAGACCCACTTGTATCGACAACCTCACGCAAGCGGACAGTACAGAGTTCGACTCAAGAGCTCTCAAAGAGACCAAGACTTATTAATGAAATAGACTCTTTAAATAAGTTACCCCACGATATTAAGAAGATATATAAGAACAACTGGTTAGCTATTAGAACACATGAACGTCGGAACAAATACATGGACACGTACACTATATTTCATCAGCCTGATACTCCTATAGATTGGAAGACCCTTGTAAACCCAATCTTCCAAGCCCAGAAAAAGCGTTTCAAGGTGAATTATAGTCATCATCTAGTCTTAAGACATAGAGAGACACAGGGGCTGCGTTACTTTCACGCCAGCTCGAATAACGCGACAGGGTTAGACAAACCCTGTTAGTTAACAACAGAAATGATTTTGAAACATTTGTTGATAGATTAAATGAAAGTGATATATTAGGGTATGCAAATAAAAACAGGGAGACAACCAAATATACCTTAGAATCATTAGTCAGTACGAGTGTTTATATTTATAAACTCCAAGATTATCCTATAGGGTGTCTGATAGATATCCCACCCTACATTGCATCAAATCATGGTATTAATATCCTTCAAACCGACTCCAATTCTAAAGTTTACAATGACAATCTCTGCTTCTTCCGTTGTCTAGCTGTCCATCGAGGTGGTTCTGTTGAGGATGTTAGGAAGGTTTCGAGACTACTTTTCAAAACAGTTTAACCCGTCTCTAAAGTTAAGTAACTTTCACGGTGTAACTCTTGCTGAAATGTCTCTCTTAGAAAGTTGTTTTTCAGTAAACATAGATATTTTGAGTTTGACTCTGAGCAAGCCTTGCGTATTGTCATGAGAAGTGGCAGTAGTTATAGTGAAACTCTCCGTCTTTTACTTTACAAAAACCACTTCTTTTATATAAACGATCTTTCCAGGGCTAGTAAAAGCTTTTCTTGTGGAAAATGTGGGAAATTGTGGAAAGAGTTTTGGCGTATGGATAAGCATGAAAAAACTTGCACTGGGGATATGGCTGTAGAGACATATAAAGGTGGTGTTTATTCTTCACCTGAAAGTGTATGGGACGCGATCAGCGCTGAAGGGATCAGTACTCCAGAGTGTTTATTTACCCATTCAGGGCGACATTCGATTATGAATGTTATTTTGATAGTAGGAATGTTCCACAAGAGACTCAGTCGACTACCTTTGTAGCTAAACACGTACCCTCTCCTGTTCTATAGCGTCAAATGTCCCAGGGTTGGAGGCCCCAAAATGTTTCATAACCAAGGGTGACCGCAGGTTTTAGTTAGTCAGATGGTTGATTATCTCACTGATATAGCTGCTAAGGCATACTCGTTGTTGCGAGATCGGTTTGAAAGTATTTTACTCAACTCCATGCTCTGAATAAAGACAAGATAGTAGTTAGGTTTGATGAGTATTTAAAAGAGCTTCCAGTGATAGGGTTTAACTCGGGGAAATATGACGTCAACGTCATTAAACCTTATTTAATAAAGCACTTCATGGATGTCACTGCCCAAGTGGGTGAAGAAGGTGATAGTATGGAAGAAGAAGAGGACGCCGATGTTATCGACGAAGAGGAAGCTAAAATGGAAGTAGACTACAAAGTAGAAAGACCGTTCAAGTTTATAGTTAAAAGAAACAATAACTTTATGTGTATTGCAACGCCGAATCTAAAATTCTTAGATATAGTAAACTATCTAGCCCCGGGTTTAGCTATAGTAAATATCTGGCGGCTTATAAGAGTAGTGAGACAAAGGGTTACTTTTGTTATGAATATATAGACAACCCCCAAAAGTTGGACGAGACAGAACTACCCCCACACGAAACGTTTATTCGTCGTTAAAAAATTCCAACATTTCCAAGGAGGAGTACGCTCTGTGTAAAAAGGTCTGGCAGGACAATAACATGACCACACTTAGGGACTTTTTGGTGTGGTATAACAACAAAGATGTAGTCCCCTTTTTAGAAGCCTTGGAGCAGCAGGTTCGCTTTTATGGGGAGCGGGGTGTAGACTGTTTTAAAGACGCCATTTCGGTTCCGGGTGTTTGTTTAAAGTATCTTTTTAAGACCGTTGATAGGGGTGTAATGTTTAGTTTATGTTCGAGCAAACAGGCGAGTCTACACAAAATGATTAGAGATAATATTGTCGGGGGTCCCTCTATAATTTTCCATAGGTATCACGAGGTAGGCAAAACGTTTATTAGGGGCGGACAGGTAGTCAAATCCATCCAAGGTTACGATGCCAACGCGTTGTATCTTTGGGCTCTGATGAACCCAATGCCAACAGATTACCCAATTATTAGAAGAATGGAGACCGGGTTTAGGGTCGAAAAAGCTAACTATTATGTCCAACAAAGTAGAGAGTGGCTAACGTGGGTCGCTCACCAGAAAGGGGTGGAGTTGAAAACTCAGTTTAATGGGAGGGAGTTTCGGTTAGGTGATAGAAATATCCCTGTGGATGGGTGGGATAAATCCAATAGAAGAGGCTATAATTTTCATGGTTGTTTGTACCATGGTCACAAAGACTGTCCCCTCACCAAAGATAAAGATAGAAACCCTGTTAATAATAAGCCCTTGTTCGAGCTGTTGAAAAAACATGTGAGATACACACCTATCTAACTGAGGAGGTCAAAGTCCCAGTAGAAGTTATGTGGGAATGTGAGTGGCAGGCTCTGAAAAAGTCTGACCCAAACATTAGGGCTTTCCTTTCTAAAGCCATCCCCGAGCTAGACCCTCTTACTCTAAAGAAGGGCTCCCTCTCAGTGATAAACAGATTCTGACTTCTGTTTCAGATGGGACATGTTTTGGTTTAGTGGAATGTGATCTACACGTCCCCGACCGCCTGAAGGAACATTTCAGTGAGATGACTCCAATTTTCAAAAATATTGACGTCACGCGTGCTGATATTGGACCGTTTATGGGTGAATATGCCCTCAAACATAACTTGTTGTCAACCCCTCGTCGCACCCTAATAGGTAGTTATGTCGGTGAAAAAATTTTGTTGGCAACGCCACTGTTAAAATGGTATTTAGACCATGGATGGTGGTAACAAAAATTTATCAAGTGATAGAATATCAACCGTCTAGTTGTTTTAAAAAGTTTGGCGAAATGGTTTCTGACGCTAGGAGGGCTGGTGATCTAGACGAAAGTCAATCTATAGTAAGCGATACGATGAAGCTCTTAGGAAACTCAGCCTACGGGAAGACTCTAACCAATAAGACCAATCATAGCGCTGTCTCGTACGTTCAGGGGGATGAGATATCGAAAATGATTAATAGTTCCCGGTTTAAAAAGATGACTGAAATAGGGGAGGATCTTTTTGAAATTGAGATGGAGAAAAAGAAAACTGTTTGGGATTTACCCCTACAAATCGGTTTCTTCGTCTACCAGTACGCAAAACTTCGTATGTTAGATTTTTATTTCGAGTTCTTAGATAAGTTTGTAGATAGGTCCAACTTTCAGTTATGTGAAACAGATACTGATAGTTTATACTTGGCTTTAAGTGCACCTAAGCTAGAGGATATAGTTAAGTCAGGTCTGCGGGATGAGTTTAATAGTGTATATAAAGACTGGTTTCCTGCCGAGTTTTGCGCTGAACATACTAGCAAGACAGACTGTATAAACTGTAAGGGTGTTAAAGCATACACCAAACGAACGCCCGGGCTTTTTAAACTAGAGTACGAAGGGACAGCTCTTGTTAGCTTATGTAGTAAGACGTACCATTGTAGTGGGGATTACGATAAAATCAGTTGTAAAGGCTAAGCAAACAACACAACAAATTAGATAAAGATATGTTTTTAGAGGTTCTCGCTACGCAAAAGGCTAAGGGTGGGAAAAATGTAGGTTTCAAAGTCTTAAATAATTCCATATTTTCCTACAGTCAAACAAGAAATGCTCTTTCCTATTTCTATATAAAAAGAAAGGTAGCTGATGATAACGTCTCGACAACTCCTCTAGATATTTAACTCTTTACACTACCAGCTTAGACTACCCAGCAATCTCTAACAGTTTCACCCCTTATGATTCATTTATGACATAGAGCTAAGCAGACATCCAACTACCTATCTATAAATAAATGTTATCCATGTACTATATATTGACTCAATGTACTGAATATTTTTGTAATGTTATATAATATCAATGTATGTTATACACCTATTGAGATAATAAACGAATAAAATATATCTTTGTCTTTTGTTTTATATTTAATGTTTTTCAATGATGTTGTATAATCTACTAACCTATCACTAACGATCAAGTACATAAAGAACTCCAAAGTCCGCACACACCAGACATAAACAGCGCACTTCCGGGGTCACCTGGCCTAGAGGTCAACATCCCGACACGAAATGGCATGGTTAACTCCCCCTGTCTCTCATGTACATGTGGTGCGCTGCGCACCACACTATATATCTTTGTTAATTTACGGTCCAAATACGGGTCAAATCCTTCCTGATATACTACTGTTGGCCTATTTGAGAACTTCCTCATTGGTCTTTTTAGCTGTCCAGGGAACTTTCAACATTCTTCTGAGAAATCCCATCTCTGTGGCCTCTAATCGTCTTTTCATTTGTTTGTCTACTGTCCATGATTCGCTTCCATAGGTCAGAATTGGTTCTATATAGCACCGATGAACTCTCTTTCTAATTTCTATTGACATAGATTTGTTGCATAAGATATTGTTCATTTCCTGAAATGCTATTTTGGCCTGAGCTATTCTATTTTTATTTCCGTGGTGCATCTTCCATTTGTTCATTCTCTGTCTCTGCTATTAAGACTGTGTCATCCGAATATCGCAAATTATTTATGTTGTGACCGTTGACTTCAATTCCTTTTTTGTCTACTATTGATCTCATAATATGTTCGCTGTAAAGTGAAAACAAACACGGCGACAGAACACAGCCTTGTCTGACTTCTTCTTTTATAAGTTGAAATTGTCTCTGTGCCCTAGCAGATATGGCAGCAAAATTCATCCTATATGACAGTCCCCTGTCTGTGCCACTTCGCCCCAGCAGATATGGCAGCAAAATTCATCATACATGACAGTCCCCTGTCTGTGCCACTTCGCCCTAGCAGATATGGCAGCAAAATTCATCATACATGACAGTCCCCTGTCTGTGCCACTTCGCCCTAGCAGATGTGACGGCACAATTCATCATACATGGCATTCCCTTGTCTGTGCTACTTCGCCCTAGCAGATGTGACAGCAAAATTCATCCTACATGACAGTCTCCTGTCTGTGCCACTTCGCCCTAGAAGATATGACAGCAAAATTCATCCTTTATGACAGTCCTTGTCTGTGCCACTTCGCCCTAGCAGATATGACAGCAAAATTCATCATACATGGCATTCCCTTGTCTGTGCCACTTCGCCCTAGCAGATATGACAGCAAAATTAATCCTACATGACAGTCCCTTGTCTGTGCCACTTCGCCCTAGCAGATATGACAGCAAAATTCATCATACATGGCATTCCCTTGTCTGTGCCACTTCGCCCTAGCAGATATGACAGCAAAATTCATCCTACATGACAGTCCCTTGTCTGTGCCACTTCGCCCTAGCAGATGTGACAGTAAAATTCATCATACATGGCATTCCCTTGTCTGTGCCACTTCGCCCTAGCAGATATGACAGCAAATTTCATCATACATGACAGCCCCCTGTCTGTGCCACTTCGCCCTAGCAGATGTGACAGCAAAAATTCATCCTACATGACAGTGCCCTGTCTGTGCCACTTCGCCCTAGCAGATATGACAGCAAAATTCATCCTACATGACAGTCCCTTGTCTGTGCCACTTCGCCCTAGCAGATATGACAGTAAAATTCATCCTACATGACAGTCCCTTGTCTGTGCCACTTCGCCCTAGCAGATATGACAGTAAAATTCATCCTACATGACAGTCCCTTGTCTGTGCCACTTCGCCCTAGCAGATATGAATCAGTTCTACATAACAATCCCCTGTAGACCGACTTGATGATGAAAGCCCACATCCACTACACTGGAAGATAGCCTGTATGAAACTGAAACAAACAGCAGACTTCATAAGGGAGTCCTGAATCTTTGATAGAATGAGACTCATGATCTGAGATTTAAGTGAGATATCAACATGAAATAATGAACACTTCTCTACGTAGACAGGAGCGAGAAACAATCAACAAACAGAAACTAGTTACCTCCTCTTGACGATGCCCCAACGATAATTAAAATGATGTGACAGTAAACCAACGCTAATCGTTGAGTTATTCTAGTGCACATGTTTGTTCTGTCTCCGTCCACACCCGTTGCCTTTTCACATTTTTCTATTTCATAGTATTTTAGAGCCATTCATTTTAAACCAAATCCCATTTAAATTCGCATTTTAAGAAAATCAAAATTTGTTATATTTCAAGATAAATCATCTAGCTCTTGGTAATTTCGTTTATAAATCAACTCACGTAGAAGGATGATAATTCAAAGACACTATGAATAATATATTGGAGATATATACTTCGGAAGTCTGCTGCAAGGATTAGTAGACAAGCACACATCAGGACATTGCAAAAAAAATTGAAACATGGAAGATTATAATAAATAGAAATATGGAAGATCTATAATAAATGGAAACATTGAAGATCGATAATAAATAGAGACGTGGAAAATCTATAATAAATGGAAACGTGGAAGATAATTGGAAAATGGAAGCATGGACGATCAATAATCAATGGAAACATGGTTGATCCATAATCAACGGAAACGTGAAAGATCTATAATCAGTGGGAACGTATAAGTTTTATAATGAATGTAAATATAACAGATCTATTACCAAAGGGTACGTGGAAGATCTATAATAAATGGAAACATGGAAGATCTATAACCATTGCAAATGTGGAAGATCTATAATCAACGAAAATGTGAAAGATCTATAAACAATGGGAATTTTACTTTGAGACAGAAATCACAAAGATGAATTACACCGGAAGAAGGTTTCCAATTGTTATGTCCAGACATAACATCATACAATATATGCTTTCATATTTCCTTTTTTGCTTTGGCCTCGTTTACAACCCACTCACTAATCTCTGTAAGCAGTCCATGCAATTCTCAACATTCTTCTGTATATAAACATTTGTGTGACCTCTAGCGATTTCTTTGTTCACTGATTGTCCATGATTTTCTACAACATGTTATTATTAGATCTACATAACGCTTAGACATAAGATGTGGAAGAGCACAGGACTTCGATAAACACAGATCCACGTCACTTCGTCGGATGATACAGATGGGAGTTAATATCGGCACAGCCAGAAATGAGAAACTTAGTGGGCGTGTAAGAAGACTTATCAACCAACACAGAACTGGAGTCGTCAGTCGCTGGACACTGCGGGGCTTGCTGAGGAAGGGATCTGAGCACCTATGGACATGTTTGGAGTGCATTGATGATGACCCGCTAATAACTCAATAACTTAGACATAATTTATGTTATCTTCATGTGTTCTTACACTTTAGTAACAAATCTCCAGAAGTAAAGAAAACGTAACGAAAGTTTGACACACACACACACACAGACACACACACGCGCATGAAATAACAAACTGTGTTATCTGATCTGCGTTGATACCATCATCATCATCATCGAGTGCCATCTCAGCAATGAAGGATGACCACCATGGAGCACCATTCTGTTCTGTCTTTTGCTTTTTTCCTACGACCTAAGTTCGAATTCCTCTTTTTTTCCTCTAGAATAATACGTGATGAGGCTCCAATCTCTTTCACGGTGGTCAGCAACATTCATCTTTTGTGCCCTGAACATGCCTCTTGTGTACCACACACATTGCTGTTTTCGCTTTCTGGGTCTTTGATCATTGCTGACTCTTCTGCCCCATCCACCGTCACAGACTTTGCACAATTCTGGATGGATATTCCCGTCTGCCCGGAGCGACAGTGAAAAACAATGACCTATCACCGATAGGTCTATCTTCAATGAAAAGAAGATAAATACCCACTTAACAACGAGAATGTTCACCGTCCACCAGCCTGTCAGAAGTTAAACAACCACAACAGGCATGAGCAGGACATTAAATCCAAGAAGCACACACCGCGTGTACCCGGCGTATTTCCAAATAAAACACGCTGTAACGGGAAACACTGTCCACATACGGACGCCATCTTGAACTCCAATCCGTTGATACCCACTAGTTGATATTAACGATACTAAAAAAAGGAAGAAAAAAAGTGGTATGGTGACAGCTTTACGTGGTAATGGACGAAACAAAAGTCGACGTTTCGGCCAAGTAGGCCTTCATCTGGACGATATTATCAGCTTGAAAGCTTCGAGAGACAAACGAACGTAAAGAAGCATCACCTCATGTCCGGTCTCCAAAAGTTCCATCATTTTTTTGCAGCCGCGGCTGATAGAAAGTGTTTCAGCATATCTGTTCATGTAATCTGCGTAACACACACAACATTAGACACACCCACATTTCTTTCAATGTACCAAATTTGGTAAAAATATTCTGTAACCGTAACGTCTTATTTCAATTTTATTTCGAGTAACTGTAAAACATTTGTAAGAAAGTTACAAAGAATCTGAAAGGAAAAGGCACTAAACTGGTATTAAAGTTACAGAGAAACTGAAGGAATATTGATTTAAAGAAAAGAAGAAACTATTAAAAATTTTGAGGAAGAAGAACCAAGGAAAATGTGAAAAATATGCCTTAGTTCGGAAATAAGTTAAAATTGTGATCACAGAAGCAAATCAAAACACATGGACAAAAGTCGGTCAAAAGATAACAAAGATGATTCCTGAAGCAAGGACTTCAATGCAGCCACAAGAGACTTCTACAAAGCAATAAGAGCAACAAGAGCAAGAAAAGTTAACCAGTCTCACTGAAAACTCATAAATGACAAAGACGGACAGGCGATACCAAATAACCAACATATGCAACAGAGATGTTAAGAGTATTTCGAAGACCTCTTGAACCAATTACCAATAATACAACATAAACCACGTAAGAAGGCACAAACATTATTAAAGAGGAAATCGAAGAAGTAATCAAACATACACCAAGAAATAAAGCATTGGGATAGATAACATACCAGTAGAAATAATAGCAGGAACAGGAGAAACAGGAGTTACACGGCTACACAGAATTTTGAATGAAGCTTATGACCATTAGAAAGCTCCAGAAGGCTGGCAACATGTAATTATCGTACCAATATGGAAAATAAATGTAGCAATAGAGACTGCAATCAATTTAGAGGTATATCGCTTGTCAGCCATGTGGACAAGTTATACGACAAAATGATGGGGAAAAGAGGATGAGGCCAATAATAGAACCACAGATCAGATAAGCGATCTCAAATGAGGTTCCGGAAAAAAAAAACAGAGGATGAACTGATGTTCTATTCACTCTAAAACAGCTAGAAGAAACGTCAACAAAACAAAATCAAAATGTGTACAAAGCTTTCATTGACCAGGAAAAAGCGCTCCGCTAAGTAAACAGAGATCAATTATGTGGGATACTAACAACATCTGGAGTAAGCCAACATCTAACCAACCCAGTTGTAAGTCCCCACATCAACACCAGCTGCACAGTCAGACCAGCGGGGCTACACAGATCACTTCGAAGGTAGAGCAGGAGTAAGACAGAGTTCAGTACTATCCACCTCTATTGTTTATTATATACATGGATTAAATATACAAGTTAGCCAAACCATCGAGACAGAGGAGATCAACAAACTTCTATTTGCAGACAACCAGCCACTAATACATGGAAAAATAGAAGACCTACAAGATCACTTAAATAGACTCAACAGCACAAGCACAAAGTACAACACGAAAGTCAACATTAAAAATAAAACAGAAGTAATTAATATTGCAAAAGAGAAACAGGACATCAGCATAACTATAGACATTAGATAGCTAAAACAAGTTGAGGAATTTAAATACCTAGGAAGTCTAGTGATAAACGATAATTATCAAACAGCAGAAATAGAATCAAGATGCAACAAAGCTTGTCAAATCATTGGTCGGCTGTCACCACTATTGTCCAACAAGGAAATAACTCTACAGGCAAAACGGGCACTCTACAATACAATCTTCATCCCAACGTTGTGCTATCAATGCTAGTCCTGGAACCTTAATACAAGAACAATAAGAAAAATAATCTCTACTGAGGTGAAATGTGTTAGACGAACGACAGTAACCAGTCTGAGAGATAAGATCAGAAATGAAGAACTGAGAAAAAAAGCTAGAAACAATAATCCCCGCCATAGAATATCTAAAGAAACAACATATAAATGGTATAGCTACGTGATAAGACAGAAAGATCTAAACACAACACCACGAGCCTTCAATAAACGTTGCGAGAACACCAAACCCAAGGACAGACCACGGAAAAGATGGATTGACGGAATATTTGTAACACTAGGAAACAACATCGGCAGAGGCGAACAAAAGAGCTAAAGACCGCAAATTATATCTCCCCTCGACGCTGAAAGGCAAATGAGGAAGGAAAGAGAAGAAGAAGCAGGAAGCGACCAAACTGTTGCCATTTAACACAGCCTGTGTTGAGACAGATTTGGAGAATTTTATGGATAAACAACCAAAAACTGCTTAAATGTGCAAACAAAAGAACACGTAAACGTGATCATAGGCAGGAGACGGAAATGGGTATGCCACGTTTGGACCGTTAAAGGCCGCAGAACCAGATATAGAAGCAGTTTATGTAATGGTTCTGATAGGCGGATAATACGATACAGAACCAGAACACTTTGTCGAAGAATGTCAAGTATGGAGATAAATAGTGTAAGTCAGACAATGGGTACCTAGTGTAGGATGTCAAGTAGGGAGATAAATAGTGTAAGTCAGACAATAGGTACCTAGTGTAGGATGTCAAGTAGGGAGATAAATAGTGTAAGTCAGACAATAGGTACCTAGTGTAGGATGTCAAGTAGGGAGATAAATAGTGTAAGTCAGACAATAGGTACCTAGTGTAAAGGATGTCAAGTACGGTGATAAATAGTGTAAGTCAGACAATAGGTACCTAGTGTAGGATGTCAAGTAGGGAGATAAATAGTGTAAGTGAAACAATAGGTACCTAGTGTAGGATGTCAAGTAGGGAGATAAATAGTGTAAGTCAGACAATAGGTACCTAGTGTAGGATGTCAAGTAGGGAGATAAATAGTGTAAGTCAGACAATGGGTACCTAGTGTAAAGGATGTCAAGTACGGTGATAAATAGTGTAAGTCAGACAATAGGTACCTAGTGTAAAGGATGTCAAGTAGCGAGATAAATAGTGTAAGTCAGACAATAGGTACCTAGTGTAAAGGATGTCAAGTAGGGTGATAAATAGTGTAAGTCAGACAATGGGTACCTAGTGTAAAGGATGTCAAGTAGGGAGATAAATAGTGTAAGTCAGACAATAGGTACCTAGTGTAAAGGATGTCAAGTAGGGAGATAAATAGTGTAAGTCAGACAATAGGTACCTAGTGTAGGATGTCAAGTAGGGAGATAAATAGTGTAAGTCAGACAATAGGTACCTAGTGTAAAGGATGTCAAGTACGGTGATAAATAGTGTAAGTCAGACAATGGGTACCTAGTGTAAAGGATGTCAAGTAGGGAGATAAATAGTGTAAGTCAGACAATAGGTACCTAGTGTAAAGGATGTCAAGTAGGGAGATAAATAGTGTAAGTCAGACAATGGGTACCTAGTGTAAAGGATGTCAAGTAGGGAGATAAATAGTGTAAGTCAGACAATGGGTACCTAGTGTAAAGGATGTCAAGTAGGGAGATAAATAGTGTAAGTCAGACAATGGGTACCTAGTGAAGGATGTCAAGTAAGGAGATAAATAGTGTAAGTCAGACAATAGGTACCTAGTGTAAAGGATGTCAAGTAGGGAGATAAATAGTGTAAGTCAGACAATGGGTACCTAGTGTAAAGGATGTCAAGTAGGGAGATAAATAGTGTAAGTCATACAATTGGTACCTAGTGTAAAGGATGTCAAGTAGGGAGATAAATAGTGTAAGTCAGACAATAGGTACCTAGTGTAAAGGATGTCAAGTAGGGAGATAAATAGTGTAAGTCAGACAATAGGTACCTAGTGTAAAGGATGTCAAGTAGGGAGATAAATAGTGTAAGTCAGACAATGGGTACCTAGTGTAAAGGATGTCAAGTAGGGAGATATATAGTGTAAGTCAGACAATAGGTACCTAGTGTAAAGGATGTCAAGTAGGGAGATAAATAGTGTAAGACAGACAATGGGTACCTAGTGTAAAGGATGTCAAGTAGGGTGATAAATAGTGTAAGTCAGACAATGGGTACCTAGTGTAAAGGATGTCAAGTAGGGAGATAAATAGTGTAAGTCAGACAATAGGTACCTAGTGTAAAGGATGTCAAGTAGGGAGATAAATAGTGTAAGTCAGACAATAGGTATCTAGTGTAAAGGATGTCAAGTAGGGAGATAAATAGTGTAAGTCAGACAATGGGTACCTAGTGTAAAGGATGTCAAGTAGGGAGATAAATAGTGTAAGTTAGACAATGGGTACCTAGTGTAAAGGATGTCAAGTAGGGAGATAAATAGTGTAAGTCAGACAATAGGTACCTAGTGAAGGATGTCAAGTAGGGAGATAAATAGTGTAAGTCAGACAATGGGTACCTAGTGTAAAGGATGTCAAGTAGGGAGATAAATAGTGTAAGTCAGACAATGGGTACCTAGTGTAAAGGATGTCAAGTAGGGAGACAAATAGTGTAAGTCAGACAATGGGTACCTAGTGTAAAGGATGTCAAGTAGGGAGATAAATAGTGTAAGTCAGACAATAGGTACCTAGTGAAGGATGTCAAGTAGGGAGATAAATAGTGTAAGTCAGACAATAGGTACCTAGTGTAAAGGATGTCAAGTAGGGAGATAAATAGTGTAAGTCAGACAATAGGTACCTAGTGAAGGATGTCAAGTAGGGAGATAAATAGTGTAAGTCAGACAATAGGTACCTAGTGAAGGATGTCAAGTAGGGAGATAAATAGTGTAAGTCAGACAATGGGTACCTAGTGTAAAGGATGTCAAGTAGGGAGATAAATAGTGTAAGTCAGACAATAGGTACCTAGTGAAGGATGTCAAGTAGGGAGATAAATAGTGTAAGTCAGACAATAGGTACCTAGTGTAAAGGATGTCAAGTAGGGAGATAAATAGTGTAAGTCAGACAATAGGTACCTAGTGAAGGATGTCAAGTAGGGAGATAAATAGTGTAAGTCAGACAATGGGTACCTAGTGTAAAGGATGTCAAGTAGGGAGATAAATAGTGTAAGTCAGACAATAGGTACCTAGTGTAAAGGATGTCAAGTAGGGAGATAAATAGTGTAAGTCAGACAATAGGTACCTAGTGTAAAGGATGTCAAGTAGGGAGATAAATAGTGTAAGTCAGACAATAGGTACCTAGTGTAAAGGATGTCAAGTAGGGAGATAAATAGTGTAAGTCAGACAATGGGTACCTAGTGTAAAGGATGTCAAGTAGGGTGATAAATAGTGTAAGTCAGACAATAGGTACCTAGTGTAAAGGATGTCAAGTAGGGAGATAAATAGTGTAAGTCAGACAATAGGTACCTAGTGTAAAGGATGTCAAATAGGGAGATAAATAGTGTAAGTCAGACAATAGGTACCTAGTGTAAAGGATGTCAAGTAGGGAGATAAATAGTGTAAGTCAGACAATGGGTACCTAGTGTAAAGGATGTCAAGTAGGGAGATAAATAGTGTAAGTCAGACAATAGGTACCTAGTGTAAAGGATGTCAAGTAGGGAGATAAATAGTGTAAGTCAGACAATGGGTACCTAGTGTAAAGGATGTCAAGTAGGGAGATAAATAGTGTAAGTCAGACAATGGGTACCTAGTGTAAAGGATGTCAAGTAGGGAGATAAATAGTGTAAGTCAGACAATGGGTACCTAGTGAAGGATGTCAAGTAGGGAGATAAATAGTGTAAGTCAGACAATAGGTACCTAGTGTAAAGGATGTCAAGTAGGGAGATAAATAGTGTAAGTCAGACAATGGGTACCTAGTGTAAAGGATGTCAAGTAGGGAGATAAATAGTGTAAGTCAGACAATGGGTACCTAGTGTAAAGGATGTCAAGTAGGGAGATAAATAGTGTAAGTCAGACAATGGGTACCTAGTGTAAAGGATGTCAAGTAGGGAGATAAATAGTGTAAGTCAGACAATGGGTACCTAGTGTAAAGGATGTCAAGTAGGGAGATAAATAGTGTAAGTCAGACAATAGGTACCTAGTGTAAAGGATGTCAAGTAGGGAGATAAATAGTGTAAGTCAGACAATGGGTACCTAGTGTAAAGGATGTCAAGTAGGGAGATAAATAGTGTAAGTCAGACAATGGGTACCTAGTGTAAAGGATGTCAAGTAGGGAGATAAATAGTGTAAGTCAGACAATAGGTACCTAGTGAAGGATGTCAAGTAGGGAGATAAATAGTGTAAGTCAGACAATAGGTACCTAGTGTAAAGGATGTCAAGTAGGGAGATAAATAGTGTAAGTCAGACAATAGGTACCTAGTGTAAAGGATGTCAAGTAGGGAGATAAATAGTGTAAGTCAGACAATGGGTACCTAGTGTAAAGGATGTCAAGTAGGGAGATAAATAGTGTAAGTCAGACAATAGGTACCTAGTGAAGGATGTCAAGTAGGGAGATAAATAGTGTAAGTCAGACAATAGGTACCTAGTGTAAAGGATGTCAAGTAGGGAGATAAATAGTGTAAGTCAGACAATAGGTACCTAGTGAAGGATGTCAAGTAGGGAGATAAATAGTGTAAGTCAGACAATAGGTACCTAGTGAAGGATGTCAAGTAGGGAGATAAATAGTGTAAGTCAGACAATGGGTACCTAGTGTAAAGGATGTCAAGTAGGGAGATAAATAGTGTAAGTCAGACAATAGGTACCTAGTGTAAAGGATGTCAAGTAGGGAGATAAATAGTGTAAGTCAGACAATAGGTACCTAGTGTAAAGGATGTCAAGTAGGGAGATAAATAGTGTAAGTCAGACAATAGGTACCTAGTGAAGGATGTCAAGTAGGGAGATAAATAGTGTAAGTCAGACAATAGGTACCTAGTGAAGGATGTCAAGTAGGGAGATAAATAGTGTAAGTCAGACAATGGTACCTAGTGTAAAGGATGTCAAGTAGGGAGATAAATAGTGTAAGTCAGACAATGGGTACCTAGTGTAAAGGATGTCAAGTAGGGAGATAAATAGTGTAAGTCAGACAATAGGTACCTAGTGTAAAGGATGTCAAGTAGGGAGATAAATAGTGTAAGTCAGACAATAGGTACCTAGTGTAAAGGATGTCAAGTAGGGAGATAAATAGTGTAAGTCAGACAATAGGTACCTAGTGTAAAGGATGTCAAGTAGGGAGATAAATAGTGTAAGTCAGACAATAGGTACCTAGTGTAAAGGATGTCAAGTAGGGAGATAAATAGTGTAAGTCAGACAATGGGTACCTAGTGTAAAGGATGTCAAGTAGGGAGATAAATAGTGTAAGTCAGACAATGGGTACCTAGTGTAAAGGATGTCAAGTAGGGAGATAAATAGTGTAAGTCAGACAATAGGTACCTAGTGTAAAGGATGTCAAGTAGGGAGATAAATAGTGTAAGTCAGACAATGGGTACCTAGTGTAAAGGATGTCAAGTAGGGAGATAAATAGTGTAAGTCAGACAATGGGTACCTAGTGTAAAGGATGTCAAGTAGGGAGATAAATAGTGTAAGTCAGACAATAGGTACCTAGTGAAGGATGTCAAGTAGGGAGATAAATAGTGTAAGTCAGACAATGGGTACCTAGTGTAAAGGATGTCAAGTAGGGAGATAAATAGTGTAAGTCAGACAATGGGTACCTAGTGTAAAGGATGTCAAGTAGGGAGATAAATAGTGTAAGTCAGACAATGGGTACCTAGTGTAAAGGATGTCAAGTAGGGAGATAAATAGTGTAAGTCAGACAATAGGTACCTAGTGAAGGATGTCAAGTAGGGAGATAAATAGTGTAAGTCAGACAATAGGTACCTAGTGAAGGATGTCAAGTAGGGAGATAAATAGTGTAAGTCAGACAATAGGTACCTAGTGTAAAGGATGTCAAGTAGGGAGATAAATAGTGTAAGTCAGACAATGGGTACCTAGTGTAAAGGATGTCAAGTAGGGAGATAAATAGTGTAAGTCAGACAATGGGTACCTAGTGTAAAGGATGTCAAGTAGGGAGATAAATAGTGTAAGTCAGACAATAGGTACCTAGTGAAGGATGTCAAGTAGGGAGATAAATAGTGTAAGTCAGACAATAGGTACCTAGTGTAAAGGATGTCAAGTAGGGTGATAAATAGTGTAAGTCAGACAATAGGTACCTAGTGAAGGATGTCAAGTAGGGAGATAAATAGTGTAAGTCAGACAATAGGTACCTAGTGAAGGATGTCAAGTAGGGAGATAAATAGTGTAAGTCAGACAATGGGTACCTAGTGTAAAGGATGTCAAGTAGGGAGATAAATAGTGTAAGTCAGACAATAGGTACCTAGTGAAGGATGTCAAGTAGGGAGATAAATAGTGTAAGTCAGACAATAGGTACCTAGTGTAAAGGATGTCAAGTAGGGAGATAAATAGTGTAAGTCAGACAATAGGTACCTAGTGAAGGATGTCAAGTAGGGAGATAAATAGTGTAAGTCAGACAATAGGTACCTAGTGAAGGATGTCAAGTAGGGAGATAAATAGTGTAAGTCAGACAATGGGTACCTAGTGTAAAGGATGTCAAGTAGGGTGATAAATAGTGTAAGTCAGACAATGGGTACCTAGTGTAAAGGATGTCAAGTAGGGAGATAAATAGTGTAAGTCAGACAATAGGTACCTAGTGTAAAGGATGTCAAGTAGGGAGATAAATAGTGTAAGTCAGACAATAGGTACCTAGTGTAAAGGATGTCAAGTAGGGAGATAAATAGTGTAAGTCAGACAATAGGTACCTAGTGTAAAGGATGTCAAGTAGGGAGATAAATAGTGTAAGTCAGACAATAGGTACCTAGTGTAAAGGATGTCAAGTAGGGAGATAAATAGTGTAAGTCAGACAATGGGTACCTAGTGTAAAGGATGTCAAGTAGGGAGATAAATAGTGTAAGTCAGACAATGGGTACCTAGTGTAAAGGATGTCAAGTAGGGAGATAAATAGTGTAAGTCAGACAATAGGTACCTAGTGTAAAGGATGTCAAGTAGGGAGATAAATAGTGTAAGTCAGACAATGGGTACCTAGTGTAAAGGATGTCAAGTAGGGAGATAAATAGTGTAAGTCAGACAATGGGTACCTAGTGTAAAGGATGTCAAGTAGGGAGATAAATAGTGTAAGTCAGACAATAGGTACCTAGTGAAGGATGTCAAGTAGGGAGATAAATAGTGTAAGTCAGACAATGGGTACCTAGTGTAAAGGATGTCAAGTAGGGAGATAAATAGTGTAAGTCAGACAATGGGTACCTAGTGAAAAGGATGTCAAGTAGGGAGACAAATAGTGTAAGTCAGACAATGGGTACCTAGTGTAAAGGATGTCAAGTAGGGAGATAAATAGTGTAAGTCAGACAATAGGTACCTAGTGAAGGATGTCAAGTAGGGAGATAAATAGTGTAAGTCAGACAATAGGTACCTAGTGTAAAGGATGTCAAGTAGGGTGATAAATAGTGTAAGTCAGACAATAGGTACCTAGTGAAGGATGTCAAGTAGGGAGATAAATAGTGTAAGTCAGACAATAGGTACCTAGTGAAGGATGTCAAGTAGGGAGATAAATAGTGTAAGTCAGACAATGGGTACCTAGTGTAAAGGATGTCAAGTAGGGAGATAAATAGTGTAAGTCAGACAATAGGTACCTAGTGAAGGATGTCAAGTAGGGAGATAAATAGTGTAAGTCAGACAATAGGTACCTAGTGTAAAGGATGTCAAGTAGGGTGATAAATAGTGTAAGTCAGACAATAGGTACCTAGTGAAGGATGTCAAGTAGGGAGATAAATAGTGTAAGTCAGACAATAGGTACCTAGTGAAGGATGTCAAGTAGGGAGATAAATAGTGTAAGTCAGACAATGGGTACCTAGTGTAAAGGATGTCAAGTAGGGTGATAAATAGTGTAAGTCAGACAATGGGTACCTAGTGTAAAGGATGTCAAGTAGGGAGATAAATAGTGTAAGTCAGACAATAGGTACCTAGTGTAAAGGATGTCAAGTAGGGAGATAAATAGTGTAAGTCAGACAATAGGTACCTAGTGTAAAGGATGTCAAGTAGGGAGATAAATAGTGTAAGTCAGACAATGGGTACCTAGTGTAAAGGATGTCAAGTAGGGAGATAAATAGTGTAAGTCAGACAATGGGTACCTAGTGTAAAGGATGTCAAGTAGGGTGATAAATAGTGTAAGTCAGACAATAGGTACCTAGTGTAAAGGATGTCAAGTAGGGAGATAAATAGTGTAAGTCAGACAATAGGTACCTAGTGTAAAGGATGTCAAGTAGGGAGATAAATAGTGTAAGTCAGACAATAGGTACCTAGTGAAGGATGTCAAGTAGGGAGATAAATAGTGTAAGTCAGACAATAGGTACCTAGTGTAAAGGATGTCAAGTAGGGTGATAAATAGTGTAAGTCAGACAATAGGTACCTAGTGTAAAGGATGTCAAATAGGGAGATAAATAGTGTAAGTCAGACAATAGGTACCTAGTGTAAAGGATGTCAAGTAGGGAGATAAATAGTGTAAGTCAGACAATGGGTACCTAGTGTAAAGGATGTCAAGTAGGGAGATAAATAGTGTAAGTCAGACAATGGGTACCTAGTGTAAAGGATGTCAAGTAGGGAGATAAATAGTGTAAGTCAGACAATGGGTACCTAGTGTAAAGGATGTCAAGTAGGGAGATAAATAGTGTAAGTCAGACAATGGGTACCTAGTGTAAAGGATGTCAAGTAGGGAGATAAATAGTGTAAGTCAGACAATGGGTACCTAGTGAAGGATGTCAAGTAGGGAGATAAATAGTGTAAGTCAGACAATAGGTACCTAGTGTAAAGGATGTCAAGTAGGGAGATAAATAGTGTAAGTCAGACAATGGGTACCTAGTGTAAAGGATGTCAAGTAGGGAGATAAATAGTGTAAGTCAGACAATGGTACCTAGTGAAGGATGTCAAGTAGGGAGATAAATAGTGTAAGTCAGACAATAGGTACCTAGTGTAAAGGATGTCAAGTAGGGAGATAAATAGTGTAAGTCAGACAATAGGTACCTAGTGTAAAGGATGTCAAGTAGGGAGATAAATAGTGTAAGTCAGACAATAGGTACCTAGTGTAAAGGATGTCAAGTAGGGAGATAAATAGTGTAAGTCAGACAATAGGTACCTAGTGTAAAGGATGTCAAGTAGGGAGATAAATAGTGTAAGTCAGACAATGGGTACCTAGTGTAAAGGATGTCAAGTAGGGAGATAAATAGTGTAAGTCAGACAATAGGTACCTAGTGTAAAGGATGTCAAGTAGGGAGATAAATAGTGTAAGTCAGACAATAGGTACCTAGTGTAAAGGATGTCAAGTAGGGAGATAAATAGTGTAAGTCAGACAATGGGTACCTAGTGTAAAGGATGTCAAGTAGGGAGATAAATAGTGTAAGTCAGACAATGGGTACCTAGTGTAAAGGATGTCAAGTAGGGAGATAAATAGTGTAAGTCAGACAATAGGTACCTAGTGAAGGATGTCAAGTAGGGAGATAAATAGTGTAAGTCAGACAATGGTACCTAGTGTAAAGGATGTCAAGTAGGGAGATAAATAGTGTAAGTCAGACAATGGGTACCTAGTGTAAAGGATGTCAAGTAGGGAGATAAATAGTGTAAGTCAGACAATGGGTACCTAGTGTAAAGGATGTCAAGTAGGGAGATAAATAGTGTAAGTCAGACAATAGGTACCTAGTGAAGGATGTCAAGTAGGGAGATAAATAGTGTAAGTCAGACAATAGGTACCTAGTGTAAAGGATGTCAAGTAGGGAGATAAATAGTGTAAGTCAGACAATAGGTACCTAGTGTAAAGGATGTCAAGTAGGGAGATAAATAGTGTAAGTCAGACAATAGGTACCTAGTGTAAAGGATGTCAAGTAGGGAGATAAATAGTGTAAGTCAGACAATGGGTACCTAGTGTAAAGGATGTCAAGTAGGGAGATAAATAGTGTAAGTCAGACAATAGGTACCTAGTGAAGGATGTCAAGTAGGGAGATAAATAGTGTAAGTCAGACAATAGGTACCTAGTGTAAAGGATGTCAAGTAGGGAGATAAATAGTGTAAGTCAGACAATAGGTACCTAGTGTAAAGGATGTCAAGTAGGGAGATAAATAGTGTAAGTCAGACAATGGGTACCTAGTGTAAAGGATGTCAAGTAGGGAGATAAATAGTGTAAGTCAGACAATGGGTACCTAGTGTAAAGGATGTCAAGTAGGGAGATAAATAGTGTAAGTCAGACAATAGGTACCTAGTGTAAAGGATGTCAAGTAGGGAGATAAATAGTGTAAGTCAGACAATAGGTACCTAGTGTAAAGGATGTCAAGTAGGGAGATAAATAGTGTAAGTCAGACAATAGGTACCTAGTGTAAAGGATGTCAAGTAGGGAGATAAATAGTGTAAGTCAGACAATGGGTACCTAGTGTAAAGGATGTCAAGTAGGGAGATAAATAGTGTAAGTCAGACAATGGGTACCTAGTGTAAAGGATGTCAAGTAGGGAGATAAATAGTGTAAGTCAGACAATAGGTACCTAGTGAAGGATGTCAAGTAGGGAGATAAATAGTGTAAGTCAGACAATAGGTACCTAGTGTAAAGGATGTCAAGTAGGGAGATAAATAGTGTAAGTCAGACAATAGGTACCTAGTGAAGGATGTCAAGTAGGGAGATAAATAGTGTAAGTCAGACAATAGGTACCTAGTGAAGGATGTCAAGTAGGGAGATAAATAGTGTAAGTCAGACAATGGGTACCTAGTGTAAAGGATGTCAAGTAGGGAGATAAATAGTGTAAGTCAGACAATAGGTACCTAGTGAAGGATGTCAAGTAGGGAGATAAATAGTGTAAGTCAGACAATAGGTACCTAGTGTAAAGGATGTCAAGTAGGGAGATAAATAGTGTAAGTCAGACAATAGGTACCTAGTGAAGGATGTCAAGTAGGGAGATAAATAGTGTAAGTCAGACAATAGGTACCTAGTGAAGGATGTCAAGTAGGGAGATAAATAGTGTAAGTCAGACAATGGGTACCTAGTGTAAAGGATGTCAAGTAGGGAGATAAATAGTGTAAGTCAGACAATGGGTACCTAGTGTAAAGGATGTCAAGTAGGGAGATAAATAGTGTAAGTCAGACAATAGGTACCTAGTGTAAAGGATGTCAAGTAGGGAGATAAATAGTGTAAGTCAGACAATAGGTACCTAGTGTAAAGGATGTCAAGTAGGGAGATAAATAGTGTAAGTCAGACAATGGGTACCTAGTGTAAAGGATGTCAAGTAGGGAGATAAATAGTGTAAGTCAGACAATGGGTACCTAGTGTAAAGGATGTCAAGTAGGGAGATAAATAGTGTAAGTCAGACAATAGGTACCTAGTGTAAAGGATGTCAAGTAGGGAGATAAATAGTGTAAGTCAGACAATAGGTACCTAGTGTAAAGGATGTCAAGTAGGGAGATAAATAGTGTAAGTCAGACAATAGGTACCTAGTGAAGGATGTCAAGTAGGGAGATAAATAGTGTAAGTCAGACAATAGGTACCTAGTGTAAAGGATGTCAAGTAGGGAGATAAATAGTGTAAGTCAGACAATAGGTACCTAGTGTAAAGGATGTCAAGTAGGGAGATAAATAGTGTAAGTCAGACAATAGGTACCTAGTGTAAAGGATGTCAAGTAGGGAGATAAATAGTGTAAGTCAGACAATGGGTACCTAGTGTAAAGGATGTCAAGTAGGGAGATAAATAGTGTAAGTCAGACAATGGGTACCTAGTGTAAAGGATGTCAAGTAGGGAGATAAATAGTGTAAGTCAGACAATGGGTACCTAGTGTAAAGGATGTCAAGTAGGGAGATAAATAGTGTAAGTCAGACAATGGGTACCTAGTGTAAAGGATGTCAAGTAGGGAGATAAATAGTGTAAGTCAGACAATGGGTACCTAGTGAAGGATGTCAAGTAGGGAGATAAATAGTGTAAGTCAGACAATAGGTACCTAGTGTAAAGGATGTCAAGTAGGGAGATAAATAGTGTAAGTCAGACAATGGGTACCTAGTGTAAAGGATGTCAAGTAGGGAGATAAATAGTGTAAGTCAGACAATGGGTACCTAGTGAAGGATGTCAAGTAGGGAGATAAATAGTGTAAGTCAGACAATAGGTACCTAGTGTAAAGGATGTCAAGTAGGGAGATAAATAGTGTAAGTCAGACAATAGGTACCTAGTGTAAAGGATGTCAAGTAGGGAGATAAATAGTGTAAGTCAGACAATAGGTACCTAGTGTAAAGGATGTCAAGTAGGGAGATAAATAGTGTAAGTCAGACAATAGGTACCTAGTGTAAAGGATGTCAAGTAGGGAGATAAATAGTGTAAGTCAGACAATGGGTACCTAGTGTAAAGGATGTCAAGTAGGGAGATAAATAGTGTAAGTCAGACAATGGGTACCTAGTGTAAAGGATGTCAAGTAGGGAGATAAATAGTGTAAGTCAGACAATAGGTACCTAGTGTAAAGGATGTCAAGTAGGGAGATAAATAGTGTAAGTCAGACAATGGGTACCTAGTGTAAAGGATGTCAAGTAGGGAGATAAATAGTGTAAGTCAGACAATGGGTACCTAGTGTAAAGGATGTCAAGTAGGGAGATAAATAGTGTAAGTCAGACAATAGGTACCTAGTGAAGGATGTCAAGTAGGGAGATAAATAGTGTAAGTCAGACAATGGGTACCTAGTGTAAAGGATGTCAAGTAGGGAGATAAATAGTGTAAGTCAGACAATGGGTACCTAGTGTAAAGGATGTCAAGTAGGGAGATAAATAGTGTAAGTCAGACAATGGGTACCTAGTGTAAAGGATGTCAAGTAGGGAGATAAATAGTGTAAGTCAGACAATAGGTACCTAGTGAAGGATGTCAAGTAGGGAGATAAATAGTGTAAGTCAGACAATAGGTACCTAGTGTAAAGGATGTCAAGTAGGGTGATAAATAGTGTAAGTCAGACAATAGGTACCTAGTGAAGGATGTCAAGTAGGGAGATAAATAGTGTAAGTCAGACAATAGGTACCTAGTGAAGGATGTCAAGTAGGGAGATAAATAGTGTAAGTCAGACAATGGGTACCTAGTGTAAAGGATGTCAAGTAGGGAGATAAATAGTGTAAGTCAGACAATAGGTACCTAGTGAAGGATGTCAAGTAGGGAGATAAATAGTGTAAGTCAGACAATAGGTACCTAGTGTAAAGGATGTCAAGTAGGGAGATAAATAGTGTAAGTCAGACAATAGGTACCTAGTGTAAAGGATGTCAAGTAGGGAGATAAATAGTGTAAGTCAGACAATAGGTACCTAGTGAAGGATGTCAAGTAGGGAGATAAATAGTGTAAGTCAGACAATGGGTACCTAGTGTAAAGGATGTCAAGTAGGGAGATAAATAGTGTAAGTCAGACAATGGGTACCTAGTGTAAAGGATGTCAAGTAGGGAGATAAATAGTGTAAGTCAGACAATAGGTACCTAGTGTAAAGGATGTCAAGTAGGGAGATAAATAGTGTAAGTCAGACAATAGGTACCTAGTGTAAAGGATGTCAAGTAGGGAGATAAATAGTGTAAGTCAGACAATGGGTACCTAGTGTAAAGGATGTCAAGTAGGGAGATAAATAGTGTAAGTCAGACAATGGGTACCTAGTGTAAAGGATGTCAAGTAGGGAGATAAATAGTGTAAGTCAGACAATAGGTACCTAGTGTAAAGGATGTCAAGTAGGGAGATAAATAGTGTAAGTCAGACAATGGGTACCTAGTGTAAAGGATGTCAAGTAGGGAGATAAATAGTGTAAGTCAGACAATGGGTACCTAGTGTAAAGGATGTCAAGTAGGGAGATAAATAGTGTAAGTCAGACAATAGGTACCTAGTGAAGGATGTCAAGTAGGGAGATAAATAGTGTAAGTCAGACAATGGGTACCTAGTGTAAAGGATGTCAAGTAGGGAGATAAATAGTGTAAGTCAGACAATGGGTACCTAGTGTAAAGGATGTCAAGTAGGGAGATAAATAGTGTAAGTCAGACAATGGGTACCTAGTGTAAAGGATGTCAAGTAGGGAGATAAATAGTGTAAGTCAGACAATAGGTACCTAGTGAAGGATGTCAAGTAGGGAGATAAATAGTGTAAGTCAGACAATAGGTACCTAGTGTAAAGGATGTCAAGTAGGGTGATAAATAGTGTAAGTCAGACAATAGGTACCTAGTGAAGGATGTCAAGTAGGGAGATAAATAGTGTAAGTCAGACAATAGGTACCTAGTGAAGGATGTCAAGTAGGGAGATAAATAGTGTAAGTCAGACAATGGGTACCTAGTGTAAAGGATGTCAAGTAGGGAGATAAATAGTGTAAGTCAGACAATAGGTATCTAGTGAAGGATGTCAAGTAGGGAGATAAATAGTGTAAGTCAGACAATAGGTACCTAGTGTAAAGGATGTCAAGTAGGGTGATAAATAGTGTAAGTCAGACAATAGGTACCTAGTGAAGGATGTCAAGTAGGGAGATAAATAGTGTAAGTCAGACAATAGGTACCTAGTGAAGGATGTCAAGTAGGGAGATAAATAGTGTAAGTCAGACAATGGGTACCTAGTGTAAAGGATGTCAAGTAGGGAGATAAATAGTGTAAGTCAGACAATGGGTACCTAGTGTAAAGGATGTCAAGTAGGGAGATAAATAGTGTAAGTCAGACAATAGGTACCTAGTGTAAAGGATGTCAAGTAGGGAGATAAATAGTGTAAGTCAGACAATAGGTACCTAGTGTAAAGGATGTCAAGTAGGGAGATAAATAGTGTAAGTCAGACAATAGGTACCTAGTGTAAAGGATGTCAAGTAGGGAGATAAATAGTGTAAGTCAGACAATAGGTACCTAGTGTAAAGGATGTCAAGTAGGGAGATAAATAGTGTAAGTCAGACAATGGGTACCTAGTGTAAAGGATGTCAAGTAGGGAGATAAATAGTGTAAGTCAGACAATGGGTACCTAGTGTAAAGGATGTCAAGTAGGGAGATAAATAGTGTAAGTCAGACAATAGGTACCTAGTGTAAAGGATGTCAAGTAGGGAGATAAATAGTGTAAGTCAGACAATGGGTACCTAGTGTAAAGGATGTCAAGTAGGGAGATAAATAGTGTAAGTCAGACAATGGGTACCTAGTGTAAAGGATGTCAAGTAGGGAGATAAATAGTGTAAGTCAGACAATAGGTACCTAGTGAAGGATGTCAAGTAGGGAGATAAATAGTGTAAGTCAGACAATGGGTACCTAGTGTAAAGGATGTCAAGTAGGGAGATAAATAGTGTAAGTCAGACAATGGGTACCTAGTGAAAGGATGTCAAGTAGGGAGACAAATAGTGTAAGTCAGACAATGGGTACCTAGTGTAAAGGATGTCAAGTAGGGAGATAAATAGTGTAAGTCAGACAATAGGTACCTAGTGAAGGATGTCAAGTAGGGAGATAAATAGTGTAAGTCAGACAATAGGTACCTAGTGTAAAGGATGTCAAGTAGGGTGATAAATAGTGTAAGTCAGACAATAGGTACCTAGTGAAGGATGTCAAGTAGGGAGATAAATAGTGTAAGTCAGACAATAGGTACCTAGTGAAGGATGTCAAGTAGGGAGATAAATAGTGTAAGTCAGACAATGGGTACCTAGTGTAAAGGATGTCAAGTAGGGAGATAAATAGTGTAAGTCAGACAATAGGTACCTAGTGAAGGATGTCAAGTAGGGAGATAAATAGTGTAAGTCAGACAATAGGTACCTAGTGTAAAGGATGTCAAGTAGGGTGATAAATAGTGTAAGTCAGACAATAGGTACCTAGTGAAGGATGTCAAGTAGGGAGATAAATAGTGTAAGTCAGACAATAGGTACCTAGTGAAGGATGTCAAGTAGGGAGATAAATAGTGTAAGTCAGACAATGGGTACCTAGTGTAAAGGATGTCAAGTAGGGTGATAAATAGTGTAAGTCAGACAATGGGTACCTAGTGTAAAGGATGTCAAGTAGGGAGATAAATAGTGTAAGTCAGACAATAGGTACCTAGTGTAAAGGATGTCAAGTAGGGAGATAAATAGTGTAAGTCAGACAATAGGTACCTAGTGTAAAGGATGTCAAGTAGGGAGATAAATAGTGTAAGTCAGACAATGGGTACCTAGTGTAAAGGATGTCAAGTAGGGAGATAAATAGTGTAAGTCAGACAATGGGTACCTAGTGTAAAGGATGTCAAGTAGGGTGATAAATAGTGTAAGTCAGACAATAGGTACCTAGTGTAAAGGATGTCAAGTAGGGTGATAAATAGTGTAAGTCAGACAATAGGTACCTAGTGTAAAGGATGTCAAATAGGGAGATAAATAGTGTAAGTCAGACAATAGGTACCTAGTGAAGGATGTCAAGTAGGGAGATAAATAGTGTAAGTCAGACAATAGGTACCTAGTGTAAAGGATGTCAAGTAGGGTGATAAATAGTGTAAGTCAGACAATAGGTACCTAGTGTAAAGGATGTCAAATAGGGAGATAAATAGTGTAAGTCAGACAATAGGTACCTAGTGTAAAGGATGTCAAGTAGGGAGATAAATAGTGTAAGTCAGACAATGGGTACCTAGTGTAAAGGATGTCAAGTAGGGTGATAAATAGTGTAAGTCAGACAATGGGTACCTAGTGTAAAGGATGTCAAGTAGGGAGATAAATAGTGTAAGTCAGACAATGGGTACCTAGTGTAAAGGATGTCAAGTAGGGAGATAAATAGTGTAAGTCAGACAATGGGTACCTAGTGTAAAGGATGTCAAGTAGGGAGATAAATAGTGTAAGTCAGACAATGGGTACCTAGTGAAGGATGTCAAGTAGGGAGATAAATAGTGTAAGTCAGACAATAGGTACCTAGTGTAAAGGATGTCAAGTAGGGAGATAAATAGTGTAAGTCAGACAATGGGTACCTAGTGTAAAGGATGTCAAGTAGGGAGATAAATAGTGTAAGTCATACAATGGGTACCTAGTGAAGGATGTCAAGTAGGGAGATAAATAGTGTAAGTCAGACAATAGGTACCTAGTGTAAAGGATGTCAAGTAGGGAGATAAATAGTGTAAGTCAGACAATAGGTACCTAGTGTAAAGGATGTCAAGTAGGGAGATAAATAGTGTAAGTCAGACAATAGGTACCTAGTGTAAAGGATGTCAAGTAGGGAGATAAATAGTGTAAGTCAGACAATAGGTACCTAGTGTAAAGGATGTCAAGTAGGGAGATAAATAGTGTAAGTCAGACAATGGGTACCTAGTGTAAAGGATGTCAAGTAGGGAGATAAATAGTGTAAGTCAGACAATGGGTACCTAGTGTAAAGGATGTCAAGTAGGGAGATAAATAGTGTAAGTCAGACAATAGGTATCTAGTGTAAAGGATGTCAAGTAGGGAGATAAATAGTGTAAGTCAGACAATGGGTACCTAGTGTAAAGGATGTCAAGTAGGGAGATAAATAGTGTAAGTCAGACAATGGGTACCTAGTGTAAAGGATGTCAAGTAGGGAGATAAATAGTGTAAGTCAGACAATAGGTACCTAGTGAAGGATGTCAAGTAGGGAGATAAATAGTGTAAGTCAGACAATGGGTACCTAGTGTAAAGGATGTCAAGTAGGGAGATAAATAGTGTAAGTCAGACAATGGGTACCTAGTGTAAAGGATGTCAAGTAGGGAGATAAATAGTGTAAGTCAGACAATGGGTACCTAGTGTAAAGGATGTCAAGTAGGGAGATAAATAGTGTAAGTCAGACAATAGGTACCTAGTGAAGGATGTCAAGTAGGGAGATAAATAGTGTAAGTCAGACAATAGGTACCTAGTGTAAAGGATGTCAAGTAGGGTGATAAATAGTGTAAGTCAGACAATAGGTACCTAGTGAAGGATGTCAAGTAGGGAGATAAATAGTGTAAGTCAGACAATAGGTACCTAGTGAAGGATGTCAAGTAGGGAGATAAATAGTGTAAGTCAGACAATGGGTACCTAGTGTAAAGGATGTCAAGTAGGGAGATAAATAGTGTAAGTCAGACAATAGGTATCTAGTGAAGGATGTCAAGTAGGGAGATAAATAGTGTAAGTCAGACAATAGGTACCTAGTGTAAAGGATGTCAAGTAGGGTGATAAATAGTGTAAGTCAGACAATAGGTACCTAGTAAAGGATGTCAAGTAGGGAGATAAATAGTGTAAGTCAGACAATAGGTACCTAGTGAAGGATGTCAAGTAGGGAGATAAATAGTGTAAGTCAGACAATGGGTACCTAGTGTAAAGGATGTCAAGTAGGGAGATAAATAGTGTAAGTCAGACAATGGGTACCTAGTGTAAAGGATGTCAAGTAGGGAGATAAATAGTGTAAGTCAGACAATAGGTACCTAGTGTAAAGGATGTCAAGTAGGGAGATAAATAGTGTAAGTCAGACAATAGGTACCTAGTGTAAAGGATGTCAAGTAGGGAGATAAATAGTGTAAGTCAGACAATGGGTACCTAGTGTAAAGGATGTCAAGTAGGGAGATAAATAGTGTAAGTCAGACAATGGGTACCTAGTGTAAAGGATGTCAAGTAGGGAGATAAATAGTGTAAGTCAGACAATAGGTACCTAGTGTAAAGGATGTCAAGTAGGGAGATAAATAGTGTAAGTCAGACAATAGGTACCTAGTGTAAAGGATGTCAAGTAGGGAGATAAATAGTGTAAGTCAGACAATAGGTACCTAGTGTAAAGGATGTCAAGTAGGGAGATAAATAGTGTAAGTCAGACAATGGGTACCTAGTGTAAAGGATGTCAAGTAGGGAGATAAATAGTGTAAGTCAGACAATGGGTACCTAGTGTAAAGGATGTCAAGTAGGGAGATAAATAGTGTAAGTCAGACAATGGGTACCTAGTGTAAAGGATGTCAAGTAGGGAGATAAATAGTGTAAGTCAGACAATGGGTACCTAGTGTAAAGGATGTCAAGTAGGGAGATAAATAGTGTAAGTCAGACAATAGGTACCTAGTGAAGGATGTCAAGTAGGGAGATAAATAGTGTAAGTCAGACAATAGGTACCTAGTGTAAAGGATGTCAAGTAGGGAGATAAATAGTGTAAGTCAGACAATAGGTACCTAGTGAAGGATGTCAAGTAGGGAGATAAATAGTGTAAGTCAGACAATAGGTACCTAGTGAAGGATGTCAAGTAGGGAGATAAATAGTGTAAGTCAGACAATGGGTACCTAGTGTAAAGGATGTCAAGTAGGGAGATAAATAGTGTAAGTCAGACAATAGGTACCTAGTGAAGGATGTCAAGTAGGGAGATAAATAGTGTAAGTCAGACAATAGGTACCTAGTGTAAAGGATGTCAAGTAGGGAGATAAATAGTGTAAGTCAGACAATAGGTACCTAGTGAAGGATGTCAAGTAGGGAGATAAATAGTGTAAGTCAGACAATAGGTACCTAGTGAAGGATGTCAAGTAGGGAGATAAATAGTGTAAGTCAGACAATGGGTACCTAGTGTAAAGGATGTCAAGTAGGGAGATAAATAGTGTAAGTCAGACAATGGGTACCTAGTGTAAAGGATGTCAAGTAGGGAGATAAATAGTGTAAGTCAGACAATGGGTACCTAGTGTAAAGGATGTCAAGTAGGGAGATAAATAGTGTAAGTCAGACAATGGGTACCTAGTGTAAAGGATGTCAAGTAGGGAGATAAATAGTGTAAGTCAGACAATAGGTACCTAGTGTAAAGGATGTCAAGTAGGGAGATAAATAGTGTAAGTCAGACAATAGGTACCTAGTGTAAAGGATGTCAAGTAGGGAGATAAATAGTGTAAGTCAGACAATAGGTACCTAGTGAAGGATGTCAAGTAGGGAGATAAATAGTGTAAGTCAGACAATAGGTACCTAGTGAAGGATGTCAAGTAGGGAGATAAATAGTGTAAGTCAGACAATGGGTACCTAGTGTAAAGGATGTCAAGTAGGGAGATAAATAGTGTAAGTCAGACAATAGGTACCTAGTGTAAAGGATGTCAAGTAGGGAGATAAATAGTGTAAGTCAGACAATAGGTACCTAGTGTAAAGGATGTCAAGTAGGGAGATAAATAGTGTAAGTCAGACAATAGGTACCTAGTGTAAAGGATGTCAAGTAGGGAGATAAATAGTGTAAGTCAGACAATAGGTACCTAGTGAAGGATGTCAAGTAGGGAGATAAATAGTGTAAGTCAGACAATGGGTACCTAGTGTAAAGGATGTCAAGTAGGGTGATAAATAGTGTAAGTCAGACAATGGGTACCTAGTGTAAAGGATGTCAAGTAGGGAGATAAATAGTGTAAGTCAGACAATAGGTACCTAGTGTAAAGGATGTCAAGTAGGGAGATAAATAGTGTAAGTCAGACAATAGGTACCTAGTGTAAAGGATGTCAAGTAGGGAGATAAATAGTGTAAGTCAGACAATGGGTACCTAGTGTAAAGGATGTCAAGTAGGGAGATAAATAGTGTAAGTCAGACAATGGGTACCTAGTGTAAAGGATGTCAAGTAGGGAGATAAATAGTGTAAGTCAGACAATAGGTACCTAGTGTAAAGGATGTCAAGTAGGGAGATAAATAGTGTAAGTCAGACAATGGTACCTAGTGTAAAGGATGTCAAGTAGGGAGATAAATAGTGTAAGTCAGACAATGGGTACCTAGTGTAAAGGATGTCAAGTAGGGAGATAAATAGTGTAAGTCAGACAATGGGTACCTAGTGTAAAGGATGTCAAGTAGGGAGATAAATAGTGTAAGTCAGACAATAGGTACCTAGTGAAGGATGTCAAGTAGGGAGATAAATAGTGTAAGTCAGACAATAGGTACCTAGTGTAAAGGATGTCAAGTAGGGAGATAAATAGTGTAAGTCAGACAATGGGTACCTAGTGTAAAGGATGTCAAGTAGGGAGATAAATAGTGTAAGTCAGACAATGGGTACCTAGTGTAAGGATGTCAAGTAGGGAGATAAATAGTGTAAGTCAGACAATAGGTACCTAGTGTAAAGGATGTCAAGTAGGGAGATAAATAGTGTAAGTCAGACAATAGGTACCTAGTGTAAAGGATGTCAAGTAGGGAGATAAATAGTGTAAGTCAGACAATAGGTACCTAGTGTAAAGGATGTCAAGTAGGGAGATAAATAGTGTAAGTCAGACAATAGGTACCTAGTGTAAAGGATGTCAAGTAGGGAGATAAATAGTGTAAGTCAGACAATGGGTACCTAGTGTAAAGGATGTCAAGTAGGGAGATAAATAGTGTAAGTCAGACAATGGGTACCTAGTGTAAAGGATGTCAAGTAGGGAGATAAATAGTGTAAGTCAGACAATAGGTACCTAGTGTAAAGGATGTCAAGTAGGGAGATAAATAGTGTAAGTCAGACAATGGGTACCTAGTGTAAAGGATGTCAAGTAGGGAGATAAATAGTGTAAGTCAGACAATGGGTACCTAGTGTAAAGGATGTCAAGTAGGGAGATAAATAGTGTAAGTCAGACAATAGGTACCTAGTGAAGGATGTCAAGTAGGGAGATAAATAGTGTAAGTCAGACAATGGGTACCTAGTGTAAAGGATGTCAAGTAGGGAGATAAATAGTGTAAGTCAGACAATGGGTACCTAGTGTAAAGGATGTCAAGTAGGGAGATAAATAGTGTAAGTCAGACAATGGGTACCTAGTGTAAAGGATGTCAAGTAGGGAGATAAATAGTGTAAGTCAGACAATAGGTACCTAGTGAAGGATGTCAAGTAGGGAGATAAATAGTGTAAGTCAGACAATAGGTACCTAGTGTAAAGGATGTCAAGTAGGGAGATAAATAGTGTAAGTCAGACAATAGGTACCTAGTGTAAAGGATGTCAAGTAGGGAGATAAATAGTGTAAGTCAGACAATAGGTACCTAGTGAAGGATGTCAAGTAGGGAGATAAATAGTGTAAGTCAGACAATGGGTACCTAGTGTAAAGGATGTCAAGTAGGGAGATAAATAGTGTAAGTCAGACAATAGGTACCTAGTGAAGGATGTCAAGTAGGGAGATAAATAGTGTAAGTCAGACAATAGGTACCTAGTGTAAAGGATGTCAAGTAGGGAGATAAATAGTGTAAGTCAGACAATAGGTACCTAGTAAAGGATGTCAAGTAGGGAGATAAATAGTGTAAGTCAGACAATAGGTACCTAGTGAAGGATGTCAAGTAGGGAGATAAATAGTGTAAGTCAGACAATGGGTACCTAGTGTAAAGGATGTCAAGTAGGGAGATAAATAGTGTAAGTCAGACAATAGGTACCTAGTGTAAAGGATGTCAAGTAGGGAGATAAATAGTGTAAGTCAGACAATAGGTACCTAGTGTAAAGGATGTCAAGTAGGGAGATAAATAGTGTAAGTCAGACAATAGGTACCTAGTGTAAAGGATGTCAAGTAGGGAGATAAATAGTGTAAGTCAGACAATGGGTACCTAGTGTAAAGGATGTCAAGTAGGGAGATAAATAGTGTAAGTCAGACAATGGGTACCTAGTGTAAAGGATGTCAAGTAGGGAGATAAATAGTGTAAGTCAGACAATAGGTACCTAGTGTAAAGGATGTCAAGTAGGGAGATAAATAGTGTAAGTCAGACAATGGGTACCTAGTGTAAAGGATGTCAAGTAGGGAGATAAATAGTGTAAGTCAGACAATGGTACCTAGTGTAAAGGATGTCAAGTAGGGAGATAAATAGTGTAAGTCAGACAATAGGTACCTAGTGAAGGATGTCAAGTAGGGAGATAAATAGTGTAAGTCAGACAATGGGTACCTAGTGTAAAGGATGTCAAGTAGGGAGATAAATAGTGTAAGTCAGACAATGGGTACCTAGTGTAAAGGATGTCAAGTAGGGAGATAAATAGTGTAAGTCAGACAATGGGTACCTAGTGTAAAGGATGTCAAGTAGGGAGATAAATAGTGTAAGTCAGACAATAGGTACCTAGTGAAGGATGTCAAGTAGGGAGATAAATAGTGTAAGTCAGACAATAGGTACCTAGTGTAAAGGATGTCAAGTAGGGTGATAAATAGTGTAAGTCAGACAATAGGTACCTAGTGAAGGATGTCAAGTAGGGAGATAAATAGTGTAAGTCAGACAATAGGTACCTAGTGAAGGATGTCAAGTAGGGAGATAAATAGTGTAAGTCAGACAATAGGTACCTAGTGTAAAGGATGTCAAGTAGGGAGATAAATAGTGTAAGTCAGACAATGGGTACCTAGTGTAAAGGATGTCAAGTAGGGAGATAAATAGTGTAAGTCAGACAATGGGTACCTAGTGTAAAGGATGTCAAGTAGGGAGATAAATAGTGTAAGTCAGACAATAGGTACCTAGTGAAGGATGTCAAGTAGGGAGATAAATAGTGTAAGTCAGACAATAGGTACCTAGTGTAAAGGATGTCAAGTAGGGAGATAAATAGTGTAAGTCAGACAATGGGTACCTAGTGTAAAGGATGTCAAGTAGGGAGATAAATAGTGTAAGTCAGACAATGGGTACCTAGTGTAAAGGATGTCAAGTAGGGAGATAAATAGTGTAAGTCAGACAATAGGTACCTAGTGTAAAGGATGTCAAGTAGGGAGATAAATAGTGTAAGTCAGACAATAGGTACCTAGTGTAAAGGATGTCAAGTAGGGAGATAAATAGTGTAAGTCAGACAATAGGTACCTAGTGTAAAGGATGTCAAGTAGGGAGATAAATAGTGTAAGTCAGACAATAGGTACCTAGTGTAAAGGATGTCAAGTAGGGAGATAAATAGTGTAAGTCAGACAATAGGTACCTAGTGTAAAGGATGTCAAGTAGGGAGATAAATAGTGTAAGTCAGACAATAGGTACCTAGTGTAAAGGATGTCAAGTAGGGAGATAAATAGTGTAAGTCAGACAATAGGTACCTAGTGTAAAGGATGTCAAGTAGGGAGATAAATAGTGTAAGTCAGACAATAGGTACCTAGTGTAAAGGATGTCAAGTAGGGAGATAAATAGTGTAAGTCAGACAATAGGTACCTAGTGTAAAGGATGTCAAGTAGGGAGATAAATAGTGTAAGTCAGACAATAGGTACCTAGTGTAAAGGATGTCAAGTAGGGAGATAAATAGTGTAAGTCAGACAATGGGTACCTAGTGTAAAGGATGTCAAGTAGGGAGATAAATAGTGTAAGTCAGACAATGGGTACCTAGTGTAAAGGATGTCAAGTAGGGAGATAAATAGTGTAAGTCAGACAATAGGTACCTAGTGTAAAGGATGTCAAGTAGGGAGATAAATAGTGTAAGTCAGACAATGGGTACCTAGTGTAAAGGATGTCAAGTAGGGAGATAAATAGTGTAAGTCAGACAATGGGTACCTAGTGAAGGATGTCAAGTAGGGAGATAAATAGTGTAAGTCAGACAATAGGTACCTAGTGTAAAGGATGTCAAGTAGGGAGATAAATAGTGTAAGTCAGACAATGGGTACCTAGTGTAAAGGATGTCAAGTAGGGAGATAAATAGTGTAAGTCAGACAATGGGTACCTAGTGAAGGATGTCAAGTAGGGAGATAAATAGTGTAAGTCAGACAATAGGTACCTAGTGTAAAGGATGTCAAGTAGGGAGATAAATAGTGTAAGTCAGACAATAGGTACCTAGTGTAAAGGATGTCAAGTAGGGAGATAAATAGTGTAAGTCAGACAATAGGTACCTAGTGTAAAGGATGTCAAGTAGGGAGATAAATAGTGTAAGTCAGACAATAGGTACCTAGTGTAAAGGATGTCAAGTAGGGAGATAAATAGTGTAAGTCAGACAATGGGTACCTAGTGTAAAGGATGTCAAGTAGGGAGATAAATAGTGTAAGTCAGACAATGGGTACCTAGTGTAAAGGATGTCAAGTAGGGAGATAAATAGTGTAAGTCAGACAATAGGTACCTAGTGTAAAGGATGTCAAGTAGGGAGATAAATAGTGTAAGTCAGACAATGGGTACCTAGTGTAAAGGATGTCAAGTAGGGAGATAAATAGTGTAAGTCAGACAATGGGTACCTAGTGTAAAGGATGTCAAGTAGGGAGATAAATAGTGTAAGTCAGACAATAGGTACCTAGTGTAAAGGATGTCAAGTAGGGAGATAAATAGTGTAAGTCAGACAATGGGTACCTAGTGTAAAGGATGTCAAGTAGGGAGATAAATAGTGTAAGTCAGACAATGGGTACCTAGTGTAAAGGATGTCAAGTAGGGAGATAAATAGTGTAAGTCAGACAATGGGTACCTAGTGTAAAGGATGTCAAGTAGGGAGATAAATAGTGTAAGTCAGACAATAGGTACCTAGTGAAGGATGTCAAGTAGGGAGATAAATAGTGTAAGTCAGACAATAGGTACCTAGTGTAAAGGATGTCAAGTAGGGAGATAAATAGTGTAAGTCAGACAATAGGTACCTAGTGAAGGATGTCAAGTAGGGAGATAAATAGTGTAAGTCAGACAATAGGTACCTAGTGTAAAGGATGTCAAGTAGGGAGATAAATAGTGTAAGTCAGACAATAGGTACCTAGTGTAAAGGATGTCAAGTAGGGAGATAAATAGTGTAAGTCAGACAATAGGTACCTAGTGTAAAGGATGTCAAGTAGGGAGATAAATAGTGTAAGTCAGACAATAGGTACCTAGTGTAAAGGATGTCAAGTAGGGTGATAAATAGTGTAAGTCAGACAATAGGTACCTAGTAAGGATGTCAAGTAGGGAGATAAATAGTGTAAGTCAGACAATAGGTACCTAGTGTAAAGGATGTCAAGTAGGGAGATAAATAGTGTAAGTCAGACAATGGTACCTAGTGTAAAGGATGTCAAGTAGGGAGATAAATAGTGTAAGTCAGACAATGGGTACCTAGTGTAAAGGATGTCAAGTAGGGAGATAAATAGTGTAAGTCAGACAATAGGTACCTAGTGTAAAGGATGTCAAGTAGGGAGATAAATAGTGTAAGTCAGACAATAGGTACCTAGTGTAAAGGATGTCAAGTAGGGAGATAAATAGTGTAAGTCAGACAATGGGTACCTAGTGTAAAGGATGTCAAGTAGGGAGATAAATAGTGTAAGTCAGACAATAGGTACCTAGTGTAAAGGATGTCAAGTAGGGAGATAAATAGTGTAAGTCAGACAATAGGTACCTAGTGTAAAGGATGTCAAGTAGGGAGATAAATAGTGTAAGTCAGACAATAGGTACCTAGTGTAAAGGATGTCAAGTAGGGAGATAAATAGTGTAAGTCAGACAATAGGTACCTAGTGTAAAGGATGTCAAGTAGGAGATAAATAGTGTAAGTCAGACAATGGGTACCTAGTGTAAAGGATGTCAAGTAGGGAGATAAATAGTGTAAGTCAGACAATGGGTACCTAGTGAAGGATGTCAAGTAGGGAGATAAATAGTGTAAGTCAGACAATAGGTACCTAGTGTAAAGGATGTCAAGTAGGGAGATAAATAGTGTAAGTCAGACAATGGGTACCTAGTGTAAAGGATGTCAAGTAGGGAGATAAATAGTGTAAGTCAGACAATAGGTACCTAGTGAAGGATGTCAAGTAGGGAGATAAATAGTGTAAGTCAGACAATAGGTACCTAGTGTAAAGGATGTCAAGTAGGGAGATAAATAGTGTAAGTCAGACAATGGGTACCTAGTGTAAAGGATGTCAAGTAGGGAGATAAATAGTGTAAGTCAGACAATAGGTACCTAGTGTAAAGGATGTCAAGTAGGGAGATAAATAGTGTAAGTCAGACAATAGGTACCTAGTGTAAAGGATGTCAAGTAGGGAGATAAATAGTGTAAGTCAGACAATAGGTACCTAGTGTAAAGGATGTCAAGTAGGGAGATAAATAGTGTAAGTCAGACAATAGGTACCTAGTGTAAAGGATGTCAAGTAGGGAGATAAATAGTGTAAGTCAGACAATAGGTACCTAGTGTAAAGGATGTCAAGTAGGGAGATAAATAGTGTAAGTCAGACAATAGGTACCTAGTGAAAGGATGTCAAGTAGGGAGATAAATAGTGTAAGTCAGACAATGGGTACCTAGTGTAAAGGATGTCAAGTAGGGAGATAAATAGTGTAAGTCAGACAATGGGTACCTAGTGTAAAGGATGTCAAGTAGGGAGATAAATAGTGTAAGTCAGACAATAGGTACCTAGTGTAAAGGATGTCAAGTAGGGAGATAAATAGTGTAAGTCAGACAATAGGTACCTAGTGTAAAGGATGTCAAGTAGGGAGATAAATAGTGTAAGTCAGACAATAGGTACCTAGTGTAAAGGATGTCAAGTAGGGAGATAAATAGTGTAAGTCAGACAATAGGTACCTAGTGTAAAGGATGTCAAGTAGGGAGATAAATAGTGTAAGTCAGACAATGGTACCTAGTGTAAGGATGTCAAGTAGGGAGATAAATAGTGTAAGTCAGACAATAGGTACCTAGTGTAAAGGATGTCAAGTAGGGAGATAAATAGTGTAAGTCAGACAATAGGTACCTAGTGTAAAGGATGTCAAGTAGGGAGATAAATAGTGTAAGTCAGACAATAGGTACCTAGTGAAGGATGTCAAGTAGGGAGATAAATAGTGTAAGTCAGACAATAGGTACCTAGTGTAAAGGATGTCAAGTAGGGAGATAAATAGTGTAAGTCAGACAATAGGTACCTAGTGAAAGGATGTCAAGTAGGGAGATAAATAGTGTAAGTCAGACAATAGGTACCTAGTGTAAAGGATGTCAAGTAGGGAGATAAATAGTGTAAGTCAGACAATAGGTACCTAGTGTAAAGGATGTCAAGTAGGGAGATAAATAGTGTAAGTCAGACAATAGGTACCTAGTGAAGGATGTCAAGTAGGGAGATAAATAGTGTAAGTCAGACAATAGGTACCTAGTGAAGGATGTCAAGTAGGGAGATAAATAGTGTAAGTCAGACAATAGGTACCTAGTGTAAAGGATGTCAAGTAGGGAGATAAATAGTGTAAGTCAGACAATAGGTACCTAGTGTAAAGGATGTCAAGTAGGGAGATAAATAGTGTAAGTCAGACAATAGGTACCTAGTGTAAAGGATGTCAAGTAGGGAGATAAATAGTGTAAGTCAGACAATGGGTACCTAGTGTAAAGGATGTCAAGTAGGGAGATAAATAGTGTAAGTCAGACAATGGGTACCTAGTGTAAAGGATGTCAAGTAGGGAGATAAATAGTGTAAGTCAGACAATAGGTACCTAGTGTAAAGGATGTCAAGTAGGGGATAAATAGTGTAAGTCAGACAATAGGTACCTAGTGTAAAGGATGTCAAGTAGGGAGATAAATAGTGTAAGTCAGACAATAGGTACCTAGTGTAAAGGATGTCAAGTAGGGAGATAAATAGTGTAAGTCAGACAATAGGTACCTAGTGTAAAGGATGTCAAGTAGGGAGATAAATAGTGTAAGTCAGACAATGGGTACCTAGTGTAAAGGATGTCAAGTAGGGAGATAAATAGTGTAAGTCAGACAATGGGTACCTAGTGTAAAGGATGTCAAGTAGGGAGATAAATAGTGTAAGTCAGACAATAGGTACCTAGTGTAAAGGATGTCAAGTAGGGAGATAAATAGTGTAAGTCAGACAATGGGTACCTAGTGTAAAGGATGTCAAGTAGGGAGATAAATAGTGTAAGTCAGACAATAGGTACCTAGTGTAAAGGATGTCAAGTAGGGAGATAAATAGTGTAAGTCAGACAATAGGTACCTAGTGTAAAGGATGTCAAGTAGGGAGATAAATAGTGTAAGTCAGACAATGGGTACCTAGTGTAAAGGATGTCAAGTAGGGAGATAAATAGTGTAAGTCAGACAATAGGTACCTAGTGTAAAGGATGTCAAGTAGGGAGATAAATAGTGTAAGTCAGACAATAGGTACCTAGTGTAAAGGATGTCAAGTAGGGAGATAAATAGTGTAAGTCAGACAATAGGTACCTAGTGTAAGGATGTCAAGTAGGGAGATAAATAGTGTAAGTCAGACAATAGGTACCTAGTGTAAAGGATGTCAAGTAGGGAGATAAATAGTGTAAGTCAGACAATGGGTACCTAGTGTAAAGGATGTCAAGTAGGGAGATAATAGTGTAAGTCAGACAATAGGTACCTAGTGTAAAGGATGTCAAGTAGGGAGATAAATAGTGTAAGTCAGACAATAGGTACCTAGTGTAAAGGATGTCAAGTAGGAGATAAATAGTGTAAGTCAGACAATGGGTACCTAGTGTAAAGGATGTCAAGTAGGGAGATAAATAGTGTAAGTCAGACAATGGGTACCTAGTGTAAAGGATGTCAAGTAGGGAGATAAATAGTGTAAGTCAGACAATAGGTACCTAGTGTAAAGGATGTCAAGTAGGGAGATAAATAGTGTAAGTCAGACAATGGTACCTAGTGAAGGATGTCAAGTAGGGAGATAAATAGTGTAAGTCAGACAATGGGTACCTAGTGTAAAGGATGTCAAGTAGGGAGATAAATAGTGTAAGTCAGACAATAGGTACCTAGTGTAAAGGATGTCAAGTAGGGAGATAAATAGTGTAAGTCAGACAATGGGTACCTAGTGAAGGATGTCAAGTAGGGAGATAAATAGTGTAAGTCAGACAATAGGTACCTAGTGTAAGGATGTCAAGTAGGGAGATAAATAGTGTAAGTCAGACAATAGGTACCTAGTGTAAAGGATGTCAAGTAGGGAGATAAATAGTGTAAGTCAGACAATGGTACCTAGTGTAAAGGATGTCAAGTAGGGAGATAAATAGTGTAAGTCAGACAATAGGTACCTAGTGTAAAGGATGTCAAGTAGGGAGATAAATAGTGTAAGTCAGACAATGGGTACCTAGTGTAAAGGATGTCAAGTAGGGAGATAAATAGTGTAAGTCAGACAATAGGTACCTAGTGTAAAGGATGTCAAGTAGGGAGATAAATAGTGTAAGTCAGACAATAGGTACCTAGTGTAAAGGATGTCAAGTAGGGAGATAAATAGTGTAAGTCAGACAATGGGTACCTAGTGTAAAGGATGTCAAGTAGGGAGATAAATAGTGTAAGTCAGACAATGGGTACCTAGTGTAAAGGATGTCAAGTAGGGAGATAAATAGTGTAAGTCAGACAATAGGTACCTAGTGTAAAGGATGTCAAGTAGGGAGATAAATAGTGTAAGTCAGACAATGGGTACCTAGTGTAAAGGATGTCAAGTAGGGAGATAAATAGTGTAAGTCAGACAATAGGTACCTAGTGTAAAGGATGTCAAGTAGGGAGATAAATAGTGTAAGTCAGACAATAGGTACCTAGTAAAGGATGTCAAGTAGGGAGATAAATAGTGTAAGTCAGACAATAGGTACCTAGTGTAAAGGATGTCAAGTAGGGAGATAAATAGTGTAAGTCAGACAATGGGTACCTAGTGTAAAGGATGTCAAGTAGGGAGATAAATAGTGTAAGTCAGACAATAGGTACCTAGTGAAGGATGTCAAGTAGGGAGATAAATAGTGTAAGTCAGACAATAGGTACCTAGTGTAAAGGATGTCAAGTAGGGAGATAAATAGTGTAAGTCAGACAATGGGTACCTAGTGTAAGGATGTCAAGTAGGGAGATAAATAGTGTAAGTCAGACAATGGGTACCTAGTGAAGGATGTCAAGTAGGGAGATAAATAGTGTAAGTCAGACAATGGGTACCTAGTGTAAAGGATGTCAAGTAGGGAGATAAATAGTGTAAGTCAGACAATAGGTACCTAGTGTAAAGGATGTCAAGTAGGGAGATAAATAGTGTAAGTCAGACAATAGGTACCTAGTGTAAAGGATGTCAAGTAGGGAGATAAATAGTGTAAGTCAGACAATAGGTACCTAGTGTAAAGGATGTCAAGTAGGGAGATAAATAGTGTAAGTCAGACAATAGGTACCTAGTGTAAAGGATGTCAAGTAGGGAGATAAATAGTGTAAGTCAGACAATAGGTACCTAGTGTAAAGGATGTCAAGTAGGGAGATAAATAGTGTAAGTCAGACAATAGGTACCTAGTGTAAGGATGTCAAGTAGGGAGATAAATAGTGTAAGTCAGACAATGGGTACCTAGTGTAAAGGATGTCAAGTAGGGAGATAAATAGTGTAAGTCAGACAATAGGTACCTAGTGTAAAGGATGTCAAGTAGGGAGATAAATAGTGTAAGTCAGACAATAGGTACCTAGTGTAAAGGATGTCAAGTAGGGTGATAAATAGTGTAAGTCAGACAATAGGTACCTAGTGTAAAGGATGTCAAGTAGGGAGATAAATAGTGTAAGTCAGACAATAGGTACCTAGTGTAAAGGATGTCAAGTAGGGAGATAAATAGTGTAAGTCAGACAATGGGTACCTAGTGTAAAGGATGTCAAGTAGGGTGATAAATAGTGTAAGTCAGACAATGGGTACCTAGTGTAAAGGATGTCAAGTAGGGAGATAAATAGTGTAAGTCAGACAATGGGTACCTAGTGTAAAGGATGTCAAGTAGGGAGATAAATAGTGTAAGTCAGACAATGGGTACCTAGTGTAAAGGATGTCAAGTAGGGAGATAAATAGTGTAAGTCAGACAATGGGTACCTAGTGAAGGATGTCAAGTAAGGAGATAAATAGTGTAAGTCAGACAATAGGTACCTAGTGTAAAGGATGTCAAGTAGGAGATAAAATAGTGTAAGTCAGACAATGGGTACCTAGTGTAAAGGATGTCAAGTAGGGAGATAAATAGTGTAAGTCATACAATGGGTACCTAGTGAAGGATGTCAAGTAGGGAGATAAATAGTGTAAGTCAGACAATAGGTACCTAGTGTAAAGGATGTCAAGTAGGAGATAAATAGTGTAAGTCAGACAATAGGTACCTAGTGTAAAGGATGTCAAGTAGGGAGATAAATAGTGTAAGACAGACAATGGGTACCTAGTGTAAAGGATGTCAAGTAGGGAGATAAATAGTGTAATTCAGACAATGGGTACCTAGTGTAAAGGATGTCAAGTACGGAGATAAATAGTGTAAGTCAGACAATAGGTACCTAGTGTAAAGGATGTCAAGTAGGGAGATAAATAGTGTAAGTCAGACATAGGTATCTAGTGTAAAGGATGTCAAGTAGGGAGATAAATAGTGTAAGTCAGACAATGGGTACCTAGTGTAAAGGATGTCAAGTAGGGAGATAAATAGTGTAAGTCAGACAATGGGTACCTAGTGTAAAGGATGTCAAGTAGGGAGATAAATAGTGTAAGTCAGACAATAGGTACCTAGTGAAGGATGTCAAGTAGGGAGATAAATAGTGTAAGTCAGACAATAGGTACCTAGTGTAAAGGATGTCAAGTAGGGAGATAAATAGTGTAAGTCAGACAATGGGTACCTAGTGTAAAGGATGTCAAGTAGGGAGATAAATAGTGTAAGTCAGACAATGGGTACCTAGTGTAAAGGATGTCAAGTAGGGAGATAAATAGTGTAAGTCAGACAATAGGTACCTAGTGAAGGATGTCAAGTAGGGAGATAAATAGTGTAAGTCAGACAATAGGTACCTAGTGTAAAGGATGTCAAGTAGGGTGATAAATAGTGTAAGTCAGACAATAGGTACCTAGTGAAGGATGTCAAGTAGGGAGATAAATAGTGTAAGTCAGACAATAGGTACCTAGTGAAGGATGTCAAGTAGGGAGATAAATAGTGTAAGTCAGACAATGGGTACCTAGTGTAAAGGATGTCAAGTAGGGAGATAAATAGTGTAAGTCAGACAATAGGTATCAAGTGAAGGATGTCAAGTAGGGAGATAAATAGTGTAAGTCAGACAATAGGTACCTAGTGTAAAGGATGTCAAGTAGGGTGATAAATAGTGTAAGTCAGACAATAGGTACCTAGTGAAGGATGTCAAGTAGGGAGATAAATAGTGTAAGTCAGACAATAGGTACCTAGTGAAGGATGTCAAGTAGGGAGATAAATAGTGTAAGTCAGACAATGGGTACCTAGTGTAAAGGATGTCAAGTAGGGTGATAAATAGTGTAAGTCAGACAATGGGTACCTAGTGTAAAGGATGTCAAGTAGGGAGATAAATAGTGTAAGTCAGACAATAGGTACCTAGTGTAAAGGATGTCAAGTAGGGAGATAAATAGTGTAAGTCAGACAATAGGTACCTAGTGTAAAGGATGTCAAGTAGGGAGATAAATAGTGTAAGTCAGACAATGGGTACCTAGTGTAAAGGATGTCAAGTAGGGAGATAAATAGTGTAAGTCAGACAATGGGTACCTAGTGTAAAGGATGTCAAGTAGGGTGATAAATAGTGTAAGTCAGACAGTAGGTACCTAGTGTAAAGGATGTCAAGTAGGGTGATAAATAGTGTAAGTCAGACAATAGGTACCTAGTGTAAAGGATGTCAATAGGGAGATAAATAGTGTAAGTCAGGCAATAGGTACCTAGTGTAAAGGATGTCAAGTAGGGAGATAAATAGTGTAAGTCAGACAATAGGTACCTAGTGTAAAGGATGTCAAGTAGGGAGATAAATAGTGTAAGTCAGACAATAGGTACCTAGTGTAAAGGATGTCAAGTAGGGAGATAAATAGTGTAAGTCAGACAATGGGTACCTAGTGTAAAGGATGTCAAGTAGGGAGATAAATAGTGTAAGTCAGACAATGGGTACCTAGTGTAAAGGATGTCAAGTAGGGAGATAAATAGTGTAGGTCAGACAATAGGTACCTAGTGTAATGGATGTCAAGTAGGGAGATAAATAGTGTAAGTCAGACAATAGGTACCTAGTGTAAAGGATGTCAAGTAGGGAGATAAATAGTGTAAGTCAGACAATAGGTACCTAGTGAAGGACGACAATGGAAGAAGAGGAACTTAGTTTTTGTTTATGTTCTATAAAACGTCATTATGTAGATCTGAAAATGTTTTTTTTTCTCTATGTGATGCCAACATGGAAATCTCCAAATGTTTTTTTTTTCTTCTATAAGACGCTCCAATGTAGATCTCCAAATGTTTGTTTTTGTTCTATAATACGTCAAAATGTAGATCTCCAAATGTTTGTTGTTGTTCTATAAGACGCTAAATTATAGATCTCCAAATGTTTGTTTTTGTTCAACAAGACGCCCAAATGAAGATCTCCAAATGCTTGTTTTTGTTCTTAAATACGCCACAATGTAAATCTCCAAATGTTTGTTTTTGTTCTATTAGACGCTCAAATATATATTTCCAAATGTTTGTTTTTGTTCTATAATACGCCAAAATGTAGATCTCAATTTGTTTGTTTTGTTCTATAAGACGCTCAAATATAGATCTCCAAATGTTTGTTTTTGTTCTCTAAGACGCTAAATTGTAGATCTCCAAATGTTTGTTTTTGTTCAAACAATATTCCACAATATAGATCTCCAAATGTTTGTTTTTGTTCTATAAGGCGCTCAAATATAGATCTCCAAATGTTTGTTTTTGTTCTATAATACGCCCAAATGTAGATCTCCAAATGTTTGTTTTTGTTCTATAAGGCGCTCAAATATAGATCTCCAAATGTTTGTTTTTGTTCTATAATACGCCCAAACGTAGATCTCCAAATGTTTGTTTTTGTTCTATAAGGCGCTCAAATATAGATCTCCAAATGTTTGTTTTTGTTCTATAATACGCCCAAATGTAGATCTCCAAATGTTTGTTTTTGTTCTATAATACGCCCAAATGTAGATCTCCAAATGTTTGTTTTTGTTCTATAATACACCAAAATGTAGACCTCCGAATGTTTGTTTATCTTGTTATGTATGACATTGTCTATTACCAAGTAATATTGCTAAAAGTTGTTATTGATTGAATCTGTAAATAACTGTGAATCTGCTATATCCGGTTGATGATAAAACTGGAAGTTTAAGAGAATGAAACTCTCACGATAACGACAATGATGTGCAGCTTCCAGCGTCAGCAAAAAGAGTAATAATAGAGTAGACCTTTCTAGCTGTGGTGTAGCCCAGTTGTTGGTGGACTACTGCTTCCATCCTCATCGACAGCTTCCAGGTTCTATCACACGTTAATGGGTAACTGATGGTTCTCGTGGGAAAGTACAGCACAGACGTGGCAGCCACCATATTAGCCAACATTTAATGTGCCGAGATTTGTAAAATGTCGGCACTAACACAATATTCCTTGTTGCCACGGCTGTGACGGAACTCTCTTTCTTTCTTTCTTTCTTTCTTTCTTTCTTTCTTTCTTTCTTGTTTTCTTTCTTTCCTTCTTCTTTCTGAACCGTCCAACAAGAACAATAAGAAACAACTGATGATCGCCGAGACTGTCGCTTTGATTGCAAAGCTTTGATTGGCAACGCAAATCTGAAATAACATTTCTACGTAAATGCGGTACCAAATCATATTTGTTTATTTTTGTATTGTCACAATTATTGCTATCATTATTTATATCAACATTATTATTATGCCATCAATTTCTAAACACAATCCGTGTTTCATTGGATGAATAAGGCTTGTTCCCCAACAGAATCGGACATTTATCGTAGCCTCCCCAATATATATACAATTTGTATGAGAAAAGAAGACGTGTATACACAAACAATTACCCGCTTCCACATAATAATGTCATGATTGATATGTAAAGGATATATAGAAATCTAAACTCAAGCCTCGGCACTTGAATACTTGCCTGTAAAATATCCGCACTTGTCGTATCGCCATATTTACAAACCGGTGTTTACCCCCACCTTTATGTGTGAAGTGCCGCGAAGAGTCAGGGAAAATGGACATTTCCCTTGTAGATTGCGACCCACTCTTGCAGACGACTACGTATTGTGGCATCTCTCGGAAGCTGGAATCCAATCATTCAAACCCTGGCTTCAAATACTCAAACAGAATGGAAAGTGAAACGAAGCCAAATTGATTTTTCGTTTTCTATAACCCTTTGACCCGCGATTGTTTCTGTTTTCCCTCTTGGGAATAAGCTTCGTTCTAGCGGAGAGAGAAAAAAGTGCCGTTAAAATGTTTCGCTTCTCCTTCTTCCGTGTGTTTTTATACACCTTTTTTCTGTCCAATAAAATTCGTAAGGCAGTTTCGTAATGGCAGAGTGGTCTCGTCCGGTGATAGAGATTGGAATCAATTGAGCGCCAGCGGTTGTATAATGCATTTAAGATAACAACTGCAGGTTTTGTTACCATTTCTGGATGCAAAGAACGTTTAGAAAGAGAAAGATTTTGACAAAGTGCTGCACAAAACTGCATGTAGCGCCAGCGTTCTAATGACCCATGAGTAAATTTGCCTTCTGTTGATTATGGCGACTTGTTGTTAGTCATGGATGAAACCAATTTAATTTGACTTCGTTAGACCTTGGCTATATGGGCCTGTTTGGCAGCTATTTCAGGCCAAATGTAGAGCTCATTACTCTTTGTTAGAGCTGTAAGACGGTGCTTTCCCTGGCACTCAGGCCTGGCTTTACACTTTAAATGCCACGTGAGACAATCATTGACACAAGAACGGACAAGGCATAATTGTTTGCGATTGTCGAGAAGAAATTAAATTTGTGCTATATTTTAAGATTAAATGTGTGCGATATTTTAACATGAAACCTGCGCAATATTTTCAAATAAATCACTGCGAAATGTTAACAACGTAAATTGATGACAGGTATCTAAAGCATGCCAGTGACTGAATATAGCCAAACGTTGGTATAACGAAGTATTTATTATTTGTGAAAGATACAATATTTGTAAAATATAAAATGCTTTCTTCAGCTGCTCCAAGTCAGTGTTCGGTATATTAAGATTTCGTGTTTGATTGGCCATAAAATATCAGTATAGCGGACAAACTTCAAAGCACCGGCGATGATCACTGAGACAATTGAAGAATGCAACTTCATATAATTTATTTTCTTTAAGAAAAACCTAGGTTGTAGAAAGACTCTTTCAAAGTCAATGTGGCGAAATATTGGAAAACTCTTATATTATGAAATTAAATATATAATGTAATGGAAAATGTCTTGTCCTGCCTCCCTGTATCACATAGCTATACCAGTAGACTTCCTTGAACTCCTTACATCACTCTGTTCTTTTTGTCGTTCATTTTTACTCTGGACACGTAAACATTTGACTCCACTCTGCACAAATTAAACATGATTAATCTCCAGTACTGTGCAAGCTAGAAGTAAGTGTTCACTTTGTTCACCAATCTAGAGGGATGTATTTATATCGTTCCCTAGTCTAGAGACTAGATAATTGTTCACCTCCTTCAACCTAGATGGAAGTGTTCACCTCTTTTCCCATTCTATATGGAAGTGTTCACCTCTTTCCCCAAAATAGAGAGAAGTGTTCACTTTTTTTCCCATTCTAGAGGAAAGTGTTCACCTCCTTCACCAAAGCTAGAGGGAAGTGATCACCTCTTTCCTCATTCTAGAGGGAAGTGTTCACCTTTTTCCTCATTCTAGAGGGAAGTGTTCACCTCTTTCCTCATTCTAGAGGGAAGTGTTCACCTCTTTCCTCATTCTAGAGGGAAGTGTTCACATCTTTCCTCATTCTAGAGGGACGTGTTCACCTCCTTCACCAAAGCTTGAGGGAAGTGGTCACCTCTTTCCTCATTCTAGAGCGAAGTGTTCACCTCTTTCCTCATTCTAGAGGTAAGTGTTCACCTCTTTCCTCATTCAAGAGGGAAGTGTTCACCTCTTTCTTCATTCTAGAGGGAAGTGTTCACGTCTTTCCTCATTCAAGAGGGAAGTGTTCACCTCTTTCCTCATTCTAGAGGGAAGTGTTCACCTCTTTCCCCAAAAAAGAGAGAAGTGTTCACCTCTTTTCCTATTCTAGAGGGAAGTGTCCACCTCGTTCCTCATTCTAGAGGGAAGTGTTCACCTTTTTCCTCATTCAAGAGGGAAGTGTTCACCTCTTTCCTCATTCAAGAGGGAAGTGTTCACCTCTTTCCTCATTCTAGAGGGAAGTGTTCACCTCTTTCCTCATTCAAGAGGAAAGTGTTCACCTCTTTCCTCATTCTAGAGGGAAGTGCTCACCTCTTTCCTCATTCAAGAGGGAAGTGGGCACCTCTTTTCTCATTCAAGAGGGAAGTGGTCACCTCTTTCCTCATTCTAGAGGGAAGTGTTCACATCTTTCTTCATTCTAGAGGGAAGTGTTCACCTATTTCCTCATTCTAGAGGTAAGTGTTCACCTCTTTTCTCATTCAAGAGGGAAGTGTTCACCTCTTTCCTCATTCTAGAGGGATGTGTTCACCTCTTTCCTCATTCAAGAGGGAAGTGTTCACCTTTTTTCCCATTCTAGAGGAAAGTGTTCACCTCCTTCACCAAAGCTTGAGGGAAGTGTTCACATCTTTCCTCATTCTAGAGGGAAGTGTTCACCTCTTTCCTCATTCTAGAGGGAAGTGTTCACCTTTTTCCTCATTCTAGAGGGAAGTGTTCACCTCTTTCCTCATTCAAGAGGGAAGTGTTCACCTCTTTCCTCATTTAAGAGGTAAGAGTTTACATCTTTCCTCATTCTATATGGAAGTGTTCACCTCTTTCCTCATTCAAGAGGAAAGTGTTCACCTCTTTCCTCATTCTAGAGGGAAGTGTTCACCTCTTACCTCATTCAAGAGGGAAGTGGTCACCTCTTTCCTCATTCAAGAGGGAAGTGGTCACCTCTTTCCTCATTCTAGAGGGAAGTGTTCACATCTTTCCTCATTCTAGAGGGAAGTGTTCACCTCTTTCCTCATTCTAGAGAGAAGTGTTCACCTCTTTCCTCATTCAAGAGGGAAGTGTTCACATTTTCCCCATTTTAGAGGGAAGTGGTCACCTCTTTCCCAAATCTAGAAGCAAAGTGTTCACCTCTTTCCCCAATCTAGAAGGAAAGTGTTCATCCTTTCCCCAATCTAGAAGGAAAGTGTTCACCTCTTTCCCCAATCTAGAAGCAAAGTGTTCACCTCTTTCCCAAACCTAGAAGCAAAGTGTTCACCTCTTTCCCCAATCTAGAAGCAAAGTGTTCACCTCTTTCCCAAATCTAGAAGCAAAGTGTTCACCTCTTTCACCAATCTAGAAGGAAAGTGTTCACCTCTTTCCCCAATCTAGAAGCAAAGTGTTCACCTCTTACCCCAATCTAGAAGCAAAGTGTTCACCTTTTCCCCAATCTAAAAGTAAAGTGTTCACCCTTTCCCCAATCTAGAAGGAAAGTGTTCACCCTTTTCCCCATTCTAGAGGGAAGTGTTCACCTCTTTCCCCAAAATAGATAGAAGTGTTCACCTCTTTTCCTATTCTATAGGGAAGTGTTCACCTCCTTCACCAAAGCTAGAGGGAAGTGCTCACCTCATTCCCCAATCTAGAGGGAAGTGTTCACCTCATTCCCAATCTAGAGAAAAGTGTTCACCTCCTTCCATGATCTAGAGGAAAGTGTTCACCTCTTTCATCCGTATAGAGGAAAGTGTTCACCTCTTTCATCCGTCTAGAGGGAAGTGTTCACCTCTTTCATCCGTCTAGAGGGAAGTGTTCACCTCTTTCTCCAGTCTAGAGGGAAGTGTTCACCTCTTTCATCCGTCTAGAGGGAAGTGTTCACCTCTTTCTCCAGTCCAGAGGGAAGTGTTCACCTCGTTTCACAGTCTAGGCGGCTGCGTCCTTGGTGCTGATCAGAGGATTTTCGTTCGATTCCCTGATGTGGTGATTTATTTCTCGAACCGACAAGGCTTCGGGGACCACTTAGCCAAACATAAGTATCAGATACTTTTCTGTGATGTAAGGGTAGCCTGACGTAATGCCGACCAAATCACCTAAAAAATTGTTTCCTTTGTCATGGAAAATATGATCACTAACACCAGGCGTCTTGCAAAGCATTGTGGTATTTTATAAATTATTTTACTTTAAATCTTTAAATGTCCAGTCTTGACATTTACTCTGGCCACAGGGGCGATGTCACAAGTCAGATAACAATACTGACAGTTTCTACCTGTTGTGAAGCGAGGTCGTGATATATAGGGGACCAGAAGAAACTTAAATATTACGCGATTAGCAGCTGTTAGTGATTATTAGATATGTATGTAAAATAAATGAATTAAGATAGTAATGATGGCAAAGAGAAGGACAAATTACTATTTCAAGAGAGGATAGAGAATAAATCCAATGTCTAATGTTATTTTAATGTTATTTTCTATCCAGGACGTGAAAGTATCCCCGGGACATGCTAACAAAATAGGTGAGGGAGCGTTCACTACAGTTCTGACCCATTCAGGGATTGATCATTGTATTCTCGTTGACACCAAGACCAGTCTTGTTTGAACAAACAAAACGAAAGTTTCGTGACGTGTAAATCACAGGTCGGTTTGGCCGAAGGCAGGCATTCTTTAGTCATTCTGGAAATGAAAATAATTATCAGTAACACATTTCTCGAGAAGTAATGATTTCTTGACTTAGGGTGGGTGATTTTTCTCAATGATCGCCGCTCGTCGCCGAAAGGCAAATAAAGAAGGAAGGAGGAAGAAGAAGATAAGATCTCTTTTATTAACACAGTTATGAAGCATCTATATTTGTACTTCATTCATTTCTTTTTTATTAGGAACAAAGTAGTTCCATCTATTCACAATAGTAACTTAATGACCATATTTAACCTTACAAATGTTAGCTTTCAATTAAGTGAATATCTTACATACTTTATCTAACAACTGACAGTAACGTTCTTAACTTAATAGTGAACACATAGTACAGCGACCTCTCCACACCGTCTCACCACTCAGGTTTATCAAAAATGTCATAAAGAGCGTCTAGATAAACGAAACTGCTCACAGCACTCAGCCACGCCCATTTCATATATACTTTATGAACTATCTTTGTCAGTGACATGTTTCTGTCTCATGAGTTAACTCACTAGCTCGCTCAACTTTCAGCCTGAGACCAATGTTACACCCTCTCATAATTTATATTCACCAATATCACACACCCTCTCATACTTTAGTTTCACCAATATCACACACCCTCTCATACTTTAGTTTCACCAATATCACACATTCTCTCATACTTTAGTTTCACCAATACGACACACTCTCTCATACTTTAGTTTCACCAATATCACACATTCTCTCATACTTTAGTTTCACCAATACGACACATTCTCTCATACTTTAGTTTCACCAATACGACACATTCTCTCATACTTTAGTTTCACCAATATGACACATTCTCTCATACTTTAGTTTCACCAATATGACACATTCTCTCATACTTTAGTTTCACCAATATGACACATTCTCTCATACTTTAGTTTCACCAATACGACACATTTTCTCATACTTTAGTTTCACCAATATCACACATTTCTCATACTTTAGTTTCACCAATATGACAAATAAACAGGCACCACTCAGTTGTTATTAATGCAAACAGTCTGACTAGAAGTGACTCTCTGATGGCCAGAAGCTCAACAGTCACAACACAAGACAAGGAGTTTAGACAAATTAATTATAGATCTGGCAAAACAATTGATGTCTGTTTGACTTTACAGTGACCATTATAAACGGACGCAAATTTACCTGCTGCTGCTTTTAAAGAGGCGATATTTAACAACAGAACAATGAAAGTTGTAATTGTGCCGTCTTCTTAGTTCAGATGTCACTGGAATACGTTCACAAGGTGAATGAGCAGGTAAGGTGTTTTACGTTTACAGTTCCGACAACTCTTGGCTTTGACATTTGATTGATGTAAAGAGATGGCGTTACAGACACAGCTCACCGAAACTGTATAACGAGGGCTTTGATAAGACATGCTTTGGTTCGGAAGTTCCTTTTTGATCATTTAGGACTATATCTGGAGGCATCCTAAGTTTAAAATCACAGCGAAACAAATGGGAAACATTCAGAAGAAAAAGAAAACAGAAACTTTTGTGGTTTTTAGAAAGACCAGGTCTGATTTCCTGGCGAAGATTCCCCAGATTTGTTTAGATGGACGTGCTGGAATTAAACACAAACACTGTCAGACCGGTAGGTCCGAGGTTTCCTATCCGAGCAGCGTCATCCACCAGAAGGAATCCATTTCCCTGCGCTTTGTACCTGAATGAAAAGCCTCGTTATTCGCCATCTCGAGGCAAAGACGAGGGCTCTAGTTGTGTGGTTTTTCATCTTGCTCTTACCCGGAAGTGTTCCATCTTTGTTTTTAGCGGGAATCAATGGCGTGGAAAGGCGGGACTATAAACATGAATGGAACAACTTTGCCTCCAAGTGCTGGTGAAGTAAGGGGCGGGAAGGTGAAGGCAGGCAATTTAATTTGAAGGGAAAACGAGCGTGGGTGTAAGAGGTCGGGGGGTGGGGGGGATGTCCTAGTGGAGGAAGAAAGATATCACAACCACCAGGACCAAGCTGTGGCCAGAGGTTGGAGTGAACGTTGAGCTTCAAATCTCCTGCTTTCAATAAACTGATATGAACTGAAGTCTAGAAGATGGTGACTGCGTCATGCCGGAGCTGTGGACACAAATCAAATATTGCAGGGGAGCAACGTCAGAGCAATAAGGTTGTGATCTCAAGCTTCCAATCGTGAGGTTTGTTGGAGGGGGGGGGCGGGGCAGTTTGGCCTTTGACTTTAGACAAGGGAGACGATCCGAGATCACTGAATTATGTCCCTTTCAATAATAACAATCTTAGTTGATAGACCTGACATTCAGAAAGTTTAGAGCCTGATGAATCCTGTAATAAATCGTGGCACAAGTAGGAAGTGACGATTGGGAGAACAACAAGAATATACAAATGAGCTTATGGAATCTTCCGCAAGTTCTTTCATCAGCTATTAAAGGCGTCTCGAATAACATTGGGGCTGTCTAGAGTACACATGTAGTGGACAATAGATAAAACATTTACCAACGGTTGGAAACAGTTGTTCATTGTTCACGCGATTATTGCTGAGTTGATGCTTTCTCTCTGCCGCACTTGCCACAACTCCACTTAACTTCCACAATTATCCACATACATCAATTGTATGTTACAGTTTTACGAATGTAAGATAGAACTACATAACAAACGTTTCGATTTATAAAACAATCAATAGAAAATTGTTGGATTAAAAATCTGTCTCGGTTTGTATGGCCAGCAACACAAAGCTTATCAAGGCCTCTTCCGCATGGCTTCATTAAGACAGTCAGTGGCACAACGGTCTAGCCTACAATGTGAAACCTCGTCGTGGTCCAGAAGGGGACATAATCTGCTGTTCATATTTCCTTGAGACAAAAGCGGCCATTAAAAAATACAATATTTCTCAGATATTATCCTGTTTGTGTGGTCTACCCGTGGGACTTTTCTAAAACCAAGAATAACGGGGCAGACAGGCTATATTCATAAAAAAAAAACAAGACGAGTTACACAACTATTGTAAGCTTACCATTGTTTCTCACTGGACAGCCATATATTTTATATAGACGTACTGGCGGGCTGTGTATTTCACCAAGATTGTACAAAAAGCCAACTATAAAGAAGTTACATGTGATTGGGCCACGATTATACCACAAATAAAACTATATAGAAGTTATATTTCAGAGACGCGATGGAAAGAATGCGGCTACATACAGGAAGAAAAATATACATTTATATACTCAGGCAACACAACAGAACATCAAAGAGGTGTAGGAATGCTGATTAAGAAAAAAAATTATAAAAATATATAATTATTCACTGGGCATACGACGTCAGAATCATTCTAGTAAACATGAAAGTGAAATCTTTCCACATAGCAATAATACAGACATATGCACCCATTCAGGACTAGACAGATGGATAAATAGAAGTATACTATGGTCATCTGCTTGCTGCTTACTTGCTTGCGTTCGCTGTAGAATTCTTCTTCGTCATCCGTCCTTAAAAGGACGTTAAGTGGACGTGTCTGCGTTGTGGTTTGCAGTATAACTGTTATATTTGCGCCTTTTGGCCCAAACATCCGACTTCAGCACGACATTTTTGAGTACCGGGTTGTCTTCCCTCTTCGATCCCTGCTCGCTTGGCCAGACTAGACAGGTTAGTCTGTTACTGGAGGCACAGCGGAGAGGTGGAGCAGGGTCTGGATGGTTTTGGTTCACCGATCCTGGCGCAAGCCATCAGCTGTGGGTCGCTGACAACTTCCAGCTCTGGTAGTGCTGGGAGGATAAAACAAGTGAAATCATCTGACATTTTAATTGTAATGGGCGAAATCAACGTCAAAGTAGGAAAAGGAAAATATATTAACATAATAGGAATGTGTGGCCTAGGAAAACTAAACGAAAGAGGAAAAAGACTAATACAATTTTGTGAAGAAAATAAATTAGTAATATGTAACGCTTATTTTGAACAAAAGAAAAGAAAGATGTATACATGGAAAAGCCCTGTTGATAAAACGAGAAATGAAGTAATAATTATAATGATCAGATTATAGCTTTGTAACAGTGGAGCAAGAGAAGCCATCTTTTGCTTGAGAACGTTAATAGAAGAGCAAGTGGGGGAGTGTAACAAACACTACTACAAAGTATGGTGACAGCTTAACAAAGAAGAAAAACATCAAAGTTCTTCTTCTTGCGGCCTTCTTAAAATACCAAAACAAAACAAATGGACAACAAAATAAGGATAAACTCTACTACATCAAGAATGAGACGGACAAGTCAAAGAGAGATAAGAAGAAGGATAAGAAATTAGGTGATAAAATAAACACTGGGATGTACTACATAATAATAGAGTAAAAATTGATACTATGAAACAAAATATGTAAGTTTTTAAAAAAATGGCTAAATGAAAGTAAGACTTATCTGATGTGGTCCAGGAGAACACTGTGTGGATGACTGAAGTCGAATGTGGGTGTGATGAAAAGTGAGAGGGGGGGGGGGGGGGGAACCAGTCAGGTGATTAGAGGAAAGGTCTGATTGGAGTCGTAGCTGATAAGAAGGTCTGAATCAGCTATTGATACCACATTAATGGCATTAAATCCAGAAGACCTACAACAAGTAGTGAACAAAATAAACTTGACAGGCAACGAATATGGATTGGAAATAAATATTAAAAAGACTAAAACTATTATTATAAGCAGAGCAAAAACACACAATATACAGAGAGATATTAAAGTAGATGGGCAGAAGCCTATCAAATAATGGTTTTAAAATATAGCTATCTTGGACATATTATAACAAATGATGGAAAATGTAAGACGAAAATAAACAAGGAAATAGGAATTATAAAAAGCAATTTTGTTAACGTGAAAAACATACCCACATCAAAGCAAATAACATCAGAACTGAAATTACGAAATGCAAGATGCTAACATTCATGTATGGTGCAGAAACATGGACATCAACAAGAAAATAGAGCAGAAAATGGAAGCCTTTGCAATGTCAATCTATAGGAAAAAGGGAAGAGTTGCATTGAAGGAAAACAAGACAAACAAGAAAGTTCTCAATCAGCTGACACAGAATGTTTAAAAAACTACTTAACACTATTCGAAAAATACAACTGAAATGTAGTGGACTTGTGGAAATAGATAATATCATTGTAAAAGTCAGCTTGACAGGGCATGTACAAGGTAGACAAGGCAGACTCAGACCAAGACTAAAGTGGTCTGATAACATCAAAAGGTGGTCAGGTGAACCTATGACAACATGAATCATCAAGGTAAAAGGGGCACTCCATGGTAGACACCATTCGATGTTAAGACGGTACCCAATTAATAAATTATAACATTATCTTACTCTTTGTGTTGAAAAATAGATCAGTTGTGTACGCTACAAGCGTGCAATGTATTCTAGATAACACAGTTATGTAGGCTGTTGTGTGTCATGTAAGCCTCATATCACAGTTGTGTAGGCTGATGTGCGTTATGTAAGCCTCATATCACAGTTGTGTAGGTAGTGGTGTCTCATTTAACCTACAAATCACAGTTGTGTAGGCTGTGCTGTCTCATTTCACCTATGTATCACAGTTGTGTAGGCTGTGCTGTCTCATTTCACCTACATATCACAGTTGTGTAGGCTGTGCTGTCTCATTTCACCTATACATCACAGTTGTCTACGCTACGGGGTCTCATTTTACCTACATATCACAGTTGTGTCGTCTGCGGTGTCTCATTTCACCTATACATCACAGTTGTGTAGGCTACGGGGTCTCATTTCACCTATACATCACAGTTGTGTAGGCTACGGTGTCTCATTTCACCTATTTCTCATATTACAAGTCGCATGTCTGTGTTAGTCACCTCTAGTGACTCGGGCAGATGGTGCTCGTAAACCTGGGAAGGCCGACCATCTAAGGGCAGAATCCCCCTACAGAAAAAGATCAACTGCTGCCTTGCAGGAAGTTTGGGGACAATCAAAGGCTAAGGAAAGCAAACCTGAACAAAATGCTGGCTGAAATAGGATGCACTGGGCCACTGGCGTAGAACACAGTGCAACGTTTTAACAGGTATTCAAGCGAAGTGGATCTAACAGGCTTAAACAGACAGCTGTCGTCGTGCGAGAGTATGGAGTCCTACTCTGACTGAGTCCTGATCGCAGAGAGAGAGAGATTTCACCTAGACATCAGAGTTGTGCAGGCTACGATGTCTCATTTCACCTATACATCACAGTTGTGCAGGCTACGATGTCCCATTTCACCTATACATCACAGTTGTGCAGGCTACAATGTCTTATTTCACCTATACATCACAGGTGTGTAGGCTACGGTGTCTCATTTCACCTATACATCACAGTTGTGCAGGCTACGATGTCTCATTTCACCTATACATCACAGTTGTGCAGGCTACGATGTCTCATTTCACCTATACATCACAGTTGTGCAGGCTACGATGTCTCATTTCACCTATACATCACAGTTGTGTAGGCTACGGTGTCTCATTGCATCTACATATCACAGTTGTGCAGGCTACGATGTCTCATTTCACATATACATCACAGTTGTGCAGGCTACGATGTCTCATTTCACATATACATCACAGTTATGCAGGCTACGATGTCTCATTTCACTTATACATCACAATTGTGCAGGCTACGATGTCTCATTTCACCTATACATCACAGGTGTGTAGGCTACGGTGTCTCATTGCACCTACATATCACAGTTGTGTCGGATGCGGTACGTGCGTGCAGGAGCAAAGCCAGCAATATGTGATGAAAAGACCGAGCCAGAACCACAAATCAACGAGAACCTTCAGACACTGTGACGGGTTATCTCATCCCTGATATGTTTGAACATGTTTCCCAAGCCAGAACAAAGATGGCCGCTGCTTGGAGAAAAGCTGATGTCTACATTATCAATGGTGAAAAAAAAAAAAAACAACTTGATCCAGCTGACTGCACTGGGTATGTGAACTTTACTTTCCAGTCCCATAGGGACTCAGTCATTGTCTCATTACCTGTGGACCTTCTTCTTCTTTCCTTCCTCATCTGCCTTTCAGCGTCGAGGGAAGATATAATTTGCGGTCTTTTGCTCTTCTGTTCGTCTCTGCTGCTGTTATGTTTCCTAGTGCTTCTAATATTCCATCGATCCATCTTTTTTGTGGTCGACCCTTGGGTTTGGTGTTCTCACAACGTTTGTTGAAGGCTCGTTGTGTTGTGTTTTGTTCTTTCTGCCTTGTCACGTGGCCAAACCATTTCATCTGTTGTTTCCTTATATATTCGATGGTGGACCTTCTTAAATAAATAAATGACGCAGTGATTGTTTGTTTGTTATTTCTGGCAAGCATAACTCCATTTATGACTTTATGAATTTTTCTGACTAATTCCTTATCTCCGCTTTACAATCTTCTCGACCTTTCCTCCATTTTGAAAGACAACAGAAACGGGGAAGGAGAGGATGAAAGAACTCAAATAGTTTGCAATGACAGGATTTATGTGAAGTTTGTGACCGGCGTGTTGCGGCATAGGCTTCAAGGTCGTGTAGAAACAATAATCTCAGTAGCGGTCACTATAACGTAGGTGTTGCAGAAAACTGTTTGAAACCATAGAGACATGACTAACCAAAACAGTTCCATATATTTAAGAAAAAAAACATAATTAACATATTTTGTTTTTTGAAACGAGAACAAATTGTATAACAGTAGACCTAATGGCACATCGATCCCTTTTGTACGTTACACTATTGTAGTATTGATAAACAAAGCATCCAACCAACAAAGCAGCACTTCTTTTTTCTTTTTTCTTCTCTTCTTCTCATAAACCTGTGGGTTGTTGGTGCTCCACTGATATACTTCGTCAACCTTCTCCTGGAGATCGTTGTGTCACCACTGACAGACTTCAACCTTCTCATGGAGATCGTTGTGTCACCACTGACCGACTTCAACCTTCTCCTGGAGATCGTTGTGTCACCACTGATCGACATCGTCAACCTTCTCCTGGAGATCGTTGGGTCACCACTGACAGACCTCGTCAACCTTTTCCTGGAGATCGTTGGGTCACCACTGACAGACCTCGTCAACCTTCTCCTGGAGATCTTTGGGTCACCACTGACAGACCTCGTCAACCTTCTCCTGGAGATCGTTGGGTCACCACTGACAGACCTCGTCAACCTTCTCCTGGAGATCTTTGGGTCACCACTGACAGACTTCGTCAACCTTCTCCTGGAGATCGTTGGGTCACCACTGACCGACATCGTCAACCTTCTCCTGGTGATCGTTGGGTCACCACTGACAGACCTCGTCAACCTCCTCCTGGAGATCGTTGGGTCACCACTGACAGACCTCGTCAACCTCCTCCTGGAGATCGTTGGGTCACCACTGACAGACTTCGTCAACCTCCTCCTGGAGATCGTTGTGTCACCACTGACAGACCTCGTCAACCTTTTCCTGGAGATCTTTGGGTCACCACTGATATACTTCGTCAACCTTCTCCTGGAGATCTTTGGGTCACCACTGACAGACCTCGTCAACCTTCTCCTGGAGATCTTTGGGTCACCACTGACCGACATCGTCAACCTTCTCCTGGAGATCGTTGGGTCACCACTGACAGACCTCGTCAACCTTCTCCTGGAGATCTTTGGGTCACCACTGACAGACTTCGTCAACCTTCTCCTGGAGATCTTTGGGTCACCACTGACAGACCTCGTCAACCTTCTCCTGGAGATCTTTGGGTCACCACTGATAGACTTCGTCAACCTCCTCCTGGAGATCTTTGGGTCACCACTGACAGACTTCGTCAACCTTCTCCTGGAGATCTTTGGGTCACCACTGACAGACTTCGTCAACCTTCTCCTGGAGATCTTTGGGTCACCACTGACAAACTTCGTCAACCTCCTCCTGGAGATCGTTGTGTCACCACTGACAGACTTCGTCAACCTCCTCCTGCAGATCGTTGGGTCACCACTGACAGACTTCGTCAACCTCCTCCTGGAGATCGTTGGGTCACCACTGACAGACTTCGTCAATTTTTTTCCGTCGATCTCAAGCTTCAACCGTCCTCTGGAATTCAACGAAGTCAAGGTATGTACATTATCTGACGTTATCTTACAATCTGTTTTTCTGTCTGCCTCTCCTTCTCCTTCCATTCACAGTTCCCTGAAGAATGGTCTTTGCCAAGGCAGACAATCGAGATACTTGGCCAAACAATTTCATTCTGCGTTTCATGACATTAGTCAATAGATCATCATGTGTTACATTTACTGGTTTGATCTTTGTCCGAACTTGTTCATTCACCAACAAGTACCACGACCGTAAACTAAAATATCTCAATTGTCACATTTTGGTTCAGTGACTAAATTCTAATTCATCCACGCCCTCTCGACAAGCTCATGTATCTGTAATCTTCACAACTAAACATGTCCACATGTGGCAGGCAATCATGCCTTGTTTATCCACATCAAGTCGGTTACTCGCTCCAGCAGCTCCGTCAACCCACCGCTCATCTCACTCCAGTCATCGATGAACACAACCCCCTCACAGCTACTGTTTCCAGCCATAACCAAAGCTCCAGCTCACATTCCGTCTATTCATCGCAATATTCACAGGTCCCCATGTGCGCGCATTGTCCGCACTATGAGAGGAGAGTGGACATCGCGGGCCGAGTGCCTGCTATTAGTCTTGTTGCTATTTGTTGACTGCCAGCCACCGTCAGCTCACTTCCGGATCCCCGCGCATTACGGTCAGCAACAGACAGATCGCCACACCACACTGACCAGCGGTCGCAGCAATAAAATCATAATTTTGTGTGCGCGAGATCTGCGTGGCACGGGTCATAAAGTGATGTTTAGTCTTCATGAATGAGACAAAGGCAGGGGCATGTCTCGCGCCTGCCAGACGTGCTGTCGCGTGATGACACGGAGCCTACCCCAGAAACATGAACTAAATAAAGCTCCATTTCTGGCAGCGAGAAACCGTCAAATCACGTTTAGGACAATGCTGATCCACTTAACCGCCATATTTGATTTGGAACACAAGATGGCGCTCTGGTTCTAGGTTTTTCGTCGGCATTTTAGGTTGTCCTTCTTTCCAGACTACCAGAGTTTGCGATCAAGTGTCATATCGCTGAAAACACACAATACTTCCCCCAGTTCAACAATAAGCAATTCACTTGACGCGTCTCCACTTCTAACGAGATAAAACTTTCACAGTGCCTACGTTATCAAGGGTATTAAGAATGTACGATACCAGCCCTCACTAGGAGTGCTTGTACTCTCCACAAACGTAATCGTCAAGGACTTTTCTCCTGGACACTGAGGAGTCCGCTACCATGATCGAGGTTGCTTCGAGGGCATATTTAGTAATGACTTTGGAGTTTGACAAGAAAGATATATTGAAGTTTCGCTATCAGTTGCGTCGTAGTGACGTCACGGCAACGTGGTGGTTGGAGCTGTTGACCATGATCAGTTTCAAAATGGGGCACACTTTTACGACCAGCATGGCTTCGTTGTTTACCCAGTCTCTGAAATATTGTTAAATTATAGTTTCTCTGTAAAAAGAAGGGCGGACTGGCGTGACACTGACCACCTTAAAGGTGCCGATAGGTGAAGTAAGATGGGCAATACAACCACTTTATCCATACGACACAAGGCGTTATGGGTTTTTACATTTGGGCAGAATGATCTTTTTAGATCATGATTTTGTTTTTATTTCCTCCTTTTCCTCTTACGTCTTCTTCCTCTTGATCATTTTTTCCTACGTCCTCTCGTCGATTACTTATCTTCATCGCCCACCTTTAAGAGCACGCTTTGTACGTAACTTGTAATCGCGCATTTCGATTATTATATTGGGCTTCAGCACGATGTTTTGTTGTTGTTATTAACTTTGCCTTCCAACCTCCATCTACTCGCTTCATTATTTCCACGTCTTTTTGAGCGAGGTTAAATATGATCTTTATCAGCTTGGGTGCACTTGGTCTGATGCCAGCAATCAGCTATGAGTCGCAGACTTCTTGTTCAATGAACTCATGTCGGATGACCTGATCCCTATGTCAGCTTCAACATAAAATAATATTCTGATCAATGATAGTAGTTTGTCTTTGTTAAACCACAACCAGCGTACGGACCCATTAGTTTTGATTTGGGAACATTAAAGAAAACTAGCTGTAGTTGTTGTTAGTCGAAGGCCTCGGTATCACAGCAGGCGAATTAAAATCCATAATTGCTCAACCACCCATGCCAGTGGAACCATCCGAGTTAATATCTCATCTCACTGAAGGATCCAAACAAAGAAAGGTATCTGCAGTTCCCATCATAGCAGCCACGCCACATGGCAAAGACATAAGGCGAAGCCGCACCAAAACTGAACGCGATTAAACTGCCCTTCGTCATCAGATATCATCATTCATCGTAAGCAATCGGAATATCGAAACACGATCCGGATGAAAAACACAGCTCATGGTTTCCACGGAGCACTAAATTCAGTAGCTCTTGTCAGTAAGCCGGACTTGGAATATGAGGAAACTGCAACAATGAACACTTTTCAGACAGAGCCTCAACGATTCCTGCCGCCTATCTGTCATATTGACCAGAAGCCTAAAGAAAACTAGCTTATAAACAACAACCTACAGAGACAATTAAAATACTAAGGTAACATAAAAAAACACAGCGGACTGGAAAAAACCGTAATAGAGGGCAGGTTTGCAGGAAGACGAGATAGGGTATAGTGTGTGTTCAAGATATCAAATAGACTTTGAACTAGTGATAGTGTGAGTTGAACTAGTGATAGTATGAGTTGAACTAGTGATAGTATGAGTTGAACTAGTGAAAGTGTGAGTTGAACTAGTGATAGTATGAGTTGAACTAGTGATAGCATGAGTTGAACTAGTGAAAGTGTGAGTTGAACTAGTGATAGTGTGAGTTGAACTAGTGATAGTGTGAGTTGAACTAGTGATAGTGTGAGTTGAACTAGTGATAGTATGAGTTGAACTAGTGATAGTGTGAGTTGAACTAGTGATAGTATGAGTTGAACTAGTGAAAGTGTGAATTGAACTAGTGATAGTGTGAGTTGAACTAGTGATATTGTGAGTTGAACTAGTGATAGTGTGAGTTGAACTAGTGATAGTGTGAGTTGAACTAGTAATAGTATGAATTGAACTAGTGATAGTGTGAGTTGAACTAGTGTTAGTGTGAGTTGAACTAGTGATAGTATGAGTTGAACTAGTGATAGTGTGAGTTGAATTAGTGATAGTGTGAGTTGAACTAATAATAGTATGAGTTGAACTAGTGATAGTGTGAGTTGAACTAGTGATAGTGTGAGTTGAACTAGTACTAGTGTGAGTTGCACTAGTGATAGTGTGAGTTGAACTAGTGATAGTGTGAGTTGAACTAGTGATAGTGTGAGTTGAACTAGTGATAGTATGAGTTGAACTAGTGATAGTGTGAGTTGAACTAGTGATAGTATGAGTTGAACTAGTGAAAGTGTGAATTGAACTAGTGATAGTGTGAGTTGAACTAGTGATATTGTGAGTTGAACTAGTGATAGTGTGAGTTGAACTAGTGATAGTGTGAGTTGAACTAGTAATAGTATGAATTGAACTAGTGATAGTGTGAGTTGAACTAGTGATAGTGTGAGTTGAACTAGTACTAGTGTGAGTTGCACTAGTGATAGTGTGAGTTGAACTAGTAATAGTGTGAGTTGAACTAGTGATAGTGTGCGTTGAACTAGTGATAGTGTGAGTTGAACTAGTGATAGTGTGAGTTGAACTAGTGATAGTATGAGTTGAACTAGTGATAGTATGAGTTGAACTAGTGATAGTGTGAGTTGAACTAGTGATAGTGTGAGTTGAACTAGTGATAGTGTGAGTTGAACTAGTGATAGTGTGAGTTGAACTAGTGATAGTGTGAGTTGAACTAGTGATAGTGTGAGTTGAACTAGTGATAGTGTGAGTTGAACTAGTGATAGTGTGAGTTGAACTAGTGATAGTGTGAGTTGAACTAGTGATAGTATGAGTTGAACTAGTGATAGTGTGAGTTGAACTAGTGATAGTGTGAGTTGAACTAGTGATAGTATGAGTTGAACTAGTGATAGTGTGAGATCTGGCTAGAGACGGAGATTCGATCCGACGAGCTATGACAACGTTAGTAGAGGACAAACGACCAGATGATGTGAATGGCTGTATGACGTCCCATATCGCGTGAGATGACACTCAAAAAGTAAACTATTGACGTTACTTTCCAACAAGTGTCTAGGGATCAACGTCTTGGTGACGTCACCATGTGGCACACATGTTTTAGTTATTATTTCACCTTTCCTCTGCCCACAACAGAAACAAATATCTCCTTAACTCTACTGGACACTCGATCCTCGTCCACTTTATTGGGGAAGAAATGTTAGTTCAAACCTCACAGCTGTACACAAGATCAAAAAGGTCTCACAAAATAGCTTATCTTCTACAACACATATTTAGTGCTATTGTTTCGATAGAATAGTGTCCGGAATATTAGAAGTGCAAACAAGTGCACACACTTGCGCGCACACAAACACGTGTGCACACATACGCGCGCGCACACATACACGTGCGCATACATATATCGTATCAATTTTGTTCTTGACTATTTTTTCGTAATGACACCAAGCTATCCAGTATCTTTTCTCTTTTGTCGTTATCGATCTCTTTCCCTGTATTTTGCCAACTGTAACCAAATATTCCAACTTTCCTCTTCTCATGATGTGCCCGAAAAATGCTGATTGTTTCTTTCTGATGTTTTTATTGGCTTCCTTTTTGTGTTGACTCTTTGAGAATTTCCTTGTTGATCTTTTTAGCTGTCCAGTGAACTCTCAACATTCTTCAGAGATATCACCATTCTGTGACCTCTAATCGTCTTTTCATTTTATTTTCTACTGTCCATGATTCACTTCTATAGGTCAAAATTGACTCTATATAGCACCGCTGAACTGTCTTTCTCACATCTATTGACATAGACTGGATGTAGAAGATGTTTTTCCTTTTATGAAATGCTATTTTTACACGACATAACCAATAAGAAATGGCCTCATTAGTGGTTACGGGAAGAGCTCTCATCAAAGTACACCAACAACGTCAACAAAGTACACCACATCTTGTGCTGCTAAAAAGAAAAGAAAAGAAAAGAAAAGAAAATAGTCATTACTGACTGAGTGTTCTCTGTTACTTCCTCCGTTGCTTCAAGAATCGTTTCTGCCTTCATGTTTTATTTTGCATCTTGATGTTATCGTTGGCAAGAATTCTTCTTTTAAAACAAGACTTTTATTGCTGTCCCTGAAGATGAACATGGTATGATTTAGTAGAAGAGTATTTTGATGTCTTATACGAGTTTTATATAATGCAGGGGTGTTTTCAATATGTAAGGATTGTATGTAGTATCGGAGTTATTATGTTTTACAAAGAAACATTTGGAACAAATTTTTGGTTAGTGCACTCGCTTCCAGGTCAAAAAACGTAGGGTTCACTTCCGCGAGTGGCGGATTTTTTTTCTCGGTCCAAAAAATGCTCCGAGTTTACCACAAACCTCTAAAAATGTATACTATAGATAAGTTATTAGTAGAGGCGGCCTGGTATGGTGCTGACCCACATGCTGGTCACTAAAACTATATCTCCAATGTGCCTATCAAGACGTGGAAGGAAGCTTTATTTTAAGTTTTATATAGTGAAAGACTTGGTAGAAAAGTGGTAGTGGCTTGCTAGAAAGTCAACAACAGAAATGATAAATAGCTGCCGAGATCGAAAGTTGTGGAGAGACATGATCACCTACAAAAACAAGTATCGTACTTGATGATTATAGTGAAAGACTTGGTAGAAAAGTAGTAGTGGCTTGCTAGAAAGTCAACAACAGAAATGATAAATAGCTGCCGAGATCGAAAGTTGTGGAGAGACATGATCACCTAGGCCAGCCGGCATGGTACTTGATGATTATAGTCAAAGACTTGGTAGAAGAGTAGCAGTAGTTTGCTAGAAAGTCAACAACAGAAATGATAAATAGCTGTCGAGATCGAAAGTTGTGGAGAGACATGATCACCTACGCCAACAGGTATAGTACTTGATGATGATAGTGAAAGCGCATTTTTTACTCTTTCATTAATTTTATATATTCTTGTATATGGAACTCAACTGAAAGATCTGGATTTTGCTGACGAAATTGTGCTCCTTAGTGATAGTATATATAATATACAGGACTCAACAGATTCTATATCATCATTGGTTGGCTGAACAGGACTTGAAATTAACAGACAGGAGGCCAAAATAATGACAACCAGGGCTGTACAAATGGATATATTTACCTGGTTGGGGGGAAGGTGCGGGAAATGGATTAGTTTATTTACCTGGATGGGGGAAGGTGCAGGAAGTGGATTAGTTTATTTACCTGGTTGGGGGGAAGGTGCGGGAAGTGGATTAGTTTATTTACCTGGATGGAGGGAAGGTGCAGGAAGTGGATTAGTTTATTTACCTGGATGGGGGAAGGTGCAGGAAGTGGATTAGTTTATTTACCTGGATGGGGGAAGGTGCAGGAAGTGGATTAGTTTATTTACCTGGATGGAGGGAAGGTGCAGGAAGTGGATTAGTTTATTTACCTGGATAGGGGGAAGGTGCGGGAAGTGGATTAGTTTATTTACCTGGATGGAGGGAAGGTGTAGGAAGTGGATTAGTTTATTTACCTGGATAGGGGGAAGGTGCGGGAAGTGGATTAGTTTATTTACCTGGATGGGGGGAAGGTGCAGGAAGTGGATTAGTTTATTTACCTGGATGGGGGGAAGGTGCGGGAAGTGGATTAGTTTATTTACCTGGATGGGGGGAAGGTGCGGGAAGTGGATTAGTTTATTTACCTGGATGGGGGGAAGGTGCAGGAAGTGGATTAGTTTATTTACCTGGATGGGGGGAAGGTGCGGGAAGTGGATTAGTTTATTTACCTGGATGGGGGAAGGTGCGGGAAGTGGATTAGTTTATTTACCTGGATGGGGGAAGGTGCAGGAAGTGGATTAGTTTATTTACCTGGATGGGGGGAAGGTGCGGGAAGTGGATTAGTTTATTTACCTGGATGGGGGGAAGGTGCAGGAAGTGGATTAGTTTATTTAACTTGGTAGCAGTCTAGATCTAGAGGGAGAAGCTGAAAAAGAAATCAGAATCAGAACAGCGAAGGTGATTTTAAGTTTTAAAAAAGTTTATTAAAATATGACGATCAAAGATCCTCAGCACGAAAACAAAACTTAGAATGTTCACCTCAAATGTCCGACCTTGACTTTTGTGTGTGAAAACTGAAAAACGACAAAAGGAGATTGAGGGGAAAAAAACTAACAAAGATACTTTGCATTAAATGGAATGAATACAAGACTAATGGTGAAATAAGAGAAATGGCCATCCAACCACTTGTCTCGTGTATTGTTAGGAAAAGAAGATGGACTTTTTTCGGGCATGTGTTTAGGAGAAACAAACAGAGAATTACTAAGCATGCTCTTAAATGGGAAACAGCAGGTCAGAGGAAAAGAGGACGATCTCAAGAAACATGAAATGAATTCTAACAAAAAAGGTAAAGTTGGAAGGCATAGACTAGCTCTCTATAAATAAACAGCCCATAAGAGACAATTGACGGGAGAATACGAGCTTTGTGTGGCGTCTAAGGGAACTGAAAGAATAAAGTATAAGGATATTTTTAATTTGGTATCAATTGTATGTGGTATATGGGTTTGACGCTCATTTACAAAGTAAAGCATGTGGAAATAATCAATATGCTGGAGAAATTAAACATCTATGGCAAGGGTCTGCGAATAATAAAAAAACCAGCACTGGCAACAAACAGCAGCCATAAGAATTAGCAACCAAATAGGACAATTCCACTATATAAAACAAGGAGTCAGACAAAGCTGTGATCTGTCGCCGGATTTGTTCTCACTTTACAGGGAAAATATTATTGTGAGATCAATCTTCTTCTTCCTCTTTTCTCTTTTCACTGATACCTAAAAGGTGTCGTGGTTTACATCATTTGTCGTTCTTGAGCTGCTCAAACTGTCTGAATTAGTGACTTTCCTTTGTTGTTACATGTCTCTGTCACTGCATCTATCCATCTACTTCTGGGTCTTCCTTTTGGTCTTTTACCATGCATTCTCGAGAAGAACACCCTTGATGGTGATTGGTAAGGATTCATTCTAACCAGGTGGCCAAACCATTTAAGTTGTTGTTCTATATATTCTTGGCAGGGTTTTGTTCTTACCATTTTTCTTATGGTTTCATTTGATATTCTGTCTCTTCTTGTGTTGTTTGTTACTTTTCTCAAGCATCGCATCTCACATGTATTGATCTTTCTTAAATGTGATTTAGAAAGGGTCCATGTTTGACTTTCATAGCACAAAGTTGGTATGAAAATGCTATTTATCATTTGTTGTTTAGCTTGCATAGAAATGTTTGAATGTCTTAGCAATGGTGAAAGCTGTTATGTGACAGCATTTGCTTTTTGTATTCTCATGTCAATTTCTCTGTCTAGTTTTCCATCTTCTGTGAACATTGTGCCCAAATACTTGAATTCCTCTACTTGTTTTATTTTTTATCTTTGATCTTAATATTTAATGGGTGTCTTAATTTGCTTATTCTTATAGCCTCTGTTTTTGCTGTGTTAATTTTCATACTGTAGTTTGTGCAGCTTTTATCTAGAGATGTTAAATGCTGTTGTAGCAGGTTTTCATCCTCATATATTAAGCATTGGTCATCTGCGAAGAGTAGCTCATTGATGTTTGAGTTTTCTACCTCTATGTTTTTATTTGATTTTTCCTTATTGTTAGTTGTTTCCTGATTTATTTTTTCCATATATATGATGAAGATGAGTGGTGAGAGGACGCATCCTTGTCTTATACCCGTTGTAACCTGAAACCATTCTGACAGACCTTCCGATGTTCTAACGGCACTTTGACTGTTTTTATATAATGTCATTATATTATCTAGTAGTTGTCCTGCTACACCGTATGTTTCTAAAGTTTGCCAAAGTTTGTTCCTGTCCACACAATCAAACGCTTTTTCCTGATCTATAAACACTATATTTAGGTTTCTGTCATATTCTATTGTTTTTTCACATAGTTGTCTCAATGTAAATATAGCATCAGTACAGTTTTTGCCTTTTCTGAATCCGAATTGATTATTGCTTAATTGAGGTTCTATTATGTATCTTACTCTCCTCTCCAATATTTTAGCATACATTTTACCAACTTGACTCAATAGGGATATTCCTCTGTACATTTCACACTCCCTTTTGCTTCCTTTATTTTTCCAAAATGGGACAATGATAGCTTTTTGCCAATCGTCTGGGACTTTTCTTTCTTCCCAAGCCATATTGGATATGATAGTAAGCCAATCTATAGCTGTTTCCTTACAGGATATGAGCATTTCTGTTGTTATTCCATCTATACCAGCTGCTTTATTCTTTTTATTCTGTTTCAATGCCCATTCTACTTCTGCTTTAAGTATATTCGGTTCCTGTTCATCATACTGACTATGTTTAAACTCTGTAGTTCCGTTTGTATTTCCCTGATTTAATAGTTCCTTAAAGTATTCTCTCCATCTGATTATTATGTTTTTCCTGTTTGTGATTGGTCTACCGTTCTTGTCGTTTATTATAGTGGTTGGGTTATAATCATTATTTCTTAATCTCATTGCTTTTACACTTTTGAAAAATTCTCTTGGTTCTTCTCTACATGTTTTTGCTAATTCAATATGTGAGATCAATAGTAGACGAAAAATGAATGGAAGTCAACGGTCACTACATACAAAATTTGCGATACGCGGATGACACCGTCTTAATATCAGAGACAGAGAATGAACTACAGGAAATGATAGACATAATAGTAAAAGAAAGCAATAAGAAAGGTATCAGTCTGAATAGTAAGAAAACAGAAGTAAATGTCATATCAAAGAAACAATCATCAACAATATAAAACATAAAAATAAACAGTACAAATCTGAAACAAGTGCAACGTTTCAAATCATCATCAAGTAACAAGTCTGCTGACGTAGGTGATCATGTCTCTCCACAACTTTCGATCACGACAGTTATTTATCATTTCTGTTGTTGACCTTCTGGCAAGCAATTCTCTTAAGCTGTCTGGTATCTTTTCTCTTTTTGCTTTGACCTCTTTCAGAACGTTTTCATTAGCTGTCCATGGTACTCTAAACATTCTTCTGTAAAACCACATCTCTACAGACTCCAGTGATTTTCTTGACTGTTGTCCTATTGTCCATGATTCGTATCCATATGTTAAGACTGGCTCTACATAACATTTAAGAACTCTTTTTCTTGTTTCTATTGTCAAAAATGGATTGCATCTTCCTCATTTTTTGGAAAGCTGTTTTTGCCTGAGCCATTCTGCATCTCACCTCTGTTTTATATCTACCATCTGAGGTTAACAAAGTTCCGAGATATTTAAATTCATTTACCTGTTTTAATATTGTTCCACTTGTCTTTATTTTGCACTGGGCTGATGTCTTTTTCCTTGTATATATAAAAGCTTATTTGAAACTATATCCGTTCATTAAAGAAGACAGGTAAAATCTAATTTATTTGAAGCTCAAGTGTCGAATGTATATTATAATGATCAAATCGCTTTATAGTATTTTATTATATTTATCAAATGTGTATTAAGACATGCAGTAAGTTGTGAAGTTCAGTGATAGTGCTCTTACTTAAAAAACAAATCAGATTAAAACCTTATATTTTAGCCCATTATTCCACGTTAGGTTTTTTATCACATTCATCATCATCATCAAGTACCGGGCCTACTAGCGTAGGTGTCATGTCTCTCCACAACTTTCGATCTCGGCAGCTATTTATCATTTATGTTGTTGACCTTCTGCCAAGCCATTCTCTTAAGCTGTCTGGTATTTTTTCTCTTTGCTTCCCTCTATCTCTTCGTCCCTCAAATTTTCCGGTTGTTACAATATTGTTACAGTTGTTCTCTTCTCATTACATGGCCAAAAATGATGATTGTTTCTTCCAATATTATATTGGAAATTAGCTCTCTTTTTGCTTTGACCTCTCTCAGAACATCTTCAAAACTCTTCTTAGCTGTACATGGTACTCTCAACATTCTTCTGTAAAACACATTTCTACAGACTCCAGTGATTTTCTTGTCTGTTGTTCTATTGTCCACGATTCGCATCCATATGTTAAGACTGGCTCTACATAACATTTAAGAATTCTTTTTCTTGATTCTATTGTCAAAAATGGATTGCAAAGTGTCTTCCTCATTTTTTTTATAAGCTGCTTTTGCCTGAGCCATTCTGCATCTCACCTCTTGTATACATCTTCCGTCTCAGGTTAACAAAGCTCCCAAATATTTAAATTCATTTACCTGTTTTAATATTGTTCCACTTGTCTTTATTTTGCACTGAGGTGATGTCTTTTTCTTTGTTGTTACCATTACCTCTGTTTATCACATTAGTGCTGCTATTTTCACAAGTTCGTCTTTTGTTTTCGTGTCGGTTGCTAGACGCACAGCTTTTAGCAAACACGAATTTACATCTGGTCAGCAAGACGCAAAAGCAAAGAGAGTGCTAATTTCCAATATTAGGAAAAAACTATCATCATTTTTTGGCCATGTAATGAGAAGAGAACAGCTGGAATATATTGTGACAACTGGGAAAATTGAGGGGCGAAGAGATAGAGGGAAGCAAAGAGAAAGGATACCAGACAGCTTAAGAGAACGGCTTGGCAGAAAGTCAACAACAACAAGAAGTGATAAATAACTGTCGTGATCGAAAGTTATGGATAGACATGATCACCTACGCCAGCAGGCAAGGTACTTGATGGTGATGAAACAAGAGATGAAAAAAAGATATAGAGGGAAAGGGAGCAGGAGTCTATGAGGTGACATATTCAAGTGATACCATTTAACCTTACCGTTCATTATCATTTATCTCCACTCCCCATCTTCATGTCTCTACTTATTTTCATTTCGTCCCTCTTGTTTTACCTTTTTACCGGCTGCCGAATGAGCGATACTGAGACTTTTATTGAAGACAAATTGTCGACTGAGTGTGATTGTTGTGTCTGTGTTAAAGTGGTTGTAAACAAAATATTACAAAATGACTTGTTTCAACTTACACATGACCTATTGCCAGTGGGTCAATCATGTTCTTTTCATCATCATCACTGAGTGTCGTCTCCGCAACGAAGGTTGGCTACCATGGAGCGCCATTCTGCTCTGTCTCTTGCTTTGATGGTGCAAGTTGTCATAGGCTGATTTGTCCATCTTTTGATGTTACTCGTCCATGTTAGTCTTGGTCTGCCTCTGCCACCTTGTATTTTCCCCTCCAAGATGACTTTTACTAGGCTGTTGTGTCTTTCACATTCCCCGAATATCGCATGTATCTTGTTTAAATTGTGTTTAGTAGTTCTCTTTTTATTTTTAGTTTTTTTTTAGACTTTATTGTTTATCTTTTTTTTCTCCATCAAATTCTACCTATTCTTCTATATATCCACATTTCAAAGGCTTCAATTTTCTGTTCTGTTTTATGGTCTAATGTCTATGTTTCTGCGCCATACAGGAATGTTGAGAAGATGTAACATTTAGCTATTCTTAGTTTGTCCTGGTGTTATTTGTTTTGATGTTAGTATATTTTTCTTGACATTACAATTACTTTTTGCCATTCCTTTTCTTTTGTTTATTTCAGTTGTACATTTTCCATCACTGGTTATAGCATGTCCAAGGTAACTGTAGCTCTGAACTGTCTCCAAGTCTATTCCTTCAATTTTGATATCCACTTGTAGGTTTTGAGTATTTTCTTTGTTTATGATCATAGTTTTTTCTTCATCATGTTCTTTTACTGCAATATTAAAAGGTTAATATGTCCTTTCTTCTACACTAGTTCTCCATCCAACGTCGGATATGAAGCAGTGTGGAAAGCTGCACTTGTATATCTGTATAGCAACAGATAAACACCATCATCATTTAGTGGCACGTCTTTTGCATGAGATTGTTCTTGGTGCGGCTCGTCTGAACGAATCTGTCTCTCTCTCCAGATCTTCCACTTCTTCTGTTGTCAAATCCACGGTCGCTTTGATATCTTCAAATAACCTTCGTTTTGGCCTACCCTTGTTTCGATTTCCTGGAACCATGTCTTCTATTATTGTTCTTTACTAACTATCGTGTACTTGGCAGTTACTTTATTTTCCCGTGATATTGTTAATTAGCCAATCCTCTTCAACTACCCTGGCTATAAATGCCTTCTCACTTTTCTATTTTATCCAAAGCATTCTGAGAATTTGTCTACACCATTTTGCTTCGAAGGAATCAATGCTCGTCCTTATTGATTGCGTGAGTGTCCATTATTCTCAGTCTTATCTTACTATTGTAAAGTTACATGTCCTCAGTAGTTTTACTTTTACTGCATTGTTTTTATTATGCTGCATGTTCTTTGTTCAATGTCTACACTGCTGTTGCCAGGTTCCAACGTTCTTCTCTAACGACGAAGTGTTGATGGGTGAACATTTGTTTAGTTTTCTGTATATTGGATACAGATTTGTATTTTAAATGTATTTTTTACAGCCTCAGTTATATCTGCTGATCATTTAGCACTGTTTGAAAGGAAACAGCGACACCCGCGTGTCTGATCATTTAGCACTGTTTGAAAGGGAATTTTTTTTTTTGCCACAGATTATAGCGTGGACTTGGAGCCTGCCTGGCGCTTCACCAACAGATTATAGCATGGACTTGGAGCCTGCCTGACGCTTCACCAAAAGATTATAGCGTGGACTTGGAGCCTGCCTGCCGCTTCACCAACAGATTATAGCGTGGACTTGGAGCCTGCCTGACGCTTCACCAACAATTTATTGCGTGGACTTAGAGCTTGCCTGACGCTTCACCAACAGATTATAGCGTGGACTTGGAGCCTGCCTGACGCTTCACCAACAATTTATTGCGTGGACTTAGAGCTTGCCTGGCGCTTCACCAACAGATTATAGCATGGACTTGGAGCTTGCCTGATGCTTCACCAACATATTATAGCGTGGACTTGGAGCCTGCCCTGACGCTTCACCAACATATTATAGCGTGGACTTGGAGCCTGCCTGACGCTTCACCAACATATTATAGCGTGGACTTGGAGCTTGCCTGATGCTTCACCAACATATTATAGCATGGACTTGGAGCCTGCCTGACGCTTCACCAACATATTATAGCGTGGACTTGGAGCCTCCCTGACGCTTCACCAACAAATTATAGCGTGGACTTGGAGCCTGCCTGACGCTTCACCAACAAATTATAGCGTGGACTTGGAGCCTGCCTGACGCTTCACCAACAGATTATAGCATGGACTTGGAGCCTGCCTGACGCTTCACCAAAAGATTATAGCGTGGACTTGGAGCCTGCCTGACGCTTCACCAACAGATTATAGCGTGGTCTTGGAGCTTGCCTGATGCTTCACCAACATATTATAGCGTGGACTTGGAGCCTGCCTGACGCTTCACCAACATATTATAGCGTGGACTTGGAGCCTGCCTGACGCTTCACCAACATATTATAGCGTGGACTTGGAGCTTGCCTGATGCTTCACCAACATATTATAGCATGGACTTGGAGCCTGCCTGACGCTTCACCAACATATTATAGCGTGGACTTGGAGCCTCCCTGACGCTTCACCAACAAATTATAGCGTGGACTTGGAGCCTGCCTGACGCTTCACCAACAAATTATAGCGTGGACTTGGAGCCTGCCTGACGCTTCACCAACAGATTATAGCGTGGACTTGGAGCCTGCCTGACGCTTCACCAACAAATTATAGCGTGGACTTGGAGCCTGCCTGACGCTTCACCAACAGATTATAGCGTGGACTTGGAGCCTGCCTGACGCTTCACCAACAGATTATAGCGTGGACTTGTAGCCTGCCTGACGCTTCACCATAAGATTATAGCATGGACTTGGGCCTGCCTGACGCTTCACCTACATATTATAGCGTGGACTTGGAGCCTGCATGACGCTTCACCAACAGATTACAGCATGTACTTGGGGCCTGCCTGACGCTTCACCAACAGATTATAGCGTGGTCTTGTAGCCTGCCTGACGCTTCACCAACAAATTATAGCGTGGACTTGGAGCCTGCCTGATGCTTCACCAACAGATTATAGCATGGACTTGGAGCCGCCTGACGCTTCACCAACAAATTATAGCGTGGACTTGGAGCCTGCCTGACGCTTCACCAACAGATTATAGCATGGACTTGGAGCCTGCCTGACGCTTCACCAACAGATTATAGCGTGGACTTGTAGCCTGCCTGACGCTTCACCAACAGATTACAGCACGGACTTGGAGCCTGCCTGACGCTTCACCAACAGATTACAGCATGTACTTGGGCCTGCCTGACGCTTCACCAACAGATTATAGCGTGGACTTGTAGCCTGCTTGACGCTTCACCATCAGATTATAGCGTGGACTTGGAGCCTGCCTGACGCTTCACCTACAGAATATAGCGTGCACTTGTAGCCTGCCTGACGCTTCACCAACAGATTATAGCGTGGACTTGTAGCCTGCCTGACGCTTCACCAACAGATTATAGCATGGACTTGTAGCCTGCCTGACGCTTCACCAACAGATTATAGCATGGACTTGTAGCCTGCCTGGCGCTTCACCAACAGATTATAGCGTGGACTTGGAGCTTGCCTGACGCTTTGCTAACAGATTATAGCATGGACTTGCAGCTTGCCTGACGCTTCACCAACAGATTATAGCGTGGACTTGGAGCTTGCCTGACGCTTCACTAACAGATTATAGCGTGGACTTGGAGCTTGCCTGACGCTTCACCAACAGATTATAGCGTGGACTTGGAACTTGCCTGATGCTTCACCAACAGATTATAGCATGGACTTGGAGCTTGCCTGACGCTTCACCAACAGATTATAGCGTGGACTTGGAGCCTGCCTGACGCTTCACTAACAGATTATAGCATGGACTTGGAGCCTGCCTGATGCTTCACTAACAGATTATAGCATGGACTTGGAGCCTGCCTGATGCTTCACTAACAGATTATAGCATGGACTTGGAGCCTGCCTGACGCTTCACCAACAGATTACAGCATGTACTTGGGGCCTGCCTGACGCTTCACCAGCTAAACCGATAGCTGGCTGTTGTTTGTGCAATCATGATTGAATAACTGATGTCAAACTCAACAAAAACGAGGCGTGAGGTCTTCGGAGGGTTGTCCGTGCACTTTTTTAGAATGATTCCAGTGTTTCTATATAAGAGATATGATGGATGCTTGTTGTTTGAGTACAGTATTATTTGTTCAAGCACAAATATAAAGTCAATATCAAACACTGACACACAAACATAATTAGAAACAAGTATTTGTAAGAATGCAGACATACACGTTTCAGAAAAGTAATAGAGTGAACACACACAAGTGAGTACACACGAGAATTCAAGTAAATACACGCACACAAATATTGATACTTACATAAATAGAAGTGCAATGTACATTTATAGATATCACTACCACTAAACAAACAGTGTTTTCTATAGATCCCATACCGTGCAGCGGAGTTCGTGCACTTGGGTCAGTGTTTTCCTCGAAGGTTTCCGGCATTTCGAAGAAAAGATCAGAGCACTTATGTATGTGTCTAGAGTGCAGTGATACAGATTTTAACTTAACCATGTATGTGTCCAGAGTGCAGTGATACAGATCTTAACTTAACCTAACCATGTATGTGTCCAGAGTGCAGTGATACAGATCTTAACTTAACCTAACCATGTATGTGTTCAGAGTGCAGTCATAATGATGTTAACTTAACCTAACCATGTATGTGTCCAGAGTGCAGTGATAATGATCTTAACTTTACCTAACCATGTATGTGTTCAGAGTGCAGTGATACAGATCTTAAGTTAACCTAACCATGTATGTGTCCAGAGTGCAGTCATAATGATGTTAACTTAACCTAACCATGTATGTGTCCAGAGTGCAGTGATAATGATCTTAACTTAACCTAACCATGTATGTGTCCAGAGTGCAGTGATACAGATCTTAACTTAACCTAACCATGTATGTGTCCAGAGTGCAGTCATAAAGATGTTAACTTAACCTAACTATGTATGTGTCCAGAGTGCAGTGATACAGATCATCAACTTAACCTAACCATGTATGTGTCCAGAGTGCAGTCATAATGATTTTAACTTAACCTAACCATGTATGTGTCCAGAGTGCAGTGATACAGATCATCAACTTAACCTAACCATGTATGTGTCCAGAGTGCAGTCATAATGATGTTAACTTAACCTAACCATGTATGTGTCCAGAGTGCAGTCATAATGATGTTAACTTAACCTAACCATGTATGTGTCCAGAGTGCAGTCATAATGATGTTAACTTAACCTAACCATGTATGTGTCCAGAGTGCAGTCATAATGATGTTAACTTAACCTAACCATGTATGTGTCCAGAGTGCAGTGATACAGATCATCAACGTAACCTAACCATGTATGTGTCTAGAGTGCAGTCATAATGATGTTAACTTAACCTAACCATGTATGTGTCCAGAGTGCAGTCATAATGATGTTAACTTAACCTAAGCAGTCACACCATCACCAGCCAATTAATTTCTCTATCACCAAACAATGAATCAAATTATCACCAAACAGTCTTTCTCAATCTCTACAGTCATACACATAAAAAAGGAATAGTAAAACACGACATAATTTGATAATCAAGTTCAGTTTACATTCAATCAAAATCTCCACAAGTTACATAGTTAAAAATGGATACGATTAACAAATATTGCATTTGATCATACAGCCAAACATTATTAACATTGGTCGAAATATGACAACACAGATCAACAATAGCATAGATTGACCTCATAAATTACAGGATATGTGATTATCACGTGGTGTATATGTAGACAATCAGGCATGACAGGTATTCAACACATTGAAACAGCGTCACAAACTTGTAACAATCTTCTATTTACAGTTTTCCCAGTAACAGAGAATGGTGTAGTGCTTAACTCGAAGATGATGTACTTGGAAAAAGGGGAGGGGGGAACTTTGCTTTATAGTCCGCCTCAATTAGGGTTAGGCACACGACATGACTTTTCCTGAGAGTCAATAGCTGGTCACATGCAAGAAAATTGGATCGTTCCATTAGGGTTTGGACACTTGTAAAGTGAGGCGTAATTACCTGGGTAGAAGGGCACAAGACGCCGCGCAGAGTTTGGGTTGAGTGATATCGACTGCTGACGTCAGCATCAGTGAATAACACAGACCAAGAACCTACCTCACCTTATCGTAATGGTTTGTGGAAACAGACTGACCGGTCTAGTCAAACTATGTTGGAAGGTAACTCCGTGCCAAAATGTAGTCAGATGTGTTGGGCCGAAAGGTGCAGTTTGTTATAAATCACTGGCAACTATACCCACCGAACTCCGTTCACAGGGTGGACGAAGGTGATGAGTTATCGCGGCGAGAAATAGTAGAACAGCAGTAGAACGGCAGTAGAACAGCAGTAGAACAGCAGTAGAACATACATGCAAGAACACCCTAGAAAAGGTAGTTATTTGGGATTGACAAGAGCAGTGATTGTCCAATCTGAACCAGGTGATAGTTTTCTGTTACTGCAACTTTTGGTAAAAGTACTACAAGTGTGGACCAGCCATAGTTATAATTGCATCGAGGTAATACTTCGTGTCCGTCGTTCACGTTGTTGTTGTATCTCTGACGTGCTGCTAGCAGCATCGATTACTTCCAAAATGGGACAACGAAATCTCCTGGCATCAATGTAGCAACACGTTAAATGGTATCGATAAATGTTAGTACTTCTCAGGGATTAGAGCTGGCTTTTGTAAGAGAAATGCAATCACTGTCGGAATATATATATATATATATATATATATATATATATGCTTGTGTGTGTGTGCGTGCGTATGTGTGTGTGCGCGCGCGCGTGCGTGTGTGTGCATGCGTGTGCATGAATTATAACGCAAACATCTTTCACATCTTTCGGCCTTGGTTACCTTTGTGTGCTGCCAAGACTTGTGGAAACCATTATTTGATCATTAATGTGACATTAATATTTGCAATACATGACTGCTGTTAACAAAACTAAGCTATGCACGTCACAAAGTAACATTTTCTTAAATGGTCTATAAAATATGTAATGAGTTTGCTGTATAATACAACTATGTACACACAAATGTCATTTTCAAGATGTCAAATATAACATTAGTTATAATGTACCAACAGTTCTGTCCTGTGTGTGTGTATTTACACTTACTGATGATTATTAATTTGTGTTTTGTAGGACTAATCCCGTCATTTGATTTATGTGAATAGTTTTCAAATTTAAAACTTCTAGACTGAAAGTGAAGCGCACTGGCTATCTTCTATTTATGTTTACCAAGGGCAATGTTCATGGAAATATACATATATATACGACATACTGATCCCATGTTGTTATTCTTTTCATAATAATGTGCCAGAAACACATTTCCCACATAGTTATGAACGATAGCCACACGTTCCACATAGTTATGAACGATAGCCACACGTTCCACATAGTTATGAACGATAGCCACACGTTCCACATAGTTATGAACGATAGCCACACGTTCCACATAGTTATGGATGACAATTTCTATAATTATGAGTAACTACTTTTGTCACAGTTTTTTTTGTTAAGAACAATTTTTTATAAGAAAAATAAATTATAGACAATTACTTTGCAATGTTTAGATCCATGAAAACAACTCTTTTCGCATGGCTGGGGATTGTCATTTGTCTTTATTATTATAGTCAATGAAAACTGATCTCAAGGTGTTCTGTATTCTTAAAGATCATTGCAAGCTAGGACCAGTGAGCATTTATTGCAAGGGCATACGTACCGCAAAACTCTTGTTATGGAGTCTGGGCCACTAACACTCCCCGTAATAATAACTTGTCATGTGGACCATTAAACAAACTTCTTAATACGTCGTGGACCACTCAAAATACCTTAATACGCCGTGGACCACTAAAAATATCCTATAGTCCGTTCAGAAATTCATAATCACACCTGAATTAGTTTTGCGTGATAACCGCTTGTTATTTTCGTTTCACATTTTGCATGCAATCTTAGAATATTGATGACGCAAAGATTTTGGTATTTTTTATTCCACAAACACAACAGATTTTGCACATCAGCGAATCCCTTTGATCTTTTATGACGATATCACACAAGTTGATTCAAATTTTAGAGTTTACAGTAATCGTGTTAAATCTTCCAGTTTACGGCAATTCTTGTCAGAGGCGTATCTACATAGTGCTTAATTGTGGGTGTTGTTCGTTATGTGTATTTGCAAACATGAATTCAATTGGTTACAATTAGTCTTGTCCTTCGCTCACCATTAGGCCCCAGGACGTCCTAACTGCAGCTGGAATTGAATTCATCTTAATTTTAATCATTCCGAATCTGACGATTCCAAGAGGTTGATAATCATTACTGGCTGGACAAATAGTAATCCATCTCGTTTCCAGTACTCATCTTCCACCCGCAGCACATGTTCAACACACTTCTTCCAGAACGGAATGTCTATTTTTGAGAGAGACTCGCGTGTCAGAACTTCAACATCACACATTTTAAACGTCCTATTCTGTTCTGCAACTTGTCCTTTGACGTGAGCCCAGACAAGTTGGATTGGATTAAGGTGCGCATGATATGCAGGGAGTCGAAGAGAGGTGTGGCCGTATTTCTCAATGATTTTGTCAACATGGTACACCTTTTTTCTTATTCGTATTCTTCACAAGTTGTAACAATTCGGGTTTTAAATATGTGTCGTCAAATTTGACATTTTCATTCGCAAGCCATGTCCTAATTTGCTCTTTTGTATTTGATGCAGTCAAAGTATTTTCAAAATGTCAAAGCTGTCGACTTTCCTTTTCCTCCCTTGATTGACATGAGTGCACTCTGAGTCTTGTTTAATCCAACGAGAAAATGACGATTTATTAAGACCAAGCGCGAGTTGCGTTCGTCTCTCTGGGTCATGAACATCACAATATAAATGCCCCATCTTGGATTCCCTAAGGAAGTGCTGATATAGTAAAACAGTAACCTCTTGCATAGTTATAAATTTGCATTAAAAACTCATTGCAATTTAGATATACATGTTGGTATTTAAAGTCAACAAATTGTCTACTGAGTCTTCACAAAATTAATAAAGATACGCCTTCCCTTCGGTAATTAATGCCAAGGCCGTGTTGCGTCATGTCGTTCAATAACAATTCAGTTTTGTGCGGGATTTTCCTGAAGTTAGTGTTTCTGCAATAGCCAAACTATTTTACGTCAACGACCGCACCAAATTAATGTATATATCCTAAAATGGTGTCAAATTCGAACAGTGTGAATTTAATATAGCCTAAAGAAGGAACTTTTAAACTAGATCAAATTTCTCAGAGCAAAAAATACTTCTATAACGTTATCAATATTCTAAGATTGCATGCACATTTTGAAAGCAAATAAAACAGTTATCATGCAAAACTAATTCAGGTGTGATTATGAATTTCTGAACGGACTATAGTACGTCGTGGACCACTAAAAATATCCTAATACGTAGTGGATCACTAAAAATATCTTAATAAGTTGTGGGCCATTAACAAGTTTTTTAATAATTTTTGAGCCACTAAAACTGTCTTTTTAAAATAAGATGTGAGCCACTAAAACTCTCTTTAATAATTTGTGAGCCACTAAAACTGTCTTTTTTTTAAAATAAGATGTGAGCCACTAAAACTCTCTTCAATAAGTTGTGAGCCATTAAAACTCTGTAATAAGATGTGAGTTACTAAAACTCTCTTTAATAAGTTGTAAGTAAAAGTAAAGTACCCCCCGTCACGCCAAGTGGCGTATAGGGAAATATGGTGTTAGTGACCCTATATTTTACAGACCTTCAGCACATGATTTTTGGGGTAATGTGGTCGGTATTACGCCCGTGCTGCTTTACTTTCCCAGAAAGAATCCGGTACCCATTTAAGGCTGGGTGAACCCGGAGCCGTCGGTTGGGATCGAACCCTACCCCTTGTCCGTAGTAGTCCAGTTCACTAACCACTGAGCTATCGCGGCTCCCACTAATTTTTAGGGAATTAGTAAAACCCAGGTGTCCTCGCCAGGGTACGAACCCCGGCTGTTGCCGTGGTAAGCCAACCGCCTATCGATTGCGCTAACCGGACACCCTTTAATAAGTTGTGAGCCATTAAAACTCTATAATAAGATGTGAGTCACTAAAACTCTCTTTAATAAGTTGTGAGCAACTAAAACTCTGTAATAAGATGTGAGTCACTAAAACGCTCTTTAATAAGTTGTGAGCCATTAAAACTCTGTAATAAGATGTGAGTCACTAAAACTCTCTTTAATAAGTTGTGAGCCATTAAAACTCTGTAATAAGTGTGAGCCACTAAAACTCTCTTCAATAAGTTGTGAGCCATTAAAACTCTGTAATAAGTGTGAGCCACTAAAACTCTGTTCAAAAGGTAGTGAAACACTAAAACTCTTTTCAATAAGTTGTGGGCCACTTCAACTATATTTGCAATACGTTGCGAGCTGTGTATGCTCTTTTCGTCAAGTTACCGGCTGCGAGTCAGTATAAGATAAGGCATTCATTACCGGCAATGTTAATTTAACTATTATAAAGAAGGCCCCAGCTATATAATTATGGACCATATAGTGACAAAAATATATAATACTTTATGATACTAATACAGCGATGCTAACAATGAGAGTATTTGTACAGAGTTATGATCCATGAAGAGGCAATTCACAATCTTGACTTCTACAAATTCTTGCACGAATGTAGAAATCGTTGACAGACATAGCAGCACCAATATTAACATGTTACTTCATGGTTCTAACGTGAACCACGACACAAGTTTGTGAGGCGATACGATGCAAGTATGTAAGGAAACACAACACAAGTCTGTGAGACGATACGATAGAAGAATGTATGAAACATAAGACAAGACTGTGAGAAGAGAAAACACGATACAAGTCTGTGAGAAGACACAATACAAGTCTGTGAGAAGATACGATAAAAGTCTGTTTGAAAACACGATCGATACAAGTCTTGTGAGAAGACACGATAAATGTCTGTGAGAAAACACGATTCAAGTCTGTGAGAAGACACGATATAACAGGTGTCTACATCTGTTTAGAGATGACGATAGCAATAATGTGACTCACACTTTGATGGATGTATATATGACTGAAGTGAGCACATTAGGTAAGAGAAGTAGATATATTTGCTGTGACCTGTCTCGAGGAAGAGTTGAAGGTAGAACTGATGTGACCTGTCTCGAGGAAGAGTTGAAGTAGAACTGATGTGACCTGTCTCGATGAAGAGTTGAAGGTGGATCTGTGTGACCTGTCTCGAGGAAGAGTTGAAGTAGATCTGATGTGACCTGTCTCGAGGAAGAGTTGAAGGTAGATCTGATGTGACCTGTCTCGAGGAAGAGTTGAAGGTAGATCTGATGTGACCCTCGAGGAATGACTGAGTGAAGTGAAGGATGAGATTGATGTGATGTGACCTGTCTCGAGGAAGAGTTGAAGGTAGAACTGATGTGACCTGTCCGATGAAGAGTTGAAGGTAGACTGTGTGACCTGCCTCGAGGAAGAGATGAAGGTAGAACTGATGTGACCTGTCTCGAGGAAGAGTTGAAGGTAGATCTGATGTGACCTGTCTCGAGGAAGAGATGAAGGCAGATCTGATGTGACCTGTCTCGAGGAAGAGTTGAAGGTAGATCTGTTGTGACCTGTCTCGAGGAAGAGTTGAGGTAGATCTGTTGTGAACTGTCTCGAGGAAGAATTGAAGGTAGATCTGTTGTGAACTGTCTCGAGGAAGAGTTGAAGGTAGATCTGATGTGACCTGTCTCGAGGAAGAGTTGAAGGTAGATCTGTTGTGACCTGTCTCGAGGAAGAGTTGAAGGTAGAACTGATGTGACCTGTCTCGAGAAAGAGATGAAGGCAGATCTGTTGTGACCTGTCTCGAGGAAGAGTTGAAGGTAGAACTGATGTGACCTGTCTCGAGGAAGAGTTGAAGGTGAACTGATGTGACCTGTCTCGAGGAAGAGTTGAAGGTGGAACTGATGTGACCTGTCTCGAGGAAGAGTTGAAGGTAGAACTGATGTGACCTGTCTCGAGGAAGAGTTGAAGGTGGAACTGATGTGACCTGCATCGGGTTAAAAAAAAGCAAGAAAAAAACTGTAGACAGAATCGATGTGAGCGACATCATGTAAGAGATAAAGAAAAAAATATTTAAAATCGTGACCTATATCTGTTGTAAAAACAGTTTTAGAACAGATGTGACCTACTTCGGGTAACAGATGGAGATCGCGATGGTAGCTTACATGAGATAGAAGCGATCAATAAGATTAGAAAACAAAGATTTATCAAAGTTTAGGTTCATTTGTATTTTAGAAAATTGTAGACTATGACAATTAGAGGTTATTCAAAATGGAAAAAAAGAAACAACATACGTGAATGTTGTAAATGTCTCCAGGGAACAAACATATGTAATATTTGCTTTTCTAAGTGTTTATTAAATACACGTGTTGTTTTTGTCACCATATATTTTCAGTATTTTTATAACATTTCAAATGCAATTACCGTCTTCTTGTTTCTCAGCGTAAATGTCTTGTTCCTTCAGAAATATTGCCTCCATTCCTTTTGATTATTGTAATGTGCTCGACGCACGTGCGAATAGACAGTCTTGCACGAGCATAATAGGTCAATACAAACACTCACGCATGCGCACTCATGCAACACACTGGGAAAGCCATCAGTACCACCGCGTTTGAGGCTGCATCAGCGGATGGCTGTAGCCGGGCAACACGTTCATGTTGTTAACACTGGGGACGTTGAGGTGGCTGATGGTGTTGTTGTAGGAGCAGCTCATGTTCATGGACATAGAATTGGACAAAGTCGATGAAATGGCTTGAGCCCCGGAAGTCATGTGGCCGTATCCATTCATACAGCTCATGTGGTTGAGACTGCTAGCGTTCATTCCCATGCTCATAGCGTTGGACATCCCAGTCTGCATCTGTAGGTGATGCTGGTGATCTGGTGTTTTGAGGGAGGTGTTCATGGACGGTCGCTGGCATGGGATACCGTCCTTGACCAGAACAGGAACGGCAACTCGTCTTGGTGAAGGGAGTGGGTTCAAGTCTGCGAGACCCTTCTCTTGTCGGGACCTCTTCAACTTGTATCGGTGATTCTGGAACCATATTTTCACTTGTACTGGAGTTAACCGGATGATGCTGGCTAAATGCTCGCGCTCAGGGGCGGAGAGATATCGCTGTTGGCGGAAACGACGCTCAAGTTCGTATGTTTGCGCTTTAGAAAATAGTACACGACGTTTTCTTTTTTTGGGTGTGTCGCCATTGTTGGAGTCTGTTTGTGAGTCCACCGCTTCTTTGCTGCCAGATTTGTGATCAGAGTTTCCGGTTTCACTTTTGCTATCTTCGTCATCGTCATCGTCATCATTATCGTCATAGCAGTCTTTGATGGGCGATGTGTTGTCTCCACTGCGGCTGTCGTGCTGGGATGTTTCACTTTGGTGGTCGTGGCTGTTTGGGCTGGTGCTGCCATTAGTGGTCACACTGTTGTGTGTTTGGGTGGACGGTGTCATAAAACTCAAATCTGAAAGGACCAACCAAAAACTTCAGTTAATTGAAGAAAATCGCATTATCAATACAATCAAAATATTGTGAAAATAAATGTACAAAAAAATATAAGTAAAAAAACCCTCTTTGTGACATTATCCCGCACACACAATGGAGCCTGCCTGGTCAACTATAGGACAGGTGAATAAAGACCGCATGCGCAGTGCAGTCGCCCCCACGAGGTGTTCAATTCGAGTAATAGTTGTTTTCTCCTTACCCCCACCAACCCTTCCTTCCGGTACATGAAAATATACACCAATCTGTTGAACATCCAGGGATTTGAACTAGCGGTTCCCTGACTTGGATAGCGACAAACTATTAAATCAGTCGCTCTCATGATAGAGCCACTAAAATAGCATTGGTTATAAAACTGATATTTGGTCATGAAGTCAGAAATGGAGGAACATCACGTTGTTAGTAAAACTGCTATGTCCCAGTGAGCCATAACAAGGACGAATATCACATTTTAAATATTTTAATTTGTGGTGATAACCCGTGAACTAAAGTAAAGTTAACGAAATGATATGTCATGATGTTACGGATATATTGTGACAAGTGGACAACAAAAATCTATGTATCCGTAGCAAAACAATTGAATAGGAGTCAATATCTCAATCAATGATGGCATTATTCTATATTTTCAAAAATTTATTACGGTTTTAGGGATAAAAGCTGCATGTTCACTGCGGAACGACAGATGACGGCACAGAAAAAAAAAAAAAAACAATCACACAATGAATTGAAATACATACTACACTAAAGTTGCTAGGACAACAAAGTGTCAAGTGTTTCACCAGCGACCAAACCTTCACTCTGATGTAGTGATTCCTACCTGCTGGACGCACTAGCACTCCACTCACCGCTAGCTCATGGCTCTCTCTAAAAGAACGTACATCAGAATAAACAAATATAGAAACTTCCCGATCTCAAATATTGTAATGCTAGCGTGTTCTAGTTTGATCAGAAAATGTATTGAAGTGAGAGTTGAAAATATATAAAGGAGAAACAGATAAAATAGATAAAGGAGAAACAGATAAAATAGATAAAGGAGAATAGAGAGAACAAGGTCAAGGTTAAGGTTAAGGTAAAGTCCCAGACTTGAATCGACGTCTTAGCACGTGAGTTTTCACCCATATGTGCTCGGCCGCCTATCCAGAAGTGTTCTGAGACTTCTGGATAGTGTCGCTTCAGGCATCGAAACTCACGATGCGAGGCCACATTCCTCACCTTCCCAGAGTACTACCCTGGTACCCATTTCTGTTAGTGGCTGGGTGGATCGCGCAGGTTTTTTTCCCCCAACCACGAGTACAACTCCGAACGTCGGTAGCCCAGGCGGGTTGTTTTCCCAACTAGGCTACCGAGGCCCTCTGTTTTCGGCCATAATGAGACCTTTCATTCAACATTTTCATTGTGACGCATCTTAAAGCAAATATACAATACTCAGTCTGTATACTTGATAAACAGAGGAATGATAAGGAAATCGCCTTTTTTTTTTTTCGTAAGCCAGCTTTTACCTCTGACGAAGTCCTTAGAGACTAGGAACTGAATTTTGCGTGTTAATCCATTTTTCCCTGGCAGCTGTGTGCACAGGGGGTCCCTCGCCACACGGGCAGATAACTCCGTCTTCGGAGGCACTAATTTCTTTTCCGTCGATGAGTAATTGACGTTTCAAGCCGGGCCTCGCTGCTGAGACCAGGGGTGGTTGCCGCAGAGAGAAATCATAGATAAAAATCCCAACTGAAATCGCCATTTTACCAAATGTATCCCTTTACCTGCTTGTAAAGCCCCTGCACCTACCTGTTTATATTACCAGGACTGCATCACAGCGCTGAATATATCGATCAAGAATCAGTGAGCTTACTTAATCGTTCAGATTTGTTTTTATTTACATTCCTCATCATTACTGATATCTCCCTGCACTGACATTGTCAAAAAAATCTCCTTTATGAACACAACAACACATTACTGATATCTCCCTGCTCTGACATTGCCAAAAAATCTCCTTTATGAACACAACACATTACTGATATCTCCCTGCTCTGACATTGTCAAAAAATCTCCTTTATGAACACAACAACACATTACTGATATCTCCATGCACTGACATTGTCAAGAAAATCTCCTTTATGAACACAACAACACATCACTGATATCTCCCTGCTCTGACATTGTCAAAAAATCTCCTTTATGAACACAACAACACATTACTTATATTTATTCATTGTTAACAGTATCTCTTTCTTATTAACATTTCTTACCATTACTGGAGCTACTTTCTTGTTGACAATATTTTTTTTTTTTATTAACACTCTTTACCATTTTTTTTCATTGTTAACTTTTTCTTTTCTAGAAATGTTAATACTTTCTTCATCACTATCACATTAACCCCACATTACTCCAACATTAATAAAAATTATTTCTTAATGTAAGCATTTCATTCTACAGGTGACGCTGCCTTCCCCACACACCCTCCCCAGCACGTCTTTACAACATTACACCTACTTCAGCATCATCGAAGATGAAGCTTAAAACTACAACCCATTTTACATTTGACAGCCGGGAATTATTTTTAAGACGCATCTCTAACAACGTTCGACTTAATGTCAAGTCCGCCAGCTTTTATCCTGTATTGACTTAAATAGGCCAGAAATGAGATGATCCCTTTAAGCTGTATCCTTCTCAAATCTGAAATAATAAGGTTCAACAATTTCAAGCAAAACTTTTAATTCCACCGGTTTGAGACACGAATAGACTCAAACTTCACAGCTTGAGGACTAAATCCTGCTGGCTGCCTAATTTGAAATTGTATGCATGGTTTGTTTTCTTTTATTCATGGGAACGAAATATGGCGCAAAAGTATTTTTGTTAAGCCGTTTGATGTGATATCGCTATTTAGAAAACCAACACCGTTGCACATATTTGTCACTAAGACCCTGACATGCATTAAAACAGCGATATGAGTAAAGCGATCATTTTTTCCCCGTGTCTTTTATGAGGTATTTAGTCGAATTTGTTGTTTGTTTTCGCTCCAACAATAATCTTGAGCTGATAATGTCATGAGCTACGAACATGATGAAGCAGTTAAAATAAATCATCAAAGAAGAAAGAAAGAACTGCCTGCACGTGTTTCAAGAAAAGAATAACATGTGCAGATATGATTATATTATCCTTTTTATGATCACTACCCGACTTTCTAATACTAGCATGTGTAGATATGATTATATTATCCTTTTTATGATCACTACCCTACTTTCTAATACTAGCATGTGCAGATATGATTATATTAGCCTTGGTATGATCACTACCCTACTTTCTAATACTAGCACGTGCAGATATGATTATATTATCCTTGTTGTGATCACTACCCTACTTTCTAATACTAGCATGTGCAGATATGATTATATTATCCTTGTTATGATCACTACCCTACTTTCTAATACTAACGATGTATGTGTGTGTGCGCGCACGCGTGTGTGTGTGTGCGCGTGCGTGTGTGTATGTGGAAAGAGGAAGGGTGTCCTTTTCACTCGTTCACATGTTTTCAAGTATATACCTGTCAATACTAAACACCTCATTGGTAATATTTGTTAGCTATTTTAAACTGGGAATATGTTGTATATGTTTACATTTCTATCTACTAGAAATATTTCTATTATGTTGTATATGTTTACATTTCTATCTACTAGAAATATTTCTATTATGTTGTATATGTTTACATTTCTATCTATTAGAAATATTTCTATTATGTTGTAAATGTTTACATTTCTATCTACTAGAAATATTTCTATTATGTTGTATATGTTTACATTTCTATCTACTAGAAATATTTCTATTATGTTGTATATGTTTACATTTCTATCTACTAGAAATATTTCTATTATGTTGTATATGTTTACATTTCTATCTACTAGAAATATTTCTATTATGTTGTATATGTTTACATTTCTATCTACTAGAAATATTTCTATATTCTATTGATCATACCATCTTTTCTTTCACTGGCATTGTTTCATCACATTTCGCAAGAGTTGTTCCCCTTGCAGCTGAGAAGTTATAATACACCTTTCTACTGTCAATTATTGTCTTTATGGGCATTGCCAACGCTGATTTCTTTGAAGTATACTTCCTCGATTAAACACAAGGCTTTAAAATGAGATGAAATGAGAAAAAAAAAAGTACAGAAGAAAATTATAGCATCGAGAAAAGCAGATTCAAGACAAAACAGGTTCGTAAACAAAAACACCAAACATATTTGTAAACAAACACACCACAAGTACATTTGTAAACAAACATACGAACACACATATGTAAATTCTGAAAACGAAAATAAATAGAAAGAGCAAAACTCTGGTGAAAGATAAAAGAAAGCGGAAAGCGGCCCCAAGTGTTATCTTCTACGTGTAGCAGAAGTTTCTAAATTAAAAAAAATATATATTACACTTTGGGTAAATCGCGTGTATGCACTGCCTGTATCAAAACGATGGATATATACGAGTTAAAGGTAATGTTAGCACATACACCAAATTATATTATATTAATACAGTGTGCGGCAAGAATGTTTACTTTCGCTCTTGCAGGTTCATTACTTAATGGAAAACAGAAAGAAAGAATAGAACAGAAACGAAGGAGGGTAGTCAGAAAGAAAAGAAATGAAAAGAAAGGCAGAGAGAAAGAAACAAGACATAACGAAAGAAAGAAAGAAATAAAGAAAATAATATGACCAAACATGTCAAGACTTCAACTCAGTGATTCGGACACACTTCATGAACTCCGCTGTGCTCATTGTCAGGCAGTAATGGACTCAACAATATAACAATACAAAAACTGTTGTATTGCGCTTCTTCATAGAACGAAGAACGTGTGAGTAACGCTCACTGGACATCGCTTCCCCATGGCAGATGTGCTCAAGTGTGTATCGCCTACGACATCAATGCTAGGGGATACCTCCATCTTTCAACAAATAGAAACAGCGCGAGAGAAACTATAATTTGAATGAACTGAGTGATGACGCCATGTTCAAAATTTTAAGGTTTCAAGAGAAAACACAGAAGTTATAGTCACACAAGAGAAAACACAAAAGTTATAGTCACACAGGAGAAAACACAAAAGTTAAAGTCACACAGGAGAAACACAGACGTTATAGCAACCTAGGAGAAAAACACAAAAGTTAAAGTCACACAGGAGAAAACACAAAAGTTAAAGTCACACAAGAGAAAACACAAAAGTCATAGCCACACAGGAGAAAACACAAAAGTTATAGCAACCTAGGAGAAAACACAAAAGTTAAAGTCACACAGGAGAAAACACAAAAGTTAAAGTCACACAGGAGAAAACACAAAAGTTATAGCCACACAAGAAAAAACACAAAAGTTATAGTCACACAAGAGAAAACACAAACGTTATAGTCACACAAGAAAAACACAAAAGCTATAGTCATACAAGAGAAAACACAAAAGTTATAGCCACACAAGAGAAAACACAAAAGTTATAGCCACACAGGAGAAAACACAAAAGTTATAGTCACACAAGAGAAAACACAAAAGTTATAGTCACACAAGAGAAAACACAAAAGTTATAGGCACACAAGAGAAAACACAAAAGTTATAGTCACACAGGAGAAAACACAAAGTTATAGACACAGGAGAAAACACAAAAGTTATAGCCACACAGGAGAAAACACAAAAGTTATAGTCACACAAGAGAAAACACAAAAGTTATAGTCACACAAGAGAAAACACAAAAGTTATAGCCACACAAGAGAAAACACAAAAGTTATAGTCACACAGGAGAAAACACAAAAGTCATAGTCACACAGGAGAAAACACAAAAGTTATAGTCACACAAGAGAAAACACAAAAGTTATAGTCACACAGGAGAAAACACAAAAGTTATAGCCACACAGGAGAAAACACAAAAGTTATAGCCACACAGGAGAAAACACAAAAGTTATAGCTACAAAGGTTTGAACCATCGGTCGAAAAAGGCAACAAAAATGTGACTAAAGGATGCGAAATATCGAGGAACATGAAAAATATAGATGGCGCAATACAAACGCAATGAGTCAATCAGCACCAATCAAGAAATATAAACAGCTAACGACGAATATAAAAAGAGCAATATATAAAATATATTGTGTCTATTAACATTGTGCTGATAATACAAATAGCTAGCATTAACAACAAAAGACAACATAAATATCATAAACTAATGAAACATTGAAGAAAGAAACATATTGAATGGAAATCACTGAAACAAAAGGTATCAATATAGAAGAACTGTAATCTTTTACGTTTGTACACGCTTTTGCAATCATTCTGTTGTTGTCTTCGGTAGTTTAACTGCAAGACGTTGTTTTGTCCAGCAGCTTTTCTCACAGCTGATTTTGTTAATCTTTTGATAACAGCTCCGTTAGCAGAGTGGACAAGGAAGAATATGTACGTCAATCCGACTTGTCTCCTTTCACTTGTGGGTTTCTTTAAAGAAATGTCTACCTTTGGACTTCATTTTAATGTAAAGTATTGCCATGCCAGTTGTAGTATCCCCCCCCCCCACCTTTTCCTATCTCCATATCTTCTGTCAGTTTCCAAGTATTTTTGCCAAGTTAGTGGAGAGTTCAACCAGAGATACCGATCAGACATTTTTTTGTTTTATATCTTATATATCATGTATGACCAACATACTGCCCAACGCTAACCAGTTGTATCTTGGTAATGTAGTAGATGTCCATTTTTGCTTGGTCAGGATGTAGTAGATGTCCATTTTTGCTTGGTAATGCAGTAGATGTCCATTTTTGCTTGGTAATGTAGTAGATGTCCATTTTTACTTGGTCAGGATGTAGTAGATGTCCATTTTTGCTTGGTAATGCAGTAGATGTCCATTTTTGCTTGGTAATGTAGTAGATGTCAATTTTTGCTTGGTAATGTAGTAGATGTCCATTTTTGCTTGGTAATGTAGTAGATGTCCATTTTTGCTTGGTCAGGATGTAGTAGATGTCCATTTTTGCTTGGTAATGCAGTAGATGTCCATTTTTGCTTGGTAATGTAGTAGATGTCCATTTTTGCTTGGTAATGTAGAAGTTGTCCATTTTTACTTGGTAATGTAGTAGATGTCCATTTTTGCTTGGTAATGCAGTAGATGTCCATTTTTGCTTGGTAATGTAGTAGATGTCCATTTTTGCTTGGTAATGCAGTAGATGTCCATTTTTGCTTGGTAATGTAGTAGATGTCAATTTTTGCTTGGTAATGTAGAAGATGTCCATTTTTACTTGGTAATGTAGTAGATGTCCATTTTTGCTTGGTAATGTAGTAGATGTCCATTTTTGCTTGGTAATGTAGTAGATGTCCATTTTTGCTTGGTAATGTAGTAGATGTCCATTTTTGCTTGGTAATGTAGTAGATGTCCATTTTTGTTTGGGTAATGTAGAAAATGTCCATTATTGCTTGGTAATGTAGAAAATGTCCATTATTGCTTGGTAATGTAGAAGATGTCAATTTTTGCTTGGTAATGTAGTAGAAGTCCATTTTTCTAACACGTACAGTCACTTTAACTTTCGACTTCTGTGTTGCTTCATAACTTTAAGGGCAAGTTGGTGCAACACCAATGATGAGTTATAACAAATGTAGATTTGTAACAACACCAATGATGAGTTATAACAAATGTAGATTTGTAACAACACCAATGATGAGTTATAACAAATGTAGATTTGTAACAACACCAATGATGAGTTATAACAAATGTAGATTTGTAACAACACACACAGGGAAACAATATCGTCGAAGGTAACACTTCTTTCAATAGAGAACATAGGTGAGTACAACCCTTGAACAATCCAACAAATTTTGACTAATTGATAACATTTTCTTGTAATGTGTACACAATTTATCTCTGGTCAGTT